>JAOPTO010002182.1:360139-545365 GCA_033822845.1 Tetrapedia diversipes | reverse complement strand
AGTTATTATTTTGTTGTATAATATAATATAAAAGTATTAATTGTATTATTGAATTAAAAATATGTTCAAGGGAAAATTATGAACACGAATCATTTTGCTTCTGAAAGTCATTTTATAAAGTCGTTTTCGAGACGAAAGTCTTGGTTTTGAATGCTGAAGACTCCACGGCGAGGCCCGCCGTAGCAAAAGGGTTAATAAAACACCACATCCGACCTCTTGAACATTATATTTATTTCTGTTCTTTTACACCTTCAAAAAATAAATAACTTCTAACAAAAATGTTATTCTTATACTACTGAAGAATTTTCGCAAATTTACCGAAACCAACTACACCCTGGTGAGAATCCCGTATGAAAATTTACCGACCGATAAGAATTAACACGTTCGTCACCCAGCGTGATTCGGTTGAATTTCTCGCTGAGCCTAAATCCGATTGCATAGAAAACTGGGATAAAAAAATATAAAAACAGCAAAAATTCTTATTTTATGTATTTTATATTTATATATGTTATGCTTCAATGCTTGTTCCATTGAATTCCTTTCAAAATTCCAATTTAAAATCCTATTTAACTTTAAGAAAAAGAGCGTCACCCATATTCTGGTGACACGGCGACGAACGTGTTAATCGTCTCCTCGTTACCACTCCTGGCTAATCTTTGCCGACTTTATTCAAATTTTCCTTCGTTCACAACAATCTAGAAAATGCTTGACGCTTGACATTCTATGAGCCGAATCGCCTAGCAAATGCCTTGAACGATTTTCTCCGCTAACACGTATGATGAATACCGATCGTACGTGTAATTCTATGGTATGTATATATGTATAAGTTCAGACAGTGCCATACGATCGGTGCCAGATCCAGATCCTTTTATAGATCCTAAGCGTTTGAAAGATTTCGAGGTTTTCTCTCATACAGGATGTTCACTGCAATACAACGCATGGTTTTTCATACAATTCCGTAAAATAAAATTTTATTTGTTACAACGAAACAAAACGCAGCGATGTGAAAAATATTTGCTTTGGTATACTTCCGCCATTTTTTTCCTCGCACATGCATGTGTACAAACATTTAACAACAACGTTACTAATGTACATAAAAGATTTTTAAAAAATCAGAGAATTTCTACGATGCTCTTCATTTCCTGATGCCGTAAACACGTGCTTATTTTTGTTTATTTGACAATCCAACATTGCGCGCGATACGGAATCGCGATACGAATTTTGTGTATCCGGTGACTTTTTTCGAATCAAAGTTACTAACGAATCATACAAACAAATAGTGACATACATACACGCAACAGCTACGGATTCACGCAGTAGCGATATAAACGTAAAACGGTTTAATAGACGGAATATCCGTAAAATTAGCCGGACTTAGTTACTGCATCGCGATTCAGGGGTCATTGTGTTAACCAGTTAACCCTTTGCACTCGAGAGGTGACAATTAGTCGTTTAGCAATTTTAACTTTACAGATTTTTAAGTGCAAAATATTTACTAAGTTTCGCTTATGTTAAACTTCATTTAGTTTAGTTAAGTAACATACTAAAATTTACATGTATAACTGTTTAACCTTCGGTCTGATTAATAAACGAACAAACTAAAGTCTGAAAGTTTGCTACACTATCGTTTGGCGACCGACAGTCGCCTCTCGAGTGCAGAGGGTTAAATGTGGCGATCTCTTTACAAAGCACCCCCCCAGCGTGTGTCGCGATAACCAGGCGATGACGGATATAGTTATAAATCCAACTCAAATTATTTGTAATTTTCATTTGCTTTTTTTCTATTTCGCGTTGACCTTTAAACATTTTAAACATATTAAACTTTACGAATATAATTTAGTTTTCGCGCAAAATTACAATTTAAATATCAAATTGTAACAGAATTTTTCGCATGACGGATATAGTCGTCATGACACAAAATTTTGCTATATCTCCATGACGGATATAGTTGTCAAACACACTTAATTGGTTAAAGAATGCTCAGACATCAACTCATTCACCGCCAACTACGAGATATCTCGTATTAATTGATCACGGAATAAGGATGAACGAAAGTTTTGTGTAATCAAATTTTTATTAACCCTTTGAGCGCTGAATACTTTTTGCCTAAGTGTTCCACGTGGATGGCGCGTTGTTAGCGGTTGCGATCACTGGAGATGGAGTATTTTTGTTATTCGTACATTGACAATTGCATTGCAGTAAGATCGCAAAAATTGACAAACGCATACATTCGTCCATGGTGCATTGGACGCATATATGCACCCATAACACTCAAAAGGTTAACGTCAAAATATGTATAAGGCGAAGAAAACAAAAATTGACAAGCGGATACATGCATCCATAACGCTGAAAAAGTTAACGTCGAAATATGTAAGAAAAAGTTGTAAGGCAAAGTAAACAAAAATTGACAGGCGCATATATGCACCCATAACGCTCAAAAAATTAACGTCGAAATATGTGACGAAGTCATAAAACGAAGAAAACAAAAATTTACAAGAAGAAAACGAAAATTCCCTACGAGCAACTTTCGTCAGCCGCATATACGCGCCCATAGCACTCAAAAGGTTAAAAACCAATAAATCTAATATCACTTTTTATGATCAAAACGATAACCCATATTTTCTTTAAAATGAAATCTTGGCTCCCAGAAAAAGACGCTCTAAATTTACCTGGCAGCGTATAGGTTAATCGTGGTTAACGCGGTTGCAGAAATCTCAGCTTGTTTCCCTCTAATAAGCTGTTCGTTTTAGTGTGGTCCTCGCCGGTGGTTTCTCGTTTTATGTCGGTGATCGGCGTCTGTCGCTCGTGGTTCATTGTTTGCACGCGTTTAATAGAACGAACCTTTTATAACCGCAGGGTCGCTCGAATCGAAACGTGGCAGCGATGACAGTGGTATTATTCGGTCCTCCTGTATCAGGGCAGGAAGAACGTTTCATGCGGCAGTTCTGTTCGACGTTAAGTTGTTTTTTACGGCGAGTGGTTATAATGAGTGCGGTAAAATCGCTGAATTCGTGTTTTCTCAGGCAGCTGTTGATATTCGCCGATTTTCGACGGATACGAGGTGAGCGTACTTACTTCCTTACTCTTGAATCGTTCGTTATTAAAAGTGTGCAAATACTCCACGGTTCGCCTGGCGATTTTTCAGCCTCGATCGTTAAAGGAGGATGTGTAATTATTAGAAATTTTAAAACCTCGTAAGAACTCTGGTAACTCTAATAACAGCTGATACTTTTGTCGATGCACGAAAATTCTCTGGCCTGGATTTAGCAGAATTCAATTTCCCGTATCTTCAACGGACGCCTGATTTTTCAATTTCTTTTTATTACCACTAACAAAATCAAATTTCGTCGTCGACGCGCGCTTCACGAGAGTTTCGTCGGGATCTTTATCTATGACATCTCGTCCCGTTGCATGTATCGGTCAGGACCGTGCTTGCGCGAACTCGAAAATTTCGCAGCTCTCCCGTTCCTTCGAAAAATTGTTTCTTAAAAATTAAATTTATCATAGAAAATTTGTTATCGAATTTTCTTTTTTAACACGAAAAAAGGGAACGTCGAATGTATAGTTTATTAATGTAGAAATGCGATCGAGTGGATGCGAGTTTGCTCGAGTTGAGCGATAGCCATGTGAACATAGAATGTTTGAACTCGAGTGTTTCTAAGGCGTGAAAGATGAGCACTTGAAAAAACGTCGCGACTGAGGAATTTTGGGTGAACGTGACCGAATGCATCGAATGGGAAAGACTTAGAATTAGAAAGAAAGGAAATGAGTATTTGGAAGAATATATGATAGGGAAAATTCGAGCGGGAGACAGAAAGAGTTTGACTATGAAGACAGAAAGTGCTTGACTGTGAAAACAGGAGTTTGACTGTGAAGGCAGAAAGATTTTGACTGTGAAGGCAGAAACAATTTGACTATGAAGGCAGGAAGAGTTTGACTGTGAAGACAGGAACAATTTGACTATGAAGGCAGAAAGAGCTTGACTGTGAAGACAGGAGGAGTTTGACTGTGAAGGCAGGAAGATTTTCACTGTGAAGGCAAGAATAGTTTGACTGTGAAGGCAGGAATAGTTTGACTGTGAAGGCAGAAAGATTTTGACTGTGAAGGCAGGAACAATTTGACTATGAAGGCAGAAAGAGTTTGACTGTGAAGACAGAAAGAATTTGACTGTGAAGGCAAAAAAGGTATGATTCTGAAGGAAGTAAAAACGTCGTAGTTGCTAAGTTCTAAAGTCGTTTAAGTTGTTATCATTAAACTATTTTAAATATATATTAATAATATTCTTATCACTGCACTCGATTTTATTCACACCTGAACCTTGTCATCTCGCTATACTAAAATAATAATGAAAGTAGAATTTCCTATATTAATTTATAGAATCCATCAAAACGTTACATTTTAGAGCTTCCTGCAATTGTTGAATTGCCACGGTGAATGCTCGTGTTAGCGCTGCTGGCATCCCGAGTGCAAAGGGTTAATGAGCCGCCCTTGTACAACGAACAAACCTGCCTGCCTGTACACGGCGGCCCTGGTACATATCAGTCCTTTGAAAAAACACGAGGCACGGTAAAACAGTTACGTCGTCGGAACAGAGGGAACAAGTATCATCGCCACGGTGCAGCTTCACAATCGTAGGAGCCGTCTGTTTGGAAATTTATCGGATAAACGGGCGGGAGCGCGCGAGATCGAAAAAATACACGGGCGAAAAGGAATAATCAACAAGAGCGGAATTGGATCTCGCGTACAGTTATTCCAGTCCTATTTTTCTCTTCGCGCGTCGTTCTTTGCTTGTCATTCGGACGCGTAGATCCGTGCAGTCCGCAAACGGTGCCAGATGTTGCTTTGTTACTCTCCGCGTTCGCCTATCGGTGATTTTATTGACTTTTTATAGAGAACTACCACCGTTCAGCTCGTAACGTGTTTCTCCATTATGTATCACGGCTTTTTATTACCAACGATGCTTCTTTATCCGAAATTCTATTTATGTCGGGAAATCTGTTTCCCACTCGAGTCAATTTTCGATCACGCGGAATTTCGGGTGCCATTGCGTTACGCCAGAATACGTATGTAATTCTTTCTGCACTGAATACGTTAACCCTTTGCACTCGAGAGATGACCGTTAGTCGTTTAATGATACTAACTTCAAAAATTTTCAAATTCGAAATATTTACCATGATTCACGTATATTAAACTTCATTTAGTTTAGTTAAGTCGTATATTAAAATTTACATATATGACTGTTTAACGTCCGGGTCTGAACTAACGTCTGAAAATTTGCGAAACTATCATATGCTAGGATTACGATGTCCCACGAGAGGGGACAGCCGAGTGCAAAGGGTTAAAACATTCTTAACACTAGAACTATCAGAGCAGTCAAAATGACGAATTGATGATCATTCATAGCAAGTTTATAAATTCACTTTACCAAGCTTCCAAAATTTACTCTGATTTTCTGCAGAAGATGTAAATAAAAATTTATTTTCTATGCATTCGATATTTTTTCATGTAATTTTCAATTTGATCTGCTCTATGCAATGAATATGTTAAAACATTCTTAACACTAGAACTATCAGAGCAGTCAAATGACGGATTGATGATCATTCATAGCAACCTTATAAATTCACTTTACCAAGCTTCCAAAATTTACTCTGATTTTCTGCAGAAGATGTAAATAAAGATTTGTTTTCTGTGTATTCGATTGTTTTCGGTAGTTCTAGTATTAAATAATAAACTTGCTTGTGTGGACATGTTTTTATACTTGCAACTATGATGAAAGGATAGAGGTGCGTCAAATTACGTACAATTAGGTGCAGGACGAAGCTACTTAAATTTATACGTCCGATTTTGGAAATATCCGAGGAAATTGAAGTTTAACCCTTTGCGCTCGAGAGGTGACTGTTAGTCACCGAATGATAGTTTCACAAATTTTCAAACTTTAGTTACTTGGTATATTAATCGAAGTAAAAGTAAATTTTAGTATATCACTTAACACTAGAACTACCAAGGGGATCAAAATGACCCAATTTGTAACTTTTCACAGAAACGTGGTAAATTTACACTAGTGCTTACACATTTGAAAACTTGCTATGATTTTTACAATGATTGCTAAAATTTGGTTCTTTTACATTAGCTACTTTTCTCATACAGTTTTCAATTTTATTTCTTTGTCTTTAATAGGTGTACCTTAAATATTGGTAGTTTTAGTGTTAACTAAACTTAAATGACGTTTAATATAGGCGAATCTTGGTAAATATTTCGAATTTGAAAATTTTTGAAGTTAATATCATTAGACGACTAATAATCACCTTTCGAGTGCAAAGGGTTGATTAGTTTAAACCAGCAATATTGCCTGAGAAACAGCCAGGACAAATGAATTAAGTGTTTCTAAATTTCGACGAAACCCTTAGGATTTCCTAAGTTTCGCTAATAATCTTTGCACCGCAGACCCTTTTGAAGTAGTTTAAGTGATCGAATGTAAAAAGTAATTATGAGTAAATTTTTCGTAGTTGCAATTATATGTATAAAATTACTTGTATAAACAAAATATACGTTTTAAGATATCCTATGAATCACCCTAGATTGTGGTGAGAGTTAGTTTAGCAAAGGCAAGTATCTGTTCAAGCTTTTTTCAGGATTGTTCCATCTTTCAATCATAGTTTCCAAAGAATCTGAGAAAATACAGATAGTACTTGATTTGAAACGCGGAGTTAGGTGAATCAGAAACTCGGAACGCTTATTGAATATGATAATACGTCGAAGTTCTTTGCCTTTCACTTTCGACGTCTTTGATACGTTCGGTTTAGGGCACTTGACTTTCGGAAACAAACCGATTTACAAACATGCTTGGAAAAAATACGAGTTCCTTGCGTATAGTACATGCGCGGATCGGAACGATTTAAGTCGAGTACGTGAGATCCCGACTAACATTTCGAAACGCTTCTAGGGGAACTTTGCCCTTTACGAACTTTCGAACTTTATTCGAAGCCGTAAAATCTGATGGTTAAAGTTGAATTTGACCATCCGATAGGACGGCCGCAATGATTTTAAACAGCAACAAAATCCGTGGGGCTGCAGTGATTCTCGCGTGTATACTAAGAGTATTACAAAAGTAAGTGTTAGAGGCTGTAAAAATTTGTAAGGCTTAACCCCTTAACCTACGATTTAGATTCGAAGATGTTATGCCGAAATCGTATGCAAGCTCGCACAGCGTTCGGGACATTGCTGCAATTGCGTATCAAATGTTGTACGTAATATTCACTTCTGGCCCGATCACCGTACGCGGACTATGCCCGTAATATTTACGTTTGGCCCGATCATCGTACGCGGGCTATGCCCGTAATATTTAACCAGTTAAGTGTGGCGACCTCTTTACAAAGCATCCCCCAGTGTGTGTTGCGATGATCAAGCGATGACGGATATAGTTATAAATTCAACTCAAATTATTTATAATTTTCATTTGTTTTTTTTATTTCGTGTTGACCGCTAAACATTTTAAACATATTAACCCTTTGCACTCGAGAGGTGACCGTTAGTCGTTTAATGATACTAACTTCAAAAATTTTCAAATTCAAAATATTTACTATGATTCACGTACACTAACTTCATTTAGTTTAGTTAAGTCATATATTAAAATTTACATATATGACTATTTAACGTCCGGGTCTAATTTAGTTTTCGCCAAAATTACAATTTAAATATCAAATTGTAACAAAATTTTACGCATGACGGATATAGTCGTCATGACACAAAACTTTGCCATATCTCCATGACGGATATAGTCGTCAAACACACTTAACTGGTTAAGTTTTGTCCGACCATTGTACGCGGGCTATGCCCGTCATTGTAGGTTAAGGGGTTAACCGAAGAGGGAATGTTTAGTCGATGTAAATTTTTAAAATCTGTTGAGGGGTTATGTGGAATAACTCGTGTAACAGAAAAATGACTATTATATTTATTAACAAAAAAATATCGGTGGTGTCTACACGACTGGTGCACAATACAAATAGCAAAGAACGTATGTTGAGGAGTTATGTGGAATAACTCGTGAAACAGAAAAATGACTATATATTCTATGGGTGTTCTATTCAAAGTCGACGGCATAATGAATTCAAAACTAAACTATGTCTCTTTCTTCAGTTAGAATAATCTTAGAAAACAAATAAAGCAAAGAATCTAGCCACAGACTGAGATATCTTTGATAGACTAAACGGTTTGAACGTGTTACTCTGCCCGTGCTTGGCACGAGATTAAATGTTTTATTTTAATAGGTTAAAAAATAGAATGTGTCAAAGTATAATGCCTAACATGTACATGAATATTTATGCAAGGAATTATATATTGAAGGTGGATAATCCTTAGTCAGAGTTATCCACAATTAATTATTGAATATATAAAAATTAATATAATAATTAAATAATTTTCAAAATAATATGAACTAATTATTTTTTGTCTTTTTCCGGTATTTGATCGTTATAATTACATTTCTTGAATGTTCCTTTACCATTTTTTAGTGGGCTATGAAGTTCAGAAATATGAGTTTTTCAATGAAACTCGTTCCGTGTCGTTTTTTTTGTTTTTTCCTCCTTATCCTTCAATCGATCGAGAATTTATTTATTCCTTTCAATAAAAACTGCTAGTCTCAGAGTTTCGAGCACTTCTCTTATGTCGCTCTGTGTATTTAAAGGGGGTGAAACCGATGAAAGGGAAAAAAAGCGAAATAACGCGGGATTTTATATCGACCCGTCCGAGTTCAACTCCAACGCGTTTTTTTCAAGACGCGTCACATTCGCCGACCATATTTTTCACTTTCCATACCGGCGATTAATTTTTTCCTTCTCGAACCCGCTCACCTTCCAGCACAAAGGTTCCCAACGTTTATCCCTCTGCTTCTTTTACCCTTCCACGATCGACCTTTTTACCCCGAGTGACCAACCGTTTCCGCGACGCCAGATTTCCTCGATATCTCGATAAATTTTCCTGGTAAAGGCTTGCTATTTTATGGTCGGATCCTCCGATGCTTTTACCCTAGACCGAAAAAGCGCGCTTAAGAATGAGAGAAAGAAGGGAGGAACGAAAAAAAGAATGAAAGGAAGAAAGAAGGAGGAACACAGCGATTCTAGTCGATTAATCTTCGTTTCTTTTGCCTGTTGTACACGAACTCTCTCTTTCTCTCTCAGTCTCTCTGTTTCTCTCTCTGTCTCTCTCTCCGTCTCTTTCTCTTTCTGTCTCCACTCCTTCTGAATCCTTTGAGGCGTATTATATCCTCAGTCGCATCATTTTCCCTCTCCTTTGCATCCCTCTCGCCTAACCCCATCCCCCGGCCTTTGTATTATGCATTATGAGCTATTAATTATTTATAAGCGTGCTACCCACTTGAAACTTGCTCTCTATTCTACGCGTTCCGCGGGACGTAATATGATTTATCTGTCTGTACCCCCAATCCCTCTGCTTCGCCTTACGAACTTTTATTTCTCGACCGCAAGTAATTCGCGGATCATACTCTCGGGTCGGCTATGCAATAATGAAAGTCGGCCCCGAGATTATGCCCGTTGCGCGTGTATTTACATTTATATTATATCGCGTGGAGGGGGCATCTTCAAAGGCAGTTGATGAAAAATTGGCGAAGGCCGAGTTTTCTGAAACACCGTGTCCGTTCGCTTTACGTTAAGCGAATCTTTTACTGTGGTCGAGTACGAATGTGTGAGTGAATGTGTAGGAACAATTTATTTATGTAACTATTAACCATAAAAAACACGATTAAACATAACAAAAATATTAAATACACTAAAATACGTTCTTGGACAGACTTTGTCTTATTCTCTCTCTCTCTCTCTCTCTCTCTCTCTCTCTCTCTCTCTCTCTCTCTCTCTCTCTGTATTAAAAATTACACGTTACCAGAATCACTGTTGTCATCACACACAGACTGTCTTTTTTTATCGCTGTTCATTCTATGAATATCATATGTATATAAATTCAAAAAATCATACTTCGCTACACTCGTTCTTTCACCCTTTGCACTCTGCGTCATCTTGGACGTATTAGATGAACGTATCCTCGGTTTCTCAAAATCACTATTTTTTTTTATATATCTTGGTAACTGTACCATATTTTGATTGAATATCTTGAGCCATTTTAGCAGAAAACTTCACAGAAACATGCATTTCTGAAAAGGTTGCGCTGGGATAAGTTGATTCTCCGGAATCACTAATAAATTCTAATGTCCCCTGAGAGGGGACAACGGAGTGTAAAGGGTTAACATTTATTCACGCTCCACACTTATCCTTTCATATAAACATTCTTTCTCATATCCCACACTCTATGATTCTGTTGGACAAAAATAAGGGACACAAGTTTTTCTAAACTTTATTTATTATAAAGGATTATTATAGATTATAATATCGATGTTGCCTACATGGCTTTACAAAAACACCAAAGTAATCAAAGCGAACATCCATAAAGAAGGTGAAACAAAAAAAACAAATTTAACCCTTTTAGTACCGAGCAAATTTAACGAATTTACTAAGGTTTGGGAAAAAGCTCATAAAAACGGAAGTAAGAATAATATTTACAAAATTTAACAAGAAGCATATTACGGAATAAAAGAAAAAATTGTAACATTTATAACGTTTTATAAATTTATTTCGAGATAGAGCTCTCTCGCGATGCAAATAGTTAGGCGCCATGGCATACGCAACGATATATCGTCGTTCGGCACTAAAAGGGTTAATATGTAAATACACAGGATGGCGTTAGAGTTACTAAAGCCGATTTCACAGATTCCATCACAGGATATACCCTGTGTTTTCTGTTTTTAAACCGTTCTGCAAGTGTTGTTCCTTTTTCTGCGATAACGTGGTAACTTGTCGCCAAGTCAATACTTTTTCTTTCAACGCGATGACATGGTCACCTCATTAAAGATTAATGCTACATATATTAATGTGTTTCGTTTGCGAACATTTTTTTCTTTTCGTTCATTTTACATGGTTAAAATTTTATCTTTTAATATCGCGGTTACGGAAGAAAACTTCGGTGCTCCGCTCAATAGTTTTGCTCGGCCGCGCTGTTGAGAACTAACATTCAACAATGCAGATTAATCGAATAAATGTTGCGCCGCTCTTTAATGAATTAAGTTTCTGCACGCATTAATTACTTTGTCTGCGGCACCGTATCTCGCGATGTACCCGGCTGTATACGAGAGTAATATATACTACGCGCAACATAATCTTTGATAAAAGTTACAGAACTAGGATTATAAAACGAATTTATCTTCATAAATTAGGGTGGTGGGGGGTGGTGTTAGGTTGATGATTGGGACGCTTGTACTTTTTAATTTTATGCAAGATTAAATTAAACTACGAGCATTTTCCCAGTATCTGAAGTTTCTTATTATCGTGGTCTGTAATTATTTTGCAAGTATTTCCCTATCTACTGGTTCGGTGTATCAGGAATCCAGCACGGAGCGTGCTGTAGCATAATTTGCGGGTCAGACGTTGGACATGCAGCTCAATTAAGATTATTGGATAATGCTACGTAAAAGTTACATGGAATAACCATTTGAAATTCACGAAGTTATTATAATCTGTTCATAAATATTTAAAAGCAAATCAACACGGAGACCGATTGCGCGATTTTTTTGAAAACGTCAAAATATTAGCGTTTTCCAATTCTTCGTGCATCGATTATTTTTTGTATAGAAAATCCATTTCTACGATATTTTCGTCAAAGTTATATTAACCCACGATTATCACACCTTTTTTAGGCTTATTTCGATTTTCGGCTGTTGTTTAAAGAATAAAAGTGATATTAAATTGAAAAGATTTTGGCATATAATTCGAAGAAAATTGTAGAATATATTTTGACGATAAAAATTGAAACAACGTTACAATTTGAAAATATTTTTTTCCGCTGAAATTTTGGATGATTTCGATCTAAAATGGCAATTAAGGGTTAAAATTGTATGAATCTATAAGATCTACAGTAAGGTAGGATTATTAAGTTAGCTTCTGTTTGTTATTTGCATGATATAGAGACACATTTTATTTACCGTAAATTGCCATGTCGTTCAGAATTGTCTAATTTATGCAGCAGAATTCTCATTGAAAATCCTCGACTCGTAATCTCTAACCGTGTGACTTTTATCGCGCAGCTAGAAAATGTCGAAGCTCGATAGAACAGAGTTTCTCTGGGATTAATTTTCGCTGTTCTGTCATCTCCTGTTCGCGTTAAATTCGCCTCCATTTTCGCGTTAATCGGCGCTCGGCGTGCTCTCTCTCTCTCTCTCCCTCTCTCTCTTGACACATAATTGCACTGAATTGCTCTTTTGTGCGCCTTAATTTGTTACATAGGCGTTAACGTTTTAAACCGTTCGCGTAGAAACTCGGGGTTTATTTATTATTGCGACAATCGATAGGGTTTTGTAGTCTATCGTTTCGTTCGCACTTCCACGTGTTTATTAAATTTCAAAACCTCGAGAGCAACAAGTTAAACAGCCATTTCGATATTTTGTCGTTTCAATCAATCTTTCGAATTACTTGAGGTGTTAATTAATTCGTTACTTTTAAACATAACCATTTCCCATAATTATTTTATTTTCATAGGAAACAATGGAGAGTATATTGTTGATTAAATTTACATTACGTTTCGCGTACCTTGATGAATGAAATTTTCAGCTTTTTTTTTTAAAGAAAGGATGTTCAATTAATTATTGAACCTAATATCTTCTGATCGAATGCGAATATTTTTAGTGTTTGTGGATATTTTTTAGGATTCGTATGTACCGTATATTCTATGAATTTTCGGTATAGAATCGTCGAATACGGATTGACCGTCGAGCACAGGGTATAATAAAGAACAAATTCAATTGTGCTCGAATTATAATGCGAATAGTAGGGATTATTCATTAAATGTTCCAATGAAATCTCTCATAGCCGAGCCCATCGTTAATCAAATGACCGCGAACAAAAGCGGTGAACGTAAAAATCTGATAAAAATCAGAAGATTAGCCGGTAATAATCCGATTGTAATGTATAAAACAATTATTGCTATAGTGTAACTGTGAACGCAGACATTTTACGAAATTGTATTGCAATTGTCGTAGTGATAGGGTGTAAATAATTCCTAATCCCAATGAAACTTTATTCCCGTAATCAATAATTAAAGTCTAGTAAATGAATTCTCAATTTCTCAGCCATCCATAATTAATTATCGCGTGTACATCATACAAATTGTACAAAGCTATGAATTTCTCGAAGGAAGAAACAAACAAGTGATTAGAATTACGAAAAATTTGTTACACAACAATATTTTGCTATACTACTCGTTATACTTATATAGAAAAATGCAGGCTAAACTTGTGGGTTCGGTTAATCACAAGTGAACATAAAATAATTTATTGGATAAAATATCATAAACTGATATATACATGTATTCTATTTTTACTGTATTACTCTATCTACAATCTTCTTTCTAACTCACTTTCTACTCGCTCGGTGATGGTCTCTGACTCACGTATTCTTTTCAACTGTCTCGTCAAGACTTCATAACATACACAACACAATATACACTAAATAGGACACTCACTTTAAATTATTCACACCATAGACTATCCAACGACACACTAGACAACGGACTCTCGCTCGTTAAATTTATTCTCTCTCTCACACTCACAAAACCAACTTATTAAAACACATACATTCACCAGTACGTATAACTAGATTACGAAAAATTTGTTACCTAACAATATTTTGCAATACCATTTGGTACACATGTATAATATTCTCTCTCTCTCACACACACACTCACTCTTTATTTTACTCTTCCTTTCTCTCTCTCTCTCTCTCTAATATACATACGTATGTCGTAGACCAGGCTTTAGAAAAGTATTGAATAACGTTTGCGTTGCAGAGTTCACCGTGACCCGTCGTCGCTTTCCGTTTTCCCGGTTTCTCTCCACCTGTGCCCCCCCTCCCAACCCTCTCACTGCCAGCTATCTGAATTACAAAAGTCGCTGGATTAGGCGATCCGCTTAATTTCAGAATATAATATATTATTCATACCCTGATCTACATACCCCTTGGCGGCGGGGCTATATCCCTAGATAGAAAATACGGTACAAGATGCAAATGTAATTTATGCTCGCCAGCACCGCGGCCACTTCGTTGCAGTACCGTTTAACGTGTGTGCGTGCGTTACATTCGTCTCGTTAGCCAGGGGCGGGGGGGGGGTGACTATCGATGATGGTCTCCTTCGGTGATTTTTATTTCGACGGGAGCTTTAAACGCGTCTGCAGCCGTGAAAGTAAAAAGGGAGGTATCTCCCTTCCGCCTGTTATTTCCGGTTCTCCCTTGTGCACCTCCGTCCGCGTAAAACGCCCATTTTCGAGTCCACCGAGCTGTGCTCGGGATTCATTATTGCCTCTCGCTACCCCTACCCCCCCTTCACCCTCATCCCTCTCGCCCAGCTACCGCCAGCGCGTGTTTCTTGATTACGTTAACATTCGGTCGTGTCGTTGGCTGTTTATAAATGCGTGTCCGCGATGAGCTAACTCGTGATTTTCCACCGTGCTCCTCTGCTGTTTGCCGGCTGCGTTCCGGGGGATTGGATTCCTTTTTTCAACGGATCCAACTTTTTGACGTGGTACCACGTGAAAAGTAATTATCGCGACGCTTTTTAATGTTGATCGCAGGGAATACCTTATTCAAACGAGACGTCTTCGTTTGTATAACACTTTGCCGTCGGCATTGTTTGTAACCATTTCTTCGCTTGACGCCGGCAGAATTGATCGTGTTACTTCGCTTGTCGCCGACTGCTTTTGGGGGAGATTGGGAGATGATAAATTTCAAGTTTTACTAATTTCATCGGTAATTCTCACGAGTTTTCAATCAAAATTCAATTGAAAAAATGTACATATGTAAATAAATGTAAAATTTCTTTGTTTTGTATATTTCTTTATTTACATTTTCTTTGGCACTTATTTAGTATTTCTCTTTTAAATGATACGAAGCAAAACAATCACCAACATGTAATGCAACTCCACACGACTTGCATATCAAATTTGTTGTTTTTCTTTTCTTGTTTTTGGTACATACAACGCGACTTCTTCGTTTTCGTTTATTGCTTTCGGAAATGAATACTAACTGGTGACGTATATAACTTATTCCATTTAAGTAAATTAGCAACAAAACCCCACAGATCATCAACGGAATGCAAACGATACTAATGTGCTGTCGCCGGACGGTATAGTGTTAACCCGTTGCACTCGGGAGGTGACCGTTAGTCGTTTGATGATACTAACTTCAAAAAGTTTCAAATTCGAAATATTTACTATGATTCGCGTATATTAAACTTCATTTAATTTAATTAAGTCGTGTATTAAAATTTACATATATGACTATTTAACGTTCGGGTCTGAACTAAAGTCTGAAAATTTGCGAAACTATCATATGCTAGGATTACGATATCCCATGAGAGGGGACAGCCGAGTGCAAAGGGTTAACATTAGAATATGCTGTGAGAAAGATATAGATTTCACGAAAAATTTCCCGTAATATTGCGGAAGACAATATTATGGATATTTAAGAATTATAATAAGTATCGAGTGTATTTTTGTTATTGCGAAAATAGTTTGCGTCTATATTCGTCGTGTTCCCTAGAAAAGATTAATTGGATTTTAAAAATGCTAACAGTTGTTAAGAATACGTTTCTTTTACCGCTTACATCCTGTTCTTCACTGTCAAGGTATCGTTAACTACAATATTATCGTTCAAAATCATTATCCAACGTTATCCCTACAAAAATCAGTATTCATCCACATTCGTCAGACGAAATCCCAATTGTCAAGTAAATTATCTTCGTATCCGTAGCATCGCGTTACGGATCGCACGTCCGTTCTATAAAAATGATACGTTTTTACTTATCCCAACAATACT
Organism: Tetrapedia diversipes; assembly: GCA_033822845.1. NCBI lineage: Eukaryota > Metazoa > Arthropoda > Insecta > Hymenoptera > Apidae > Tetrapedia > Tetrapedia diversipes. The sequence goes on along the minus strand of JAOPTO010002182.1, from coordinate 529,439 downwards.
TTCCCGATATGATGTGATATCGTGTAACAATAACACCGAGGGAACACTCGGCTGCTATCGATTGGCAATCGATATATCCAGCGCGATGGTTTTTGTAATTCTCTTCTTTCCACGCTACAATCCGCCCGAGCATTCAAGGCATCATTATACCGGCCGCAATTTGTACGCGAATTCCATGCGTCTTTTGCGGGCAAATATGCACGGTGACGTCAATGTATCGCGCATACTGCCTCCGACCATATGAATGCATTTTGCTCTATCGCTCGCCAGCATTCTCCAAATGATCTCTATTTTACCGGGTACAGAATCCCGGGGGTCGTCGAATGATAGAGGTCCGCGAGTCGATTAAGTTACCAACCCTCTGCCTCCCTCCCTTTTTCCCTCGATTTGTCGAAGACACGTACATTGAATCTTTGACACACTCTCTCTCTATTTTTTTCTCTCTTTCTGTCGAAGACACGTACATTGAATCTTTGACACGTTCCCTCTTTCTTTTTTTTCTCTTTCTCTCTTTTTCTCTCTTTCTCGGTCTCTTTCTCTCTTTCTATATCTCTTTCTTTCTTTCTCGGTCTCTTCCTCTCTTTCTCGATCTCTTTCTCTCTTTCTCTATCTCTTTCTCTCTTTCTCTCTTTCTCTCTTTTTCTCTCTTTCTCGATCTCTTTCTCTCTTTCTCTATCTCTTTCTCTCTCTCCCTCTCTCTTTCTCTCTTTCGCTAACTCTCTTTTTCTCTCGCTCTCTCTGTCTTTTTTCTTTCTTTCCTCGGATCTCTCGATGAACCCGATAGCGTCCGATATGAAAACGAGAATTCTGTGAATACTTCGTTATAAAAATACGTATTAATGGCGCGCCGAGTTGCTCCGCGCCACGGCGAATCGATTCACCCGAGCGAAATCTCGTTTCTCGTGTTGGGTATTCGAGAAAAAAAAAAAAAAATGCTGAACTTTTGGTATTACGGTCGGTGACATCGCTTTTCAAACTGATCGTGAATCATTGAACCAGCGTGAAACGATAACCGCGGATCGGTATTAAAGACAAAGTTGGTCAGTTTTTAATTTTCTGCGATCTTCGACTTGTTTTATTTAATTTGTCTCTTATTCAATCAAAACGCATCCACCTTTTACTGTTACAAGAGTAGGATCTTTGATATGATGCGTATGAAACGGTACGATGGAAACGAAAATACGATGTGATATAAAGGCGCCACAGCAAAATTAATTGACATTAAACGTGTAAAACAACATTTAAGACTTATTGTAAATCTACCTCTTAGGTTCAGAATTAAACAAAGAATTCTTCTATAACTAAAATTCAAGGGTCAAGAGTATTTCCCTCCCTTCTATTTTTCTATTAGTTTGTCGATCAAATGCGTTACAGATTGTCTCGAAAGCATTGTAACTGATACGGTGAAGAAATATACTTTTATTGTTCCATAAATAATTGAACATTAAACGTGTAAAACAACATTTAAGACTTATTGTAAATCTACCTCTTAGGTTCAGAATTAAAAAAAGAATTTGTCTAAAACTGGAATTCAAGGGTCAAGAATATTTTCATCCCTTTTTTGCTCTAGTTTGTCGATCAAATGCGTTTCTTTCGCGTTCGAATGCCTTAGAATTCTCACTTTCAACTTTGCCGAAAAGCACGAAGTTCCGCGTTAATTGATTCGTAATTAAGCCAAGGTATATTTCGAGTATTCGTTGTGTATACCTAATCTTTGAGAAGGGTGAGAGCGCTTCGAGAGGGGTTGAAAGGTTGAGCGTTGCATCGACGTCCCAGCGATTTTCCCGTTCCCCCCCTTTGGAAACGAAATCGCAGGTCCTCGGCACAATTTTCCTACCATATGGCTACATTTTCTAGTCGTCGACGGTCGTCCCTCAAACGATCTCTATCTCCCTGGACAAAATGCCGACGGTTGTCGGGGGCAGAGTGGAAAAAAGAGGTGGTTCCCAGCCGATTAATTTCCGTTTCTCTTTCGTCCGCCGTTCGTGCGAATCCTGCACGCTGGTGGCTGTTTTTGAGGCCGTTCAAGCGTATTATAATCCTCGGCTCACTATTACGTTTTGTCTCGACCTATCGCTCTGATATTAAATCATTCGAGGCTCTTTATTAACGGGCCGTGTCCCCGACGCAGCGCGGCGCGTCGTGGCGATCGGATATTCAAAGCCGTTCGCAGCAGCTGACGATGTTATTATTTTCACTACCTTGATATTCAAATCGGTGGATAAAATTCGCGAATTATATCTCTACAGTGGATCGAACGTATTTATACTACGTTGAAACGAGGCGCGGTCGAAAAGGGTATTAAATGTTACTTGGAAGTATTCAATTTCTCGGAATTATCGCGGAAAATATTTTCAATTGCAAAAGTGAAATGGATTAATCCAAACGATTGAACGTGGTCGAAGAAACGTTTATATTGAGGTGGTTCTGTTAAGTGGAACGTTGTATTTTATGTTTGAAGGATAGGAAGTTTTTAATTTAGAGAGTTAGTTGTTGTAGCTGAATAAACATTTCTAGTTAAATATTCTTATTAACCCTAGAACCTCCGACGATTAAAGTGTATTTATTTACGTGGAAGAGATGAAATTGAAAATCACATAAAAAGATACCAAATACATAGGAAACAAATCTTTATTTATACCTTCTGCAGAAAATCGTAGTAAATTTTGGAAGCTTTATCATACTGAACTTATAAAGTTGTTATGAATAATTACCAATTAGTCATTTTGACTGCTCTTGTAGTTCTAGTGTTAACTGTTTGAGTATTACGGTTCATTATTGGATATCTATTCTGTGTTAAACTAGTTTTTTTTTTTTTGTTATCATTTCAAACACATAACTATTAGAACAGTGTATTAAAGACCGAGTTTGTTATTGAGACACACGAGAAATTTAGTAATTCGTATACATACGTCATTCCTGTTATGGCGAATATATACGACATAACTGCTCAAGGAGTTAGGTGAAACATTGTTTAATATTGATAATAACTTTTGTTTCTTTAACACTTAGCCGACCGAATGGGGGGATCTCCCATTTTGTCCTGAACAGAACGCTGCAATTGTTATTAGTCAGTTTTGACCTAGTACTGTTCATAAATTTTTCAAAATACAATTTTTAATAAATTCAACATCAGCTTAGGATCACCTGATAACAAAAGTAAATAGAATCAATGGCACTGCTTAGTCAAGGAAAAAATGGGAGATCTCCCCATTTGGTCGGCTAAGTGTTAAAATGCACAGAATGCCATGTCCCAGATGCACCTCACAAATACCCCACGTTTGAAATTACTTTTTCATTATTTTGTTTCACCTTATTTTCGTTTTGTTTTTCTGATTATTTGATGTGTAATTATCCATAATGCAATTCTCACCAATTAGTTCGTGTTAACTGTTCATTTGAAATAATTTGCCAGCGATTTAGTATCGAGCCCATTTGGTGGATTAAATGTTAATATTAATTTTCCGTGATTTTTGTGAGTCAAAACCCTATTTGATTAACAAGAGTGTTGATTCCTTGTTCGTGAAAAGAGTGGAAAAGGCTTCGAAGTAAAAGTTTATTTTGAACCTCACGAACGGAATCAGTGGCTGCTGATGCACATTGGTTCATGCAGTTTTAATGCGGTCTCACATGTTTTCGAACATCGTAAAGACGTCACCGAGGAGTTTCGCTTTTATGACACCTGACGGAGGAAAAGTTCGACATTTAGGTAGTTGCCAACGGAGAAGCTCGCAAATGTTTCGCATTTTGTTCGACCAAGCACCCAGGAAACTCTGTTCAGCACCTCATAAGTTATTAATCTATAGTGAGTTAGTTTCTTGTCCTGTTGACAGAGAACTCTCGAACTTTTCGAGCAAGAACGATCACAGTAAGGGAATAAGTAATCTGTGCACTGTATTTTAGGATACACTTATAAGTGTGAAACAACTTCTCGAAACCTTTGAATTTAAAGTAAAATAAAGTATTTCCTGAGATCTACTTAATCTCTTAACTTGTGTATGCCATTGATTGTGCCATTTTTTTGAACGGTACGCTACTATAATGTACCGTGGCTTGTTTTGTCGTTATTACCGTGGCTCTTTAATCGTTTGCGTACCATGAGCCACTTTCACGTTCTTCAGATTTCGCGTCGAAAAAATCCAGCGCATTTCATCGATACAGACAACTGACGACGTGCTCACAAACGTACTCAATCTTTCAGACGGATGTACTTACATCGCATTGTTACTACTATCAGTAGTCCAAGTAATACATTTTGTATTTCATTGTTATCAATTATAAATTAATAGTATACAGGGTGTCTGGGCGAAGCTGGGAGAAAATTAAAGGGCTAACTCTATGCAAAATTCTAAAACTAAAATCAAGAGTAACAATAAATATATATATATGTGAAATTCATACAAGAACCGTGGTTTTATGAAAATTAGGCGTACGAGCAGCGGTATCCTCGCTAAAACATGACTAGCAAATACCACAGCCTAAAAGGTACGTTATATGATATCCCATCGAAGAAGCAGGGAACATCCATAACGTTTTATTGCTTCAAATCGCTTTCATCGAATACCGCATGCATTATGTACGTTATTTGAACGCGGCAAGTCAATACATCTTCGAAGTCAGCCACATTCTCTCAATTCCTTGCGATTCGAATATCGAAATGGCGCATCCGCCCCTCCCGTCCTCTTTTTCCAACCCCCCTTTCTCTTTCCCTTTCCCCGACTCTTATCCTTCCTTTTCTATCAAAGCCCCTGAACTATCACCGAGAACAAAATACCGAGGGTCGCCAGGGAAAAAGAAGAGATTTCCGCCGATTAATTTCCGTTCCCCGTTCCTCTGTCGTCCGTGCGAATCGTGCGAATCGTTTTCAAGTCCATCGAGGCATATTATATCCCTGAATCACCGTCCTTCTCTCTTTCTCTCTTTCTCTTTCTCTCTCCCTGTTCAGTCTACCCTTTCGTACAGTAACAGACATAAGTTTCAAGCCAAAGAATTGGTTATGAAAGTATGTTAATTACTTCATGGGAGCGGCAACGCTAACGAGAATCATATTTTTTATTAAACTTGTAATATTATTTCTATTGTATGTACAGTGATTCCAAAAAGTATTCGTACACTGTGTTATAAGGAAATTCATCTGCTTCTAAAATTCTAATTTCAACGAAACTTTATGTGTGTACAGAGCATGGTGTATCCTGCGTGGAGCAATTTTTTGGCGGCAAAATATCTTTTGAGGAGGCTGATAACGAATCTCAAAGTTTCAGCGATTTTTCACGCTTTTAATACAAGCTTTTCTCGGTTCTTTTTTTATGATAGGGGGATAGGGTATCATTGATCGATGAAATTAATCTAAAACTTGTAATTTTAACTTAATATGATATTTCTGTACTTTTGAGGACCAGACCAATCGAAGTTCATTTTCTTTTCCCAGTAATGAAACGTACATACAGTGGCTCCAAAAAGTATTCCTACACTGTATTATAAGGAAATTCATGTACTTCTGAAATTCTAATTTCAACGAAACTTTATGTGTGTACGGAGCATGGTGTGTCCTGCGTGGAGCAATTTTTTTGGCGGCAAAATATCTTTTGAGGAGGCTGATAACGAATCTCAAAGTTTCAGCGATTTTTCACGCTTTGAGTACAAGCTTTTCTGTGTTCTTTTTTTTATGGCAGGGCGATAGGGTATTAAAAATTAAACATTTTCTATTTGAAAGGTTTTGCTTCATCAAGTACTATTACAAAGTTATCTTTAAAAAATGAGAGAAAACTCAGAAACTTCAACGCTGGTTTCACCCCTTTAAAATGGCATTTTAATGAAAAGAAGAGATTAATTCATACGTATACTATTACGATCTACATACCCACAAAGTTTTATCAAATACTTCTATCACACTCAAAATTTCAGGGCTAAACGAATTTATTTGTGACATAGTATACAAATACCTTTTGGAGCCACTGTATTTCTAATCCTGTTAACACGTTCGCGGACAGTAAAAAGCTCCGTGAGCTGCAAAAATAGACAGGCGATTTTTTTTCTAAATTAATTGTGATATCCGATATGTGATTAGACCCATTTCATAAGACCAGTCAGAATATCACATTTTAACAGTTGTATTCAATGAATGCTATAGCATCCATGACGATATTTGAATCAAGGTTACATAAAATTAAATCAATAATAATTGGTTTTAAAATTTGAATGCTATAGCATCCACGTCATTCTGTATCACAATGAAAATGAATGCTTATAGTATTCACGTCCGCGAACGTGTTAGCTATAAGAGAACCAAACAGTCACTATAGTGGCTCGAATTTTAACAGTAACTTCATATAAAATAAGTTGTACCACGTATCTATATATCAGATTTATGGAAACATTCATGTTAGAATTAATCGTTTGCATTCGAAACGAGACTATCGTGAAATATTTGCAAGCGCAAAGTGCTGAAGTTAAATGGATCGAAATTTGCTTGCATTAAAATTTGTTTAATTCCTAATAAATGTTACTAAAAGTTTTAGACGTGCATTATTTGCATTCGGAAATCCGTGAAATTTGTTTCATTGTTTCTGATTTACACAATATGGACAGTGTGGCAAATGTTTATCTCATCGATTTATGTTATCGACGTGTTGTCTTCAATCGTTAATTAGATAACAGTCGTAGCGATTACTATAGTTATTTCATCGTTTTTCATGGAGTTTCGTGTTCATCCTTTATTCTATTCATAACTAATGACTTATTGTTGGTATTGGAATAATTCTCGGTGTTTTTTTTTGCTATATTTAACACCTATTATATTCCCGCCAACGCCTATTATTGATTTTGAGAATGACGGACAAATAATGAGAGCAAGTGTCTGAATAATATTTACAAACCACAGCACTGTGTTCTCTGATCCAAAAACTTACGCTTGTTACTGTACCATCTCTCGACCCGCGATCCCCAAATTCGTTATAACCGAGTGCCGGGAACCACGCAGCCGTAACTTCGGAGGATACGATATACGATCGAGTAGCGAAGAGACCGGACGGAAAGAAATGTTTCGCCCCTTCGTCGAACGGAGAAAGATGGCACAAATCAAATTTACAGGCTCCACCTCCGACTGAGAGCCTCGAGCGTCGCCTGGGCCCCAGTGGTTTCCTCTCGTGGTCGCAGCGATACACTGTTGTCATCGGTCATTCCGAAATGTTTGCGAGAGGCAGTCTATACACTCTGTTCAACGAGACCGTACAAATACGGTAGAACCTTCTGTACATGAGATAATAGGGAGACAAAAGTGTTTAGATAAAAGAATGTTCGAATAATAGAACAATTAATTTTTCCTTTACGAAACTTTATTTATTTGAATGGGTATTAAACGGGTTATTTAACACTAGGTTGACGGGAACCGTAAAATTGACAGGTTTCATAAGTAAAATTTACAAAACAATTACTATTATTCGTAATAATTTTTGTTGACTTTCATAGATAGAGTGATTTATCAACTTCTCAGCTTTGCAGTTTCAAATCATGTATGATGTATACCTATTTCTTAGTACATGTATATTAGTAATAAATATACCAGAAATGTCCGTAAATCTAGTGTTAAATATCTGTGTATCCCGTATCCTTTTCATTGTTAAATTCTATGGATTTTTAAGTCAAAGAACTATTATTGGATGACACACTGTTCGGTTAATAGAATATTTAGGTTCAACATTTAGAAAAAGCCTTAGAAAGAAGAAGAATAGCAGCAGATCTAATTCTGGTGTTTAAAATCTCAAATAATAATAATGCGTGTCCTGTAATTTTGGAGCTCCTAAGGTTAAATGTACCTGGAAAACACCTGAGAGCGAAAAATCTCTTTTACATAATTCCATACCGCTCGCAGTTGGGCGACAAAAATTGCATAAACAGATTATACACAATATCGAATGCACAATCACTAAGCTCTTTCAAAATATCACTGTTTAGGCTCAACTTGACCTCAACCACATAATTATTAAATTTTGTCTTATCTATTATTTTCTGTATTACATATTAAGTTAAGTTATTGTTATATACTTCTTATACTTCTTCCGCTTGTTTTCGTATACCAATGGATTTTTTTTATCGATAAATAAACGATTATTATTATTATTATGGGTACTCGTACAAGAGTGGTTCTACTGTAAACGAAAACTTCACGTGATCGGTGCTGCGACAGCAATTAGGCGACTGCCTCTCAGAGGCGAACTTGTAATGGTCCTTTACTGATGGTCCTAGCAAGCAAATCAAGGCGGATTTTTAAACCTCTCCGTACTATCCGACAATGAAGACACACCTTTGACCTGAAAGTACTAAAGTAGTCGAATTGACTAATTCATGTGTTTTCAAAAAGCTCGGTAAATTTACTGTAATACATTTTGATACATTTTCTGCAAGAAAGTATGAATATGTTTCGTAGCGTTAGCGTATAATTCTCAAGTTTCTTCTGAAGAAAATTCAGATATTTATAAAGGCAGCTACAAAAATGGAACTTGAATAGAAAACTGTTTCATTCTCCAAATATTGCCACATATTTATTTCAGAAATATTGTATATTTTTGCACATTACATATCTTCTGTACTTCTAAATTTCTCATTTCTCATTTAATCTCATAAATCAGGGCTTCTTAAACTATGGGTAGCAAAATTCTGCAATTTTTAATTTTAGATTTTTGTATGTTTCAAAACGAATTCTAAAACTATATATTTTCATATGTATATGTATATGTATATGTATATTGTTACCAAATAAATAAATCATCAAAAAATATTAATTTATTTTTCTTTTATATTTGTATGGGGTCGTCAAGAAACTCGCAATCATAAATGGGGTCGTGAATGACAAAAGTTTAAGAAGCCCTGTCATAAATCCATTTAAGAAAACCACGATCTTGTGAATTATAAGTAATAACTTCAGCGTTCTGTTTCATTTAATTGAAAAAGTTGAAGATTTTTAATCGAATAAGAGCTGCCAATAATAAGAAAAGTCGAGGTAGGAATTGTGTGTAAAAATAGAATTGAACCAATAGTTTGATCGGTTGGTAGATCTAGTGTTAACACGAAACATAGGTTGGCACACATCATGCAAACGCAATGGCGGCCACGATTAACTCCGAATTCGCACGCGCGCGCGCAATCGTGGTGCAGGGCAGCGGGGAGTAATTGGTTTCGGCCAATCAGCGTGCATTCGTTGGAACGTGCCGCTTATAACGCTTCTGTGTTTGTTGTAATTAGGATGTCAACGAATAATACGTGTCCGGTAATTATCGATGATATCTGACTTTACCGACCGGGACATTCGGATTAATTTCGATACTGAATTCGACGGGACCCGGCGGTAATTAGTTTATTATGTTTGCTGTCGCGCTTGCTGCTTCCCTTTGGGCCCGCCATATCCCTAGCTGAGTAAGATATTTAACGTTCATCAAGGTTCACCGGGTTTAACGAATATTTGATGTTGTTCGAAAGTTCCGTGCGAAAATTAAACCTCTGATAAAGGGGTAAACATCGATGCGAAACGTTCGTAACGAATCACAATCCGGTTTGTTCTTTCGACGGTGTTGTGAAGTGGGATTGATAGCGTTGGGAAGGTTTGGTTTTAGAAGAAGCAAGGCTAAAAATGATAACGGTACATCATAATCTATTAAGCAGCGTACTTTTATTATGTTTGTACAGTGAGCACATTGTTCTGTTGAAAGAGTAATCGTTGTTTGATATAAAACTAAAAAATTAGAGAAATGTGTTAGAAATTTCATAGTTTACAAGAGGTTTTTGAAAATATATATTTTTATACGTTGGTAGTAATACTTATTTGACATAAAACAAATAAAACAAATAGTTTGACACATCGTGCATAGTAATCCTTGCAATTTACTTCAATACTTAAAATTGAAAGGTTTGATTGCGCACAGGGGGGGCGTGGATAATAAAATCTGCTAAGACTTTATTCATTTGAACGACTTCATGGGATAAATTAAAAATAACTGAGGAAACGGGTTTTATATTCTAATCTAGGTTTTTATTAATCGTAACTGTATTGCAAGATACCTGTTTATTTTATTCAAAATTATTGAATTTTTACTAGAGCGTTATTTAATATTTATATTAACGATTTTATAACTGAAAAACGAAATGTTATGGAATAAATGGATCTTTTCTTTGTAAAATTATCAATTTCATTTAGCGTAAATGTAGTATCTATGTTGCCCATTTTGTTCACCAAATAGATTTCAAAACTGTCAACTATATGCAGTTTGTACTAATTTGCATTTCTTATGTCTAATTAAATGTTGAGCAATTATCAAACGGATATCGGTAGTAAAATTTAATTATCCGTGATAAATGAGTTTTAAATTTTCGCGTCTATCTGAACAGGGGGGGAGAAATTTTCCCCTAAAAAAAACCCTTCGGAAGAAAAAGCTTTAGGCGGAAATTAATTCCAAGACTTAATGAAGCTGGTAATGAGCCACGAAGATTAAGGATATAAAGCAATCGCGTTGAAACTTTATTGTCCTGCCATTTTCATATTTTAATGCCGTTTTCTTTCCCATCCTGATGAAAAAGGGGAATAAAAGAAGTGCCATTTCCAGCCGAATTCAATAGCCATCTTTCATTTATCCACGTTAGTTTAGCACTTGTTGCCCTGTTAACGTTATTTTAATCCTTTAAGCCCCGAATTATCGTATTCCTTCAATATAATCCAAACATCTCCTAATATTTATTAGAAAGGAAATAAATAAATTTGAATAGTTTGAAGGGAAATAATGTGGTAGTTGTAATAGCAAAAACACTAATGCAATAAAATTATGTTACTATTTTAACTGGAGATAAACGTGACAAAGCAAGTATTATTTTTTCCATCAAAATCAACAACATTGAATTTATTCTATTACACTTGAATTTTAATAAATATCAATACGTTTACGATATCCACTACATCAATCATCAATTCTTATGTCATCCACTTTTAATTATACCGTTAAAATGCAGTTATAACAGAAGCGACAGTGAATCCACTAGCATTAAACAACATATTTATCTTTTCGCAGTTTTAAATATAAAGAAGAAAATATTTCACATAAGCATTTCATTTTTAACTAAGTATACTTGTAACCTTGTAAATGCAATTATAACAAACGTGACACTGAAATCTGTCTTTTCACACAATTTTAACCCTTTGCACTCGAGGGGTGACTGTTAGTCGTTTAATGATGTCAACTTCAAAAATTATCCAATTCGAAATATTTACTAAGATTCACCTATGTCAAACGTCATTTAATTTAGTCAAGTGATATACTAAAATTTACATACACGATTGTTTAACCTCTGAGATTGACCAACAAAGGAATTAATTAAAGTCTGAAAATTTGCGAAACCATCATTTGGTGACCAACAATCACCTCTCGAGTGCAAAGGGTTAAATATAAAAAGAGGTATTTCATATAAGTATTTCACTAAACATATTTATAACCTGGTAATTGCAATTACGACAAACGTGACAGTGAAGTTTGTCTTTTCACACAATTTTAAACATAAAAAGAGATATTTCACATAAGTATTTCACTAAATATACTTATAACCTTGTAAATGCAATTATGACGAACGTGACAGTGAAGTTTATCGTTTCGCACAATTTTAAACATAAAGAAATGTATTTCACGTAATTCCGTCGAAATATGTACACGGTCATGATTCCTGGACAATTAGCATCAATTTCCATGAACACGATAAGAAGGATACTCGTTCCCCGTTGCAGATTGGGCGAAGTAAATTCTTCTTGACTTCATTTATTACCACGGTTCCGGAGGAAACGCAAAACTCGCGAGGCACCAAGTCCGTTTCCCGGAGCGTTTTAATCCTCGAAAGGAAAAATTGTTTCTTGGTGGGAGGGGAAGAAGGGCCGGGGATCGCTTTACGGGGGAAGTCCTTTGAGGTTGAAATTGCGGGCGAAGAAACGAACGTCAGCGTGGCTGTCAGAAGCGCGGAAACGTGATTCTTCGAGATTCACTTCTGCCGGTTACGCAATTTATCACGTACCGTTTCTCTTTCACCATCTTTCTAGAATTCCGTTCGTCTCGCTCACTTGGCATAACAGCGTTTACTTAACGCATTCAAGGCGGCCCACGGTGCTTTGACTAGTACCAAGTAGCCGGAGAAAATTCATAACTTAATTTTGCAAAAAACCAATGGTCACATTATTAAATAACACTAGACATAGGGACATTTCTTGTACATCTGTTTCTAATCTATACAGGGTGTTCGGACAGCCCTGGGCTTAAATTGAAAGAGTAACTCCCTGAGACATTCTAAGACGAAAATCAAGCGTAACGATTTTGCGTTTGAGGCTTCATTTACGAGTTATAACTAGTTAAAGATATCGTTTAATCCGGACCGTTCGACGGTTGAGCATCACTGTGGACTCAGCGACGTTACCGACCGAGTTGCCTCGGTTACCCGCTCTCAAGAGTCGAACGGTCCGGATTAAACGATATCTTTAACTAGTTGTAACTCGTGAACAAAGCCTCAAACGCAAAATCGTTACTCTTGATTTTCGTCTTAGAATGTCTCAGGGAGTTACTCTTTCAATTTAAGCCCAGAGATGTCCGAACACCCTGTATATGCTAGTGGACCAAAGTTTAACAAGGAGAGTGCAAGCCCTTCGCGTCACCAATTTAGTTGAAACCTTGCACACTTGTAGATCTAGTCATTCTGTTCACGAAAATATACCACTATAGGGGCAAACACGCAACATTTTTCGAGATAATTATGATTAAAGTTTTATCATTATGGTAAGTATAATTCTATAATTCTATTCAAAGTGTTTATCAAGTAATAAAATGGTTTACCGGAAACGTACAAGGATTTGAACTTGAGTCCGTGACGTACAAATGATGTTATAGATTTATTAAGAGTGAGAAGCATAAACTTTTAATCACCGATTCTCTATTTTTTTTAAGTTAGACAACCACGTATAAATATTGTAAATTAATTAAATTTATTTCTTTCATAATAAAATACTTGTCTGAATAGAATGTGTCATGTAATAATAAATTTTTGTTTTACGTAATTAAAAAATTTAAGAACCAAAGAGGATGTATAGGTAATACACAAGTATTTAGAGAAACTGTAAATCTCCATTTAAACAGACACAGTTTAATATAAGAAAAGAGTAATTGACTCCTTGACAGAGGATTCTTTTGACTCGCTATTAGTTCATAGAATATATAATATTAATATAATAACCGTAAGCTCTACTTTGTTCCCAAATAATGGAGAAAAGTTAGATATAAAGAAAACAAGCGTAAAATTACCGTTAATAGTCACAAACGTTCACCTTATGTTTTACTTTTCAATGTATTCATCATCAAGTTTCTGTCACTGTTTAAATCATTATGTAAATCATTACAATTTTATACGATACCTTTATAATCAGCAAGATGTATATGATTCACTGTGAAATCGATTAACAGTTGACGTAACCAACTTTTCCATGGCCCCGCGTAATGCCTGCGAAATGTTTTCAAACGGCGACGCAAAGGCACGTTCAGAACGTTGCCTTTGTTCCGCGATATTTATTAACCATTATCGTTAAATGGAGCAAGGAAATGATCGAGCTGTGGCGCTCGTAACCGAGTGAACCCGCCTCGAAAAATCTGGGTTAAGTCCTACTAAGTTGATTAACAGCCGTTGGTAATTAAACAGATTATTGCGACCCTGCGAAAAAAAAGAAAACACTTTGGTAGACGACAAACAAGATAAACGATGCTTCTGCATCCACCGATTTCGACAGCTTTTTGCAATCGTTACGCACGGATTGCTTCGAAACAGAAGTATCGTTCCGCGACGATAATAATTTTTCGGAGACAATAATGATGCTTTATACATAATAATAATAATAATAATTTTACTCGAAAACGGCGATTGATGCATTTCAGTTCGGTTCGATGCTTCGCTCGGTTATTTTCGTATCGGTGAATGAAACTGATAAAATAAGGGGTGGAAGAAATTGGACGGTTGGTTCGCGTTTGAGTTTGAAAATTGAATCGGAACGGGTGTAGCTTCACGACCACCGATAGACAGTTTCTGATTGATTTGTAGCAGGTAAATGTAAGTATGATACAAAGATTTGAGAAAGAATTTCAGGTTTATTCGAAGACGCTTAAAGAAACTTAACTCTTTCGTTTCGAGCGCCGCTTATAGGCAGCATCCAAATGTACTTTGTACTTTAATAATTTTGTAAGTTTTTTCACACTCAACACATTGCGGACGGATGACGAGATATCTCATCTTTCCTATTTTGTCGTAAAGGGCCGTTGACGAGATATCTCGTCTTTCATATTACATCGTTAGAGGCCGTTGGCGAGATTTTTGTTCGTGCAGTTGTTATGTGATAGTCAAAGGCAGTTTTTGATAATTTGTGTTGCGAATTAATTATTTGAAACCCTGAAATATGTATATTAATAATATACATATTAATTTTGATTATTTGATTGATTTGATTGATTAATAATATTACAGAAATATTTGCAAACAGTTTATCGGATACGTTAACGAAAAGTGATAACGAAAATATGAATATTTGTGAGGACGATGATGAGTTTCAAAAGAAAAATGTTACATGTTTTACTAAATATCATACTTTGACAAATTTTTAGTTTACACAAATTTTTACTTATTGAAAAATATTTAAAAAATCATTCATTTTTAAACTTGTTGTTGAAAATGAACGTTTCACGCGACAATGATTTTTAATTTTCAATAAATCATCACTAATTTAAAAATGTTTGACGCAAAAAATACCCGGCCACTGGGTACGGTTAGCAATAAAATGTCTGGTCCGTAATGTGTTACAATTGTAAATATACTGGTTAGATTGGAGCAATGATTCTTTTATTCAGCACAGTTGTTATTTAAAACTTTGAAAACCGTGTATACAGAAACCACGCGCACTGTGCATATTTCTGTCGCGCGCTTCCGTTCAATGACGGTACTTCGGCGGACTAAACAGTCGAAGCGAAAGGGTTAATCTGTCGTTGCTTAACCCATTTGCATCACGACTCTACTTAAGGTGCCTTGTTCAGGCATCAGCGACGTTCAACTGACGACTGGCCCGTATCACCGAATTGCTCATGGAGATTTTCACAATAAAAGTAAAACTTGTCAAGAACATAATGAACTGATGTAGGTGAGATGCTCACTGTTGAATTGAAATAACCAAAGTCGCTGGAGATGCGCTAAATGCTACGTGTGTTAGGGATGGGCAGCAAGGGTACTTGGATTAAATAAAAAACAACTCGAGGTCCGCTCTCTGTAAATTCCTCTGAATGACTAGCCTTTATTCTTTCCTGGTCGTCCTTACACTCCTAGGTTCGGGGGTCGGTCCGAAAATTACCTGCCCCCGACCGTCACACCTTTAGGTGGGGAGGTACAAATTAAATAATGCTTTTTCCCAAATCCAACGCTCACAAAAGGGATCAAACGTGATCTGTATCAGATGAAGAATATTCAGCGACTTGTAATGAAAGAAAGTTACAGCTCGCGGATTATTCCGCGCTCGGTGATAAACAACAGTCGTGGTTCGCGGAATATTCCGAGCTTTGATGCAAATGGGTTAAGAGTATCCTCCTTGAAAATCCTCTGTACTGAACTGTTAATGATAAAATCAATTAAACGCTATTAGGATAACTTTATTGTTTTCCCTATCGAATTACAAGAGAATTTCTCAAGAGAGTCTTTACATCCTCCTTATCTTCTCACCTCGCTTATTCCTTATATAAAAATTAAATTGTCAAAGAAATGAGATCAAATTGAATTAAAATTAACAATGAGCAATTGAACGCTAATTCCAATAATTGCATTTCAGAAGTCCCTCTCAGTTTTTAAACAGCACCCAAAGCCGATAGTAAAATTTCTTCAATTTAATTAAGCAATACTAAAACATACCAACGATTTCGCACTAGAGAATCTTTAAAAACTGTTATCGTGTCCACGATAATAGCGTGGTGCAGCGTGCGAACAGTTGTCGGTTTAAAGGTGTCCAACGACGAAAACAATGGGGGAAAAAAAAAAGAGGAAAAGTCCAGTCACGAACTGTTTTCCCACCTGGGTGACAGTTTCCCGGCTAATAGGGGCGTATCGCGGGAAACCAGGGATTCGAGGGGAAAGAAATTGGAAGGTGGCGGGGTTAAATGGGATATAGCCGCCGCGATATGGATGCGAATGCGAGTGGCTTCCGGAGAATCAAGATAAGAGAGCCGGGCCAGAAAGGACGTCGTTGTCACGTAGCCGCCTGATGGCCCCCGAGAATTCACGAGCCTCGACGCGGGGCGCTTTAAAAGGAAGAAATATTAATCCAAGTTAAGCTTACGTAACGATGAAACACGACTGTTTCCATCGTCGATGCGATGTTCTCGCGGGGGCTGCAGCAGCCAGAGAGCGCCACTCTAAGTAGACAAAGGCAAAGCGACGAAGGCCACTCGTCTGTCGTCGCATACATACTCGCGCTTGTAAACCGTGTGCATGCGCCTCTTATGTTTGCGCGAGACGAGGCACGGGGGCGGGAGGGGAAAATTTATTATGCTCTTAGAACGAAATGTAAGCGTATGCTGCGGGAACGTACGTGCGCGCGGGTTAATTAGCCTTAGGTATATACCGGGCGTCGATATTGGACGGGGCAAAATGTTTTTCAACGTCGAAACCTATCGTTGCCGAAGCCTGGATGGAAGAACTGTGAGAGTTACTTTATTTCTTTTACAAAATCGTCTTTCGTTCGTACAATACGGTTTCTATCTTACTAAAACTGGCTATGCCCTTTTCCTCATGCTTTTATGGGCGCATCCCCACTTTGCACTTTCCCGAAAAACAAACCCGCCGTTGGTGCGGGCCTGGAAAGTGTAAGCGGCCGTGACCGAGCCTCGCGCGTACTCGGTCCCAACCCTTATTGGGGACCTCTGGTTTATGGGGGCCCTAATGACCACTTTGGCCATCGTCACCCCTGATTATCTGGTTCCTCTTAAGCCGCGTCCACATAGAAGAGAACAGTTCGCGAGCAGCTCGCGAGCAGCACACGAATTGCTCGCGTGCGGTTCGCGAGCTGTTCGCCAACGGAAAACGCAGCATATCCAGACTGGAGCTCGCGAACAGTTACAAGCTTGTTCGCTCTGAATTCATGGGCAGTTCGCTATTAGCTTTTGCCATATATTGTGTTACAAACGCGTCCAGATACGCTTCGAGCTCGCGAACAGTTTCTTTGATGTACCGTTTCCCGAGCGAACACTGTTCGCTGTTCGCTGAGGAGTTCGCTGCTCGCTGCTCGCTGCTCGCTGTTCGCGAAAGTGTCCACACTGCTGGCGAGCACAGCTCGCGAACTGTTCGCGAGCTGTTCGCGAACAGCAGTGTGGACGCGGCATAACAGAATGAGGTTCGATTAATGATACACCGTATTTCGGTGATACTGCGTTTAACCCTTTGAACTCGAGAGGTCACTGTTAGTCGACTAATAATATTAACCCCTTGCACTATTCGGAACCTCGGAAAGAGTCAGGCCAAACGCGGCTGTCTCAATTGTCGCGGTGAATGACGAACGATGGAGCGCGCGTGCCAAAACTTGTGACCCATCTTATCCACTCGATGGAACTCTTGTGAAATTCAAATGAATTTGAATCAAAAACTTTTATATATACTTTAATTATCACATAAGATTAAAACAAATTCTGAATAAGTAATAACAATATAATTAATTAATAACGAAATAGAAATATGTAAAAGCAAGTCCGCGGTAATAGTATTTGAACTCAAATAAGTTTTTTGATTATCTCACTAATATTAAACCTAAAACTGAAAGACTCAGTATAAATGAACAATTAAATATTAGCGGTTTCTATGTATATTTTAAAAATTAATACGCGTTTCAAGTAAATCGAAACTACACTGTCAATATACTTGAATACGATTTTATTCGTCGCCAGCTGCAAAAATGTCTGTTGAAGTCGAATGAATTCTCTTCATTCATTCTTGATCCTCGAAATATAAACAGGATTCCATTTGGTTGGATAGACAGCCACTCAGACCTCTTTATGAGATAATTATCGGATGTCGACATATACTTCGTCCAACGAGGCGAGATAAAAGAAGTAAAGAAAAAGTTCACGTGATCGGTGTTATGGCAGTAGTTAACTCTTTGAAGTTAGACGGATTAAAACTTGACCCATCTTTTGCCTAGCTTTTTATGCTTGGTGGAGGATATATTTTAACCCACCTCGAAAAGTTGAAGTTACCCCGTCAAACAGTTTAATATTTTAATAATTTAAATAAATGTTATTTTCCACTTTTTATATTAAAAAAAATTCTTTGCAACTTTGGTTTTTATTTTTTTTTTAATATCCTGTGCCTTAAAGAATTAAGCGATCGCTACTCAAGGATGAAATCGTGATGGTTCTTCAACGATTATACCTGTAAATCATGTAACGTGAACAGTTCGTGTAATATTTTACTTATTTTCGTTAGGAGAGTGTTGGTATGCAGACCATGCTCGTTTGCATAATATGCACAATAGACAGAGATATCATACGTAAAAAGAGAAAGCCGCCAATCAATTAATAATGCATGTATACGTGTTATGGAACGTGTAAAATAGGTTAGAGCGTCGAGCATAATTTATTTACACATGCATTGTCATGTCGTCGTGCGACGCGTGTAACCAAAGCGAGCTTCTAAAGTATGAAAATTGCGTCGCTCTGGTGGCACGCGTATGCACTGAATGGACTTCATCATGCGATGCGATAAAATGCATTGAAATAAGACAGCAGTTTTATAGCACCGCCGTGGGTACTGTAAAACCTGTACGTATACAGTGTTCAAATATGGTTAGAGATAGATTAATCATTCCCAGCATAATGCGGCTGAAAAACACTTTTGTAATAAGCAAATTTTTCATTCTTTAGTGTGTGCTTTGTTAACACTTAGCCGACCGAATGGGAAGATCTCCCATTTTTTCCTCGACAAAGCGGTGCCATTGATTCTATTTACTTTTGTTATTAGTTGGTCCTGAGCTAGTGTTGAATTGATTAAAAATTGTACTTTAGGGAATTTATGAACAGTATTGGTTTAAGACTAACTAATAACAAAATCAAATAGAATCAATTGCAGTGTTTTGTCGAGGAAAAAATAGGAGATCTCCCCATTCGGTCGGCTAAGTGTTAAAGAAAAAGAAAATCGAATACAGAATTAACTTCTGCTACGAATCTGTTTAGCACTATTCTTGTAAGAAGAAAGTTGTAATTCATTGTTTTTAATAAATTTTACGAAGCAGTGATTACAGAGAGATCAAAGCTAAACTAAGATTGTAACAAAAGAGACAAAAATTTTGTACATCTTAAACCCTGTACGAAAATAATGTAAAAGAATTTGTCCTCGTCAACCGATTTTCGTGTACAATCCTAATCGGTAAAATTATATATTACACGTTGATTTTCACTATTGCTTCAGAATTGAATATTGTATTACATAAAGACGTACCGATTTGTGTGCAATCTTTCTCTTTGTAGAAACCAAATTGTTCAACAATATAACCCAAAATTTCGCAAACGTTCGTACGCAAAAATTTCCAACAGTCGTTCTAAGCTGAAGGAACCCAAGTAATATATCTGCATCCAAAAGAAGATCAGAATATCGTTCCCACAAAACCAGAGTTACCTACATCGAGCGCAGCAAATCTTTCCTACTCAACGAAACGGGAACCAAATCCCTTCGTGTGTGTGTGTGTAGGGAGGGGGATGGAGGGGAAAGGGTGCCCGAAAAACCAAATTCCGTCGGGTTGCATTCGAGGGTTGGCTTTGGCCTGGCTCGAACCAAGAGCTACGGGCAAGATAACGCAAGATTTGCGCGGCGCCACGTGACGCGGCGGTCGATTTGCATAAATAAGGTGCGCACCGGTGTTCCATCAGGTATTATGCTCTCAAAATGCATCGAATACGGAGAGTAGCCATGCATCGGGGATGAATTCGCCCTGGAACCACACCATTCCGCATCGAGCCTGGACGCGTACGCGCGTAGCGGTTACGCCGCGTTCCCTCGTTCGTGAGTGAGGGAAGAAAGGAGAAAGAGAGCAGCCGGGAACACGTCGGGGAATACCTGACCGTGATAAATGCCCGACGCACATCACTCTCGCGACGCACGTCGCTCGAAACCGGCTACAATGCAGCCCGGTCTGCCTATTATGCTAAAATGCAATCTCCTGATAACCGCGGCAGCGTCATTGCGGGGCTTAATCTCACCTATCTGTGCAACCACCTCGTGGGGAGGGGGATGGAAACAAAATGGGGGACGGGAGAGCTGGCGGGCTCCCGGTGATTCGGAATAAAGAGCGGGAGATTGGTAATAGTGGTTGGACGAGAGCTCGTTCTGGAGAGAAACGGGTAGCAGTGAGAACGAGAAAACGAGAGGGGAATGCGGCACGGTCGGGGGTGGAGTGGGGGGGAGAACGGTGGAGGCTGGAGGGATGGAAAAAGCTGGGAGAGATAGGAGGCGGACAATGGTGGGTGTACTCGACGGGGACTCGGGAGATACGAAAAGAAATAAATTCCACGATCGATAAGTGTCCGGTCGAACGTCAAAGCACGGTTGTGTGGGTGGACACCGGGGCTAGCCTCGGATCTTCGATAAAGAAAAAAAGGACGGAGGGGTGGATGAGGGCAGGGGGTGGCAACGACGTTCGACGCGTCGTTTCGAGGGAGGGTGTGGATCCGGCTTCCTCTGGATCTTCTTTTCTTGCTTACAAGTGGCTGCTTTGGTGCCCTGGCCGGGGGGCAGATGCGTGTAACGATTAGAGTAACCAAGTTCTCTTTCTCTCTCTTGGGGGACGTTGATTGTTTCATCTTGATTAGCCTGCTTGGGTTTGATAGGAGTTCGAGAGTTCTGGAGGGCGATGATTGGATCTGCGGAGTTAGAATTAACGATAATTCCGTTGAAGTATTCGAATAACGCGGAAGGTTTACATCGGTGTTTCCGTTAGTCGCTCGAACCTTGGTCGTTCGAAGAAGTTTTGTCGTTGTTCTTGAATGTGTTATCGAAAAAGTGGTGAGGTTTGGAAGAAATGACTTTTTGTGTTACATTTATGGTGAATTGTAACTGATCGAATGTAACAGTTTATTGCAAACTTTTACTTTTACCCCACTACTGTGTTTTGGTAGGTGTATATCATCTAATTGTACCTTTATACCAGATTTTTTAACACTATTCCTACCACAACCGGTCAAATGACCGTTTTTAAAATTTCGATTAGAATTTCATAGATGCAACGTGATTGAATCGCCTTTAAACTTTATACTTTTCCTCAAATATACGTATAATACATTTTTCAATATTTACTTCTTTTTTTACTGTTTATTTTTTTGAGAAAAATTTGTAGTCTGCTTTACGTGGGAATGTCGCGGTAGGAATAGGTATACGTGAACTGTCGATAGGAATAGTGTTAAGGGTTTGCATTTTTATATGTATTTTCAAATAGAATAAATCAGTGTCGTACCAAATTTGTCTGAATATTATACACAAATGTGATTACACGATTCCCCTCAATTGCTGCTACAACCGCAATTGGAAATTAATTGGAAATAAACTACGACAGGTATCATTATTTAATCGAGTTAGTTACTTCACTCGCGGTTACTTTCTCTGATTCACTGAAAACGTTTTAATTAGACTGATATTTTTGAGATGCAAAATAGTTCTCAGTGGGAAAAGTATTTTCGCCAGCAACACAGCCTCGATCTCCTTTTTTTCTAACCGTTTATTCTCATTCTTGTTCTCATGAAGCAACAACGAAACGCCGAAACGATCTCTCTCTCTCTCTCTCTCTCTCTCTCTCTCGAGCTTTTATTCGATAAAATACGTAGCGCAAAACATGCGAGAATTATACTTCCTCTTTTTAGATTCCATTATACTGCTCTGTACACTGGCAATAAGTTGGTTGCGTTATCGTAGCGGTGGATTATCTGTAGACAAATGCCGGAATGTTCTCGCGTGAGCATTGCAAATAATTGTCGCGTGTTTTTCTTTTTAACCATTTGTCATCGCGATGACGAAAAAAAGCGCGAGAATTGTGCGGTCTGTGAGCATAGAAGTTAGTAACCAGGCAAAACAGATATACCTCAACGAAATAGAACATTTTGGAGTAAACAAACGATTTCAACAAAGAGACGACCGTAATCTTCTTTTGGACGTAATCGGCTTACCTTGCGCGACATTTTGACATTTATGTGAAACTGAAATCTTTTCAAATTTAATCCGCGGCGACGTAACGATTGCTGTGTAAAACGAAACGATTATTGCTTGAAGAACCAACGTGTAATTTTGAGACGCGTCATTTTCAATACACGGTTTTGGATAATTCATAATTGACGTTATGAATAAAGAAAAATCGGCAAGAAAGTTAATAGTCACGTATTTGTTTCGGTACATACCTTCGAATCTGCGAAACTGGTTCAAACAAGGATTCCGAGTCTTTAAATTTTCTGGTTCGTTGTATATTTTAAGAAAAAATGTAGAAATATTTTATGATGAATGATACAGCTGGAAAGACAGTTTTACAGCCTTGAGAAGAAAATAAATCTTTACAAGTTTTTCTAAATTTTTCACTTTATCACACATATCCGTTATTCGTTATACACGCGTGTCGCTCACATTTGTTTGCTCATCATTACTCACCTTAAAATACGCGACGCGTTCAGCTTTATACAAGCTAACTTAAATCAAACTTGGCCCAATTTTTACGCAACTTAGGACATCTTCCTCTGTTAAATAACCGTCTTTTTAGCCTACTGTAATTCTGTACGAAAAGTTTAACCCTTTGAGCGCTGAATACTCTTGGCCTAAATGCTTTGAGGGGACGGTGCGCTATCGTTGAAGATGGAGTATTGTTACTCGTTCGCTGACAATCGCGTTGGAGTAAGCGAAAGCTCGAAAAAATTGGCAAACGCATGTTTTCGTCAATGGTCCTTACTAGCAACTGTCGTTAGACGCATATATGCGCCTATATCACTCAAAAGGTTAACAACGAAATGTGTGACTACTGGAAAAATCATAAGTTGAAGAAGACAAAAATTGACAAGCGCATGTATGCGTTCATAGTCCCTACGATCAATTCTCGTCAGTTGCATATATTCCTCAATGGTCCCTACTAACAACTGTCATCAGACGCATATATTCGTTAATGGTCTCTACTAACAACTGTCGTCAAACGCATGTATGCGCCCATAGCACTCAAAAGGTTAACACCGAAATCTATGACCACTGGAAAGATCATAAGTTGAAGAAGACAAAAATTGACAAGCGCATATATGCGTTCATAGTCCTTACAAGCAACTTCTGTCAGACGCATATATTCGTCAATGGTCCTTACTAACAACTGTCGTCAAACGCATGTATGCGCCCATAGCACTCAAAAGGTTAACACCGAAATCTATGACCACTGGAAAGATCATAAGTTGAAGAAGACAAAAATTGACAAGCGCATATATGCGCCCATAGTCCTTACAAGCAACTTCTGTCAGACGCATGTTTTCGTCAATGGTCCTTACTAGCAACTGTCGTTAGACGCATATATGCGCCTATATCACTCAAAAGGTTAACAACGAAATGTGTGACTACTGGAAAAATCATAAGTTGAAGAAGACAAAAATTGACAAGCGCATGTATGCGTTCATAGTCCCTACGATCAATTCTCGTCAGTTGCATATATTCCTCAATGGTCCCTACTAACAACTGTCATCAGACGCATATATTCGTTAATGGTCTCTACTAACAACTGTCGTCAAACGCATGTATGCGCCCATAGCACTCAAAAGGTTAACACCGAAATCTATGACCACTGGAAAGATCATAAGTTGAAGAAGACAAAAATTGACAAGCGCATATATGCGCCCATAGTCCCTACGAGCAACTTCCGTCAGATGCATATATTCGTCAATGGTCCCTACTAACAACTGTCGTCAGACGCATTTATGCGCCCATATCACTCAAAAGGTTAACACCGAAATTTATGACCACTGGAAAGATCATAAGTTGAAGAAGACAAAAACTGACTAGCGCATATATGCGTTCATAGTCCCTACGAGCAACTTCCGCCAGACGCATATATGCGTCCATAACACTCGAAAGGTTAACCAACGAGCAGTCCTATTCGAGATGGAACTTCCAAGAGGAATGTAGCCGGCCCGGGCGAACGCCGTGGACTCAGTCAATGGATCAAAAGAAAAAGGCATTCCCTCCGCTTTCGATAGCTGCAAAATCGTTCGCCGTTTAGCTCTCTTCGGAGAAACATTCGGAAAGTTTAGATACCTCTTCGGGATCCTCTTCCAGGCGAGCGAATAAGCAGGTATTAAGGGCTTAGACCACAGATCGAATTCGGGGGGAGTCACCTACATCTAACACTCCCGCCGGTATCTCTCTTTCTCCTTCTTTTCGCCGTTGCTTATTTCCTACCTCGTCTCTCATTCTCGCCCGGCTCTGTCCTCCTTATCCGTTCCTCGGGTTCGCCAACGCCCTGGGCTCCGCGCGGCAAGCGTGTAAGGGTGGCGGTCGAACTAAGCGAGGTTAAGTATCGAGGATCGCCGAACCGCCACGATCAGCTTCGTGGCGAACGCGAAAGGAGGTTTAATAGAGGATCATCGTCCGATTTCGTGTAAGTTCCGTCGACGAGGGTATCCGCCCTCCTCGCAGCGCTTGTAATTACGCCCGGGCGGCGGCTGACCCTGTGATACCACTGCCACGTCCCTTTTCTTCCGATTGCAGTTTTCATCACCTACGACGACGTGTCTGCGAACGCTTTGATGAGTCGGTTGGGTCTGTCTTCGGTTGCCTCTGCAGTGATTTATAGATTTAGGAGGCGGGGTCGAGTTATTAGGATGAAATCCCTGTTCGGAAGGGTTCCGTTTGATATATTTCATTAGAATTCATAATGTACTTGCCGTTTTACTTTATTTTTTTTGTTTTGTTTTTGAAGCATATTAACCCTTTGCACTAGGCTGTCCCCTCTCATGGGACATCGTAATTCTAGCATATGATAGTTCCGCAAATTTTCAGACTTTAGTTTAGACCCGGACGTTAAACAATCATATATGTAAATTTTAATATACGACTTAACTGAACTAAATGAAGTTTAATATACGTGAATCATAGTAAATATTTCGAATTTGAAAATTGTTGAAGTTAGTATCATTAAACGAGTAACGGTCACCTCTCGAGTGCAAAGGGTTAAGGATAATGTGAAACAGTTAATTCGAGCTCATGATTAGAAGTATGTTTTGGTATGACTTTTTATGTAATATCTTTTAAACTTTCGTCTTTGAAACGCGATTCTTGATTGTTGAATGAAGTCATTTTTGAGTTCAAAAAATTCTAACTGCACAGTCGAAATTAACTGCTGTTAGAATTTATTTGCATTAAAATTTACTTAATTCAGATGCATAATACTTGTGCTTATGAATATGATTATTTAACCCTTAAGTTTATGAACGTATTTGGTGTGATTTTATGTATTGATGAATACAAAGGGTTAATGACGTAATGGTAATTGCGCCGAATTTTATGTGATTTATTGTTAAGTACATTTTAATGATGTTCGTTCGAAAAATCGTAGCCCTCGTTTCGTTTATTAAAATGATTAAAACGCTGTTAATTCTCGTAATTTCACGTGAATTCAGGTCGCGAAAATCGTTGCGCATCGCTTTCTTTTTTTCGATATTTTGATTTCGACATCGGGAAAGCAGCAGCGACGCATTTGCATCGCACACGCCCGAACATCGAACTCGAAATATGTGCTGCGCTGGCCGAACTTCACTATACACGATCGATGCTTTATGGGGACAATGCTGCATGGTGCAGGATGCTTGAAATGACTGAGGTTAAGCATCGGAGATGTTCAAACTACTCGACCGGCTTCATATTCGAAAGCGCATTTAATCAAGTGCTATTGGTGGCATAAGCTCGAGATGAAAGATGAACATTTCATTAATCATACATGAAGAAATTAATTTTCTAGTATCTCTACATACTATAATAAAATCTAAATTCGTTTCTTTTTCTGCAATCAATGGATCTTATCTGAATTACAGTATAGTACCTCTCCATACTATAATAAAATCTAAATTCGTTTCTTTTTCTGCAATGAATGGATCTTATCTGAATTACAGTATAGTACCTCTCCATAATTTTATTAGATTTTGCTAAATTCCGTGTTTTCTTTAAAACAAAATCTTGGCACCCAGGGCAAGACACTCTAAATTTGCATGGCAGTGAATGGGTTAAAGAAAGATCAGTAATTACGGGGTTCTTCGTCCGATCCAAAACAACGACGTGGACACGGTTTAACGGGACACACTGTAGATAGCCGTGAGAACGCTCCCGGAAAACTTTTGACAAAAGTAAAGTACAAGCTCTCGGTCGGTCTTATGGGAAATTACACGATGAGCTTTGCGGATTACCGTAACCTCGTCTCGGTAACCCATCTCCGTTCCGTGGCTCCTCGCTTCATCCTTCAGCTCGCAGAAGCTCCTCTTCCCGCTGTCTTCTTCGTCCCTCTTCCCGTCCTCGTCCACGGTCGCAAGAGCTACGCCCTTGCCCTGGCTTCCCGCTTCTATCACCTCTTAACGCCTGCCACGATTTCGCGCTAAGCGTATTCGAAAGGTATTGATGCGACGTTTAAGCGAAAGCGATAGCGGGAGGGTGAGAAGGGATGACAGAACGGAAGATGATAAATTTGAAGATCAAGCCGAGACGATGGCTGTTCCGGAGCGGTTGATTTCAGGCCAGACATTGGAACACAGACACAGGATCCAAGATATATCGAACTTCACTTGTTATTTGTTTTTATTTAGATTAGGCTATCGAATTGTACGGTTTGTGTCGTTAACCCTTTCGCTACCAACGTCACATACACGTGACGACCCGACTTTTCTTACCTGAACCCGGCGTCAGAAATATGTGCTATACAGTGTCACTTATGTGAGTCGGTGTGTAAAATTGGTAATTTCACTTAGGTAGGACGTTATAAACATATCCCACAAAAATTAATGACAATTAATATGATGTTTAAATAATAAAACGTCTGGGCTGTGGTGGCGATTTGTCTCCTGAGGCTCTGGCAGAGAAAGAGTCAAATGAAATGTACGTTTCGAAATCTTTGAAACCACTTTTTCCACGTTATTACAGTAGTCCGAATCGTTCAAAACACGAACTAAATTCAAATTTTCAACCTCGTTGGAAATATACGAAATTTTAACCGTAGATTCTTATATCCATGGTGCCAACTTTTGCCATGCAAGCGGGTTGCCATAAGTCATTCAGAGTTCCTTGAGAGAGCTTTGAAAACCAGGAAAAGTGCAGGTTCTAGAATGATTACACTTTTCTTCTAAAATTTCATACTTTATGTCATTATATCTTTATAGCGGTAGGAAATTTGGGCAAATCCAACTAGGTAATTTTAAAGAGCGTTCTTTCAGCCATAGAATATGTGTCAATTTTTGGAATATACATATCTTAACCTTCGAAAAATATCGCAAAAGGAATCCTTACTTTTTCTTGCTTTTTTTTTTTTATTTAATGATGATTACCGCCGCATATATGCGTTCTGCGTAAACCATAAATTTGGCCGAGAAACTTATATACGTGTTAGGCGAAAACAAGTGATACAGCGGAAAGAATCATATATGCGTCTCACGTATACAGAGTGTTCGGACAGCCCTGGGCTTAAATTGAAAGAGCAACTCCCTGAGACATTCTAAGACGACAATCAAGAGTAACGATTTTGCGTTTGAGGCTTTGTTTACGAGTTATAACTAGTTAAAGATATCGTTTAATCCGGACCGTTCGACACTTGAGCATCACTGTGGACTCAGCGACGTTACCGACCGAATTGCCTCGGTTACCCGCTCTCAAGAGTCGAACGGTCCGGATTAAACGATATCTTTAACTAGTTATAACTCGTAAACAAAGCCTCAAACGCAAAATCGTTACCCTTGATTTTCGTCTTAGAATGTCTCAGGGAGTTACTCTTTCAATTTAAGCCCAGGGCTGTCCGAACACCCTGTATAATATATTTCTGTGGACGTTGAATCTAAAATTTGAGAATTTACATTTCTAATAAATGGTGTTAATAAATAAATGTTGGAGTGCTATGAACGATATTAGCGTGCAAAATGACATGTGGAAAGCACATCTTTCAATGTGGCAAACAGGCCTGCGACATGGGCCGCGCGAGACCTAGACTCCTCATTATTCTTATTTTTCGGCGTACAAGGATGCTCTTGTAATGAAAAAATATTGATAACTTTTTTTAAATATAGTACATTTGTAATAGTAATTAAATATAGAACATATATCGAAAAATGAGAATAGGCGGTCAAGATCCCGCGTGGTGCGTGTCGCATTCTTGCTTTCCACATAGGCTGGATTTCAGCGGTTCAAGAGCGAGAAGGGAAGACTTTCATTTGTTTTTTATCTCGATTTTCCGAAGTCATCCCAAACGCTGAGCTCACTTACACGCATTTACTGAGGTAGTGTGCGTAGTGGAACGGGGTGTTCTTGAGAACTCCCGTCCTCAGTCTGGCATCACAGTTCGGTGATCGAAAGTGCATTTTTCCTCGTCTCCTCCTGTTCCGTCCTATTTTTTTTTTGCTCTTTCCCAACCCTCCATTTTTTTTCCGTCGGTTTCGTTCGCTTTGACCGTGGAGATCGCCCCCCCCCCACGCGGGTGTCGCGGAGCTTAATTAAGCTAATGGATATCCGTAATTGATGCAACAGAACTGTCTAGCGGCGACTCGCCGTTTTCTGTTGCTTTCGCGACGGTATTCGTTCGTCGAACGCGTCGACCACGATAAATATCGGTTTGAACTTCCGTTGGTCCTTCCAGGGCTCGTCTTGTAATTGCGGCTAATCGATCGGAATGGAATTTTAGAAGGAGCGATTCAAGGGCCTGAAACGATTTCTTTGTTCTCTGCTGCCTCGTCTTTTGGGAATGTTGTATCTCGGTGTTTTCATCTTGCACGTGGGGTTTCAGAGATTCGTATCCTCTTTCTTTCTTTTCCTTTTTATTACATCGTTGGAATTTTGAGAATACACTGGCATCAGATTTCCAGGGGCCTGTACACGGTAATTATTCGGGGAACGTAAACGGAAATGCATTTTCGCCGGATCAAGTTTAACGTGCGAGCGAAAAATATTTGTCCTTCGGTGTGTTTAAATGTTACACGAATCGTTTTGTGTGTATGTATAGACAGGTAACAGCTGTTTTTCCAAGCGGCGTTGGAACAGTTTATCTTCATTTCCGGTTCGTCTGCAGCATTTCATGGGTAATGTCTGTTCTAATCTTCTGATTATACGTATTTCACAGATTTATCTTAATGCGTTCACGTCCTGTTCTCTTCACGCGAATTAACTTCCGTTGTAGCTTTACAAATTGCTAGGAGTTTTAGAAATTTATTAACACTAGATTTACATATCCTATGAAATAGTACATCTTACAGAATTTAAAACTCCAGTGCTGAGAGGGAAATAAATTATGGTATACTCGTATCGTCTATCGATAAAGGTCAACAAAATTTATTAGAAATGATAGTATTTTTATTTGCAAATTTTGCTCATGAAATCCAAAATGCATCAAACTGATGGGTCCTGTAAACCTAGTGTTAATATCCTTATTCCGCAAGCTATAAGTATTACTAACCATTTGTTATTATTGCCTATCATTATTGTTATTAATTTTATGGTTAATGTTTTCTATATACCAAACTTTGTGGTTTCACAATTCTTCTAAAAATTATTCATAACATAAACTGTATGCACTAAGTGTACGGTACTTTAAATGGGAACGGTTATAAATGATATTCAATTTCAGAACCATGAATATGATTATAATCAGCGATTCCTTACGAATGGTAGATCTGCATAAAATTAAAAAACGGGATACAGATTTAATATGCTATTAACACATCGCCGTCCACTAATTTCTCGTTTCCGGTCATCAGAAAATGTCGAATGAAAACGGGAAATCTCGTTTCCAGGCGTCAATGTGTTAATAATGTTGAATTTAGCAGCAGTATATATTTATTTGCATAATTCCTTAAAATGTTTATGTAGCTTCGGAGGCTAAAATTACAAATTTGGTTATTTTGATTGCCTTGGTAATTCTAATATTAACCTGGTTCGTTTATTTCTTTTTAACCGTTTTAACTTTCACAGTAAAAGAAACACACGCTGAATGTAAATTTCTGTTATCAATTCTTAACTGTCATCTACAAAACCGTCGTTGCAGAGTTAACCCTTTGCGCTCGACTGTTAGTCACCAAATAATAGTTTCGCAAATTTTTAGACTTTGGTTAGTTTGTTCATCAGTCAGACTCGAAGGTTAAATAGCCCATAAAAGTAAACTTTAGTATATCACTTAACACTAGAATTACCAAAGTGGCCAAAATGACTCAATTTGTAATTTTTCACAGAAACGTGATAAATTTATAGTAGTGCCTGAAAACATTTGAAAACTTGCTATGATTTTTACAATGATTGCTAACATTTGGTTTTCTTACATTAGCTACTTTTTTCACACAGTTTTCAATTTTATTTCTTTGCCTGTAATAGGCGTACCTTAAACATCGGTAGTTCTAGTGTTAACTCTTTGAGCTCGAGTGACTGTTAGTCACCAAATAATAGTTTCGCAAATTTTCAGACTTCGACTAGTTTGTTCATCAGTCAGACTCGAAGGTTAAATAGTCCATAAAAGTAAACTTTAGTATATCACTTAACACTAGAATTACCAAGGTGGCCAAAATGACTCAATTTGTAATTTTTCACAGAAACGTGGTGAATTTATAGTAATGCCTGAAAACATTTGAAAACTTACAATAATTGCTAAAATTTGGTTCTCTTACATTAGTTACTTTTTTCAGACAGTTTTCAATTTTATTTCTTTGTCTGTGATAGGTGTACCTTAAACATCGGTAGTTAACTAAATAAATAACGTTTAATATAGGCGAATCTTGGTAAATATTTCGAATTTGAAAATTTTTAAAGTTAGCATCTCTGTGATAGGTATACCTTAAACATCGGTAGTTTTAGTGTTAACTAAACTAAATGACGTTTAATATAGGCGAATCTTGATAAATATTTCGAATTTGAAAATTTTTAAAGTTAGTATCGATAGACGAATAACAGTCATCTCTTGAGTGCAAAGGGTTAAAGAAAGCATAGTTTATTTTCATAAAATAGATCGTTTTCGCCACATCAAATCGTGTTAAGATGTAGCTGCTTGTTGAGGTGAGATATATTTTCCATTCACCGAGAGAGAACCGCAGTTGAACCACGTGAACCGCATCTAATTTTAGCGCGCCGTATGATTCAACGCGACATAGAAACCGCTTCATGCTCAACAGTTTCCCTCCTAAAGGAAACAGAAACGTTTAGGCGATTTTGATAGTTTTCGTTCTGTCAACAACGGAAATATGAACGATCTGCAAACTTCGTCGATCATTATTTTCCGTTTTCTATTCTCTTTTTTCCACTAAAGAACATTTGTTATAACGATCTTTTTATAATACATACCTTAATAGTATTTTTTAAATATTTTTTGTAATTTTTATTATCAATTTTCTGGCGTCTAATGTTAAACGTTTGGTTATGGTCGTTTCCTGAAGTGTTTTTCTCCTGCTGTGAAATTAGATTTAGAATAAAAACCGTTGCCATTTTGTAAAAATTCGCTTCTTTCCTGTAAATTTCAATGTTTTCCTTTTTAAGAAAGCCAAAAAGTACCCAAGTGATTCAATGAATTACCGTAACAATGCATTAATATAAAATGAATACTTTATTAAAAATCAGCTGACTTTTATTATCATGTATACATAATTACTATAAACGAGAGTTTATTAAATTTTTTTCTTGTATTACGGAAAGAAGTTAAGTAGATAACACCAAATAGCAAATTTCTTTGTTTTCATATTTAATGACCCTTGAGTTACAAATGAAACAGTTTAATACTATATTATTAAATTATGAAATTTCATCTTTAATCATTATTTAATCATATTTGTACCAATCTTTGAGCATCGTTTTCAGCAGCATACCAAAATTTTTCTGTCTCATCCAATTGCACCGTAATCCAAGTACTTGTCTATGAACATACTTGCTTACGTTCCGAATGCCACGATCTCGAGAAACGTAGAAATCGAGGAATACGCAGTTCCGCTGTCAACTCGCGGAGCAGCAAAGGATTAATCCTCGCGTCTCAAGAACGTTGGCTCTAAAAGGCAAAAAGTCTGCTCGAGGAACTGTTCCCCAGCTGCTGTGCGAGATTGAATTTCCATTGAAAAGCCTCGGCTCGACGCGGTTTCTCTCGAAGCTTGACTCGTTGCGTTAAACCGGAGGAATCTTCCTCGTTGAAAGAGGCATGTCACGTCGACCACTTAAACACTCGTCAGAGAGTATTTTCCTATTAACGCAGTAAAAAATACGGATGTTAACCCTTCGCGCTCGAGAGGCGACTATTAGTCGCCAAACGATAGTTCCACAAATTTTCAGACTTCAGTTAGTTCGTTTATTAACACTTTACCGACTGCTTGTGGCTCAACTTATTTCATACGCACTCCCAACCAACTCGTTTTAACGTGGATGCATCGCTAATGAACTGATTACAATGATTTTCTTCACAATAATTGATAGTTTAACATTTCTTTACAATATTTATGCGATATCACTCGAAACAGTCGCCTTCGTCTAAGGAAAGTTACAAAATTTACAGACTAAGCATGTAAAACCGACTAATAGGCTTCCGGTCGGCAAAGTGTTAACCCTTTGGCCTATAACAACGAGTCTAACTCGTGGTAAAAAAATTGGTGCCATAAGCGAAAACCACGAGTCTGACTCGTGGTAAAGAATTTGTGCCATAAACAAAAGCCACGAGTCAGATTCGTGGTGTGGAATTTGTGCATAAGATGCCACTTATTATTATTAGAACAAGCGATTGGAGTCATTCCACATCGAATATTTTTCCTTTAATTATGATTACACCCTAGACGTCTTAAAATTACTATTTGTACCTAAACATTGTTTATTATTTCACAATTCCTTTCGTTGCCTTGAAGTATATGTCACGAAAAGTATACATTTTGCGCCAGTTCGTGTACATGGCCGAACAGTTGAATGGCACGACGCGCGACCGACTTTCTTGTTTACTATAGCTCGCGCAATTGGCAGATATCGTGTAGGCCAAGGGGTTAATTATACTCGGAGGTTAAACAGTTGTATATGTAAATTTCAGTAAATTACGACTTAACTAAACTAAATGAAGTTTAATATAAGCGAATCTTAGTAAATATCTTGCACTTAAAAATCTTTGCAGTTAATATTTTTAGACGGCTAACAGTAATCTCTCGAGCGCAAGATATTTACTAAGATTCGATTATATTAAACTTCATTTAGTTTAGTTAAGTCGTATACTGAAATTTACACATACAACTGTTTAACCTCTGAGTATAATTAACACTTTGCCGACCGGAAGCCTATTAATCGGCGTTTACATGTTTAGTCTGTAAATTTTGCAATGTTTCCTTACACGAAGGTGACCGTTTCGAGTGACATCGCATATATATTGTAAAGAACTGTTAAACTATCAATCACTCGAAGAAAATCATTGTAATCAATCCATTAGCGATGCATTCACGCTAAAACGAGTCGATCGTTAGTGCATATGAAATAAGTTGAACCACAAACGATCGGTGAAGTGTTAATAAACAAATTAACCAAAGTCTGAAAATTTGTGGAACTATTGTTTGACGACTAATAGTCGCTTTTCGAGTGCAAAGGGTTAAATTTAAAATGAGTACAAAGGAGATGATCAAAATATGAGCTAGCACTTTCACATCAAGTTTTATTACCGATCGCGTTTCAAATTTAAAAAATGTAATGTTTTAATGTATATCTAAAGCATGTCGAGTCACTGTATTTGTTTTTCGCAGCTTCTGTTCTTCCGGCCTAATTTCACCTCACCACCGAGAGGGTGAAGTACCTGATGTGACCTCTATATTTCAACCAGCTCGTATTTAGACCTCAGCCCGTGTTTAGGCCACCGTCTCTACTAAACGAGTGCAGCTTATTCTCATTTACTACTCGTGCAAGCAGCGACAAGACAATGGGATTCAACCCTTACACGCGAGGAGACGTCTCGGGCGACAAAATGAAGGCGAAGGGACTTTAATGCAACGTACCCCCGGCTAGAAGCGACATAATGGGCTCCACGACGCGTAAACATATCTCGATGGGTACATACGAGCAAGAAGATAAGCTTCTTCATCATGGCTATACGTCTCTACGGTGTGTGCAACAAGAACAAATTAAATCAGCAGTCGCGAAATCGATAATGAACTTCGTGGCTAAATAAATAAAAGTTATTAGGAAAGCCATGCACTGGCTAACATCAAGAAATGCTAAGCTAAACGTGAAAAAAAAACCAGTTATTAATCTACAAAATTATAATTAAACCAATTTGGACGTACGGACTACTAATCTGGGGCATGGCTGCCAAGTCCAACGTAAAAAAGGTAGAAAACCTACAATCCATCATTCCACGCACAATACTGAATACTTAATGGTATGTTAGAAACGATGGTATAAGGAAAGCTTTAGAAGTATCAACTGTTAAAGAGGAATTAACAAAACAGTCTAAAGCATATCAACACAAAATCAAAAATCACAAAAACTCCTTGGTACAGGACTGCTACTAGCTTGACAAAGAGGAAATAACAAAACGGTCCAAAGCACATCAATACAAAATTAAAAATCATAAAAACTCCTTGGTGCAGGACTGTTACTAGCTTGACAAAGACGAATTAACAAAACGGTCCAAAGCACATCAATACAAAATTAAAAATCACAAAAACTCCTTGGTACAGGACTGCTACTAGCTTGACAAAGAGGAAATAACAAAACGGTCCAAAGCACATCAACACAAAATTAAAAATCACAAAAACTCCTTGGTACAGGACTGCTACTAGCTTGACAAAGAGGAATTAACAAAACGGTCCAAAGCACATCAACACAAGATTAAAAATCACAAAAATTCTTTGGTACAGGACTGTTACACCCTTCTACCAAGAAGACTGAAAAGGAAACATCCCGCAGATCTATTTAACCCATAATGACCTAATAAATATTTATACAACGGAACTAACCCCATAAACACCAGTGATTGTCAATAAGTGTATCAAAATCCTCACTTAATCCTACTTATTTAAATCTTAAATAACACTGATACAAAAATGGAAATAATTAGGACGAAACAATTAGAATCATAAACACAGAATAAATAAAAAGAAAAGAAAAATTGTCGTGGACGTCTACCAGAACACACAAGACACAAATCAATGCTTGTGTATGGAAAGGATTATTTCCCTGGTTTTCAGTTTCGGTAAAAAAAGAAAGGAGACACGTCGAGGTGGAGAAAGGTGGTAAATCAGAATCTGCTATTCGGGTTATCCCAGCTACAGCCAGGATTAATTGCTCTCCTCAGCTATCTTGAACGATACCAGAGACGATGCTCTATTATCTCTGCTGTGTTCGCCGTGAATACCTCTTAATAAGGTTATCGATGTTCCTTTTCATTTTGCCTTTCGTTTCCTTTTCAGAAGGGAATCAGATGGTGGGGATAATTAGGGTTTAATAGAGTTGCGACACGATTGTTTCGTGCATGTGTTTTGTGTCTCATTGATCATCTTCGCTTTGGCGACGTTTCATCGTATGGGATAGTGAACGGCTCGAAGGTATTTTAGCGACCATCTTGTATCGATAATAATTTATACACAAAACTTATGGGACTTCACTGGTTTCACTTTTGTTTAAATAGTATGTGACTCATGATTTCTGTATTTTATGAGTTTTGTTTGGGAGAGTGATTGCTGGTTTATTGACTAGGTTAAGGAATTAGAATGAGAAGGAATGTATGGAAAACAGGAAGGATGAAAATATGAGTGAATGGAGTAGAGAATAAAAGAAATTGAATGAGGATCGTGAGCGTACATCTTTTATTTATTGATTGAATGAAAATGAGACGTGTGAATGGCATTGGAGAACTATTATACAAAATAAACATAATTATACATTCTTATTGTCATTTTCCTCAACATTGTTTAGTGTGGTTATGTTGACTAATGTGGAAGTTCTGAGGAAAAGTGAGTGCATCGTTTTTGTTGACTTGGATAAATTTTCTTTTTTTATTTAAACAGTGACATTCTAACAGTAAAAGGGAAAGGAGGTGATGTCATTTATTCATTTCATTCATTTTTCAGGGTATTTTAATAGAGTTATGTCTTGATACATAATTCACTCATAAATGCTTTGGTGATTCATTTTTATGTGAAATATGTTTTTTTAATATATTTGTATTAATTATTCTGCTATGATTTTACTGGCAATTTTATTTTTATTTAGATTATATATTCGTTGGTTTTCCAAGGTACTGTTATTTTAAAACGTTGTGAAATTTCACTTACATATTCTGTTTTATCAATTATCAGAAAGTATCTATATATAAATCAAAGTCAGTTCTTACATTAAATATTTATGGACATAGAACCGATAAAAGACTCTTCAGTGCCGCCGATAGAGCTTAATAAAGGTGAAGGTTTTGTTTTCTCCTCCGCGGACAACACAGTCTTTTACTAGCGTCAAGTTATTGGTATGTCCCTTCTTTTTAAAATTTTTAATAAGGACAAGAGGCTTCTTAACGTTACACTTTTATTTTCTTCTTCCACTGCAATTGTTATGGCAGCTGAAGAAAAAAAGAAAAACGCGTGGACGATAAGTAATTAAAAGTTTCGAATATTGTTTGTTGCAAACTAGTTCCATATTCTCTGAATATCTTTCGTTTCGCAATCACATTGTTTATATTATTGCGATGCACCGCATCCAAACGAGCAAACCTAATCAACGCTACGTTGTAAATAATTATCTTTCCAGTTTCTTTGCTCGAGAATTGTAGAAAAGTTACTAAACTTAAAACATATTTTTAGAAATAGCTGAATAAAATTAAAGAACAGTGTCTTACTACATTCTTCTGCAAAATTGAATCTAAAACATAAAAGATTTTTAAACCAAACCTTCTCCCTTTTTTCATCGACACTATCATCTACTTTGTCAATATGGAAATGAGAGAACATTCGCAATTACCTTTAGCACAGTTTAGCATTATAACACTAACCGAAGGATTAGGCTGAGTCAGACTGCGAAATCTCTCCATAATTTTCTTTTCTTTTTGGAAACACAATGTAGCATAGTGTATCCATGATTTTTGTCAACAAAAAACTGCCTAAGTGGAGTGATTCCCTTTACGGTCGCGCAAAATTAATACTTCCGGTACTGCTGTCAAGTGATG
This sequence comes from Tetrapedia diversipes, assembly GCA_033822845.1. Taxonomy (NCBI): domain Eukaryota; kingdom Metazoa; phylum Arthropoda; class Insecta; order Hymenoptera; family Apidae; genus Tetrapedia; species Tetrapedia diversipes. Next base: position 492,028 of record JAOPTO010002182.1, on the reverse strand, counting down.
CTAAACAAAAATGGTAGGCGAGCTTAATTTTAAATAGCACAGTTCTGATTACCATAATTGGGAGAGTAAGCTGTATCATTTAAAGTGACACTTCGTAGTTGTCTCAATTTCTAGTGTCTCGTCGTGACACATTCATGTGTGTCAGTTCCTATGAACACCGTAGGAAAGCTAAACCCTTAGCATGATCAACTGAGAAGAAGAAACTGCAATGAAATGAAGTTCGACAAGGAAGGAACAAGGAAGACAACGAGGAAAAATAAGTTAGCGTAGGAAAGGTTATGAATTAACCCTTTGTACACGAAAGGTGATTATTAGCAGCCTAACAATATTAATCTCAAAGATCTTCAAGTGCAAAATATTTACTAAGATTCACTTATATTAAATTTCAGTTAGTTTAGTTAAGTGGTAAACTAAAATTTATATATATGACTATTTAACATCTGGATACTGATTAATAAACAAACTAGCTAATGTTTGAAAATTTGTGAAACTATCATTTGGCGACTAATAGTTTGCCTCTCGAGCACAAAGGGTTAAAAAAGGAAAAGAAAGAAAAGTGAATAAAGTTATAAATATACGTGTATTTGATAAAATAGTAACGACATAACGAAACACAAAACAACGAACTATGCTTATGCTTCGAAAACTATGCTGGCTACTCAGCTTCTGATCCATTCATCTCTCAATCAAGTGGTGTACCCCAAAAGACAAAACACTCGATCCCACTCTATCGATTCCTTCACATATACACGCACGTATACACATTCACGCCCAGACACACACTAAACTTACCATCTTACAATACTAATCCTTAAATCTATGCATTACCACATTAGTGTAGGCAATTTAAGAATAGTCCGGATGGCCTGGTCGTCCGGACAAGGACCAGGTTTACGAGACGTACGGATCGCTAGATCATTTGTAGATGCAAAGGGTTGCACCGTAAACCTGGTCACCGAAGAAAATGTAAACAGCCAATGTCCTGGGTGCAGAATCGTCACCAAGGTTTGCACGAAGGTGAAACGTCGTAGACATGCATTTTTTTGAAGGGCCTGATTGGTGGAGGTAGGAACCGCCTATCAGGCCACAAACAAAATAAATAGGAAGCCTCACAAGAAGTATCAGTTGTTGTACTAGAAAAAATTCAGGGAACAGATTGTGTAGCCTTTGGTCATCCTACGCTAGCAAGTTCTTTTCTGCGTGAAACAGAAAAAAGAAGAAAGTCATGTCCCTGTGCGACGGATAATGACCAAGCTTTGCTTGATTCGCGTCTGAATGGAGGCTGACAGCGCTTCGCAGTTAACGTGCACTCAACTGCTTAATAATGTAACAGTCAGCCAACCACTATGCGCCCATTATGGTTCTATGCACGTTGCACAAGAAGCAGAGGTAACAGTCTGGCGGTCGTGATATAGGATTCACATCCTGTGTATCGTGCACACCGTCCTTGGTTGTGTCTGTGACCTGCAGGAAAACAGGACGGAACCTCCCCGGTCGCCATCATCCTCCGCCGGTTCTTCGACCAGTTCTTCTGCATATTCTACACCTGTTCAAGTCGAGTGAGAGAGGCCAGACGAGAGGAAGGGTTAGAAGGCTGTTGCGTGTCAGCTCTTTGCTCCCATTTCAGGAGTTACTTTTAATCCTCTGAGCAAATAGAGAAGGTCCCGGTTGTTACAGCATCCTTGAAAGTTACTCGTTAGTTGCAGCTACCTCATCCTCCTCCTCCTCCTCTCTGCTCCCAGCTTTCGAGCAGTGTTTCGAAGCATTTCTATTTTCTTCAGGACGCGTTTCGTTTCAACCCCACTTCTGCAACTACCCCCCTCTCGTCGGCTTCTTTCTCTTTTACGGGACACCGTCGCGGAGAACCCGACACGGGATCGCCCTTTAAAAGCTCAAGCGACGCGTTTAACCCCTTCCTTTGGAATTTCTACCTCTACTGCGGGACCTGCTCGTTTCCCGCCGTTGATGCACGATCTAGAGGGTGAGGTTGGACGATTGACGCATTGATGGGTTAACGAGGCCGGGATAAGTCTATGATATTTGCTTGTCATCGTGCTTGATGGCCTGATGGGAATTGTTGGCCTTCAATGTTGGAGGTTAGGTTTGCACGCGGGTTAAAGTAACTGTCCACTCAATAATTGTTTCAATATGCATATATATTTATACTGGTAATATATACATAAAAATAAATGACAAAGAAAAACTGAAATAAGTTCTTTGATTTTTCTTTTTACTTTTACCTTCTTTCTCGTTATGCACGTCAATTATTCCACGCTCACTTATATACTCTTCCTCTCTCTTTTACACACTATTGTTAACCTAGTTCCACATTTCATTCATGCCAACAGTTCACAATTAATTGTTACCAACATTCAAAGTCTCTATTGTAGCGGAGTTCTTACATAGATATTATCGCCGACCAATGAACTGTAAGGTCAGATTCAGAATATCGGTGATTTTATTCGATATAGAAATTGAAAATGTCAAATATATGTTTTGCAGTGATTTGTCAGAGGATGTGAATATTTAATAAGGTAAGAAGCTAATTGAGCGTTTCAGAAGCCAGAGGTGAATTTCTTAACTTCAGTGTTTGGATATGTGTGTAATCGGTAGTATCTAGATTTGCATGCAGCGGCGAAAGCTTTCAATTTAATGGCAAAGTGTAGAAGTGTAAAACGCATGATATATTTAAGATAGATTGTATACTTTTTATGAATTTGCAGAAATGGCAGATATCTGTCGTCGACGTTGCAAACATTACATGTAAAACACAGTTGTCGACTTGGATTTCTGTATACGAGATAATCACGTAAACGGGACATACATATAAAAAAGAAATTTGTAAGGCATGTGTTATGAATCCATAATTATTTATATTTATTATGGAAACCAGCTCTGGGTCTGGGTCTGACCGTCGCGTATCCCCTGGGTCAGAGGCTAACCCACAAGGGTGACCATCACCCTTCTACCAGTAAATTCCCTTTCCCTCCATTTTCCCTCCACCTTACAATTGTTCACTTCCCTCTCCCACTTCCTATTTTCCAAACCTTTAAAAGGCGTTCTGCCTTCGCCCACGAATAGAAGAATAAACTCAGAATACCAGCAGAACAACCAACAGCGACACCAGTTAGGGATTGATAATTATTTATATTTATTATGGAAATCAGCTCGGGTTTATAACCATGAGGTCTGGGCCTGATCATTGCGTGTCCCTTGCGTCAGAGCCTAACCCTTCTGCGTGACCACCACCCATCTGTCAGTAAATTTCTTTTCTCGAACTTTTCCCTGCACCTTACAATTGTCTACTGGTTTATTACCACGGGGTCTGGGCCTGACCATCACGTATCTCCTGGGTCAGAGCCTAACCCACCAGGGTAACCATCACCCTTCTACCAGTAAATTCCCTTTCCCTCCATTTTCCCTCCACCTTACAATTGTTCACTTCCTTCTCCCACTTCCTATTTTCTAAACCTTTAAAAGGCGCTCTGCATTCGCCCATCGGCAGAAGAATAAACTCAAAATATCAGCAGAACAACCAAGAGCGACACCTGTTAGGGATTGATAATTATTTATATTTATTATGAAAACTGGTTCTAGTTTATTACCACGGGGTCTGGGCCTGATCATCGCGTATTTCCTGGGTCAGAGCCTAACTCACCCAGATGGCCACCACCCTTCTGCTAGTAAATTTCTTTTCTCGAACTTTTTCCTACACCTTACAATTGTTCACTTCCCTCTCCCACTTCCTATTTTCTAAACCTTTAAAAGGCGTTCTGCCTTCGCCCACGGGTAGAAGCAAAAAGAAACGAAACGAAGAAAAACGAGGAAGCACACGAGTAATTCACAAATCGTGTCACCTGGGGAGTGAGAGTCAAGATGATCGTCAAGGAAGGGGCACCATCGTAAAAGCCAAGACCTTAGAAATACTAAATTAGAAATAAAGAAACGTTGAGCATGAACAAGTATTTTATAAAAAATTAGAGTGTTTGGTTTTAATCGTTGCGAACATTGTTAAATTTCTAAAATACAATCAACGGTTAAAAACGTTTCCCAACCAATACAACGAAGCATTATTACTACGAAATGGAAACAAAGAAGTGATTTTAAAAGTTCCATAATGGTATTGGAACGACGTAACAAAAGGTACGATGAACGTCTAAATAGAATTCTTAAGACCTCGTTTCAGCTGTGTGCAATCTTGCGATTGGATTAAAATCAGCGTCGCCTTGTGGATGCGCATAAAACTGACAGCGTATTCGGCCCGATAAAAATTTTACAATAAGTTTGATGAATACAAAATGCATCTTCCAGCGGGTACCATGACGATCGTTCGAACGACCCCGTTTTGCAGCGTTGAATAGGCCGGGGGCCGCTGTGTGTTCTCAATAATAAATTTTACGGTCGAAATAATAAAATTTCTCCTACGGAGAAAGATTGGTCATATTGACGGCATGAATGGTCGGAAGAATGTATTCTCGAGGAAGCCGCAATACGATCGGCCCGGGAATGGTCCGTGGATGATCCATTGAAAATAATTGAAAGGAAGTAGAGAAAAGACTGTTACTTATGATTTATGATTGTACGCTGGAAAGAATTTCTTGCGGATGTGCGTGGAAAATGAGTCGAAGCTTGAATTTATTGTGTGCCGTCGAGCTTTTTTAAAATCCGATGGTACGTGTACAGCATTATGAATCAACCAGTTGATTACGGTTTCATAATCCGTTCGGAATTTATTGTTCGGTGAATTTATTTCGTTTCTATGAAGCTACTTTTTACGCGGCCAGTCTATTCCCTTTGCTTGCAATCGAATATTGAGGCAAGCACCGGTTCCCTTTTCAAGGAACTTTCAAGGCGGTATGATATCTGTTAATTGATGTTTTGCAGCTTTCTGTTAACTGAGAAGAGCAGATTATTCCAAGGTTATTTTATTTTAAAGTGGTACACCGTAAACTGTGTACTTGACTGCAATATTAATGTTTCGTTTATATCTTAAACAAACGAAGAAATGTATGTACCGTTTAAGGAAAATCAGGAGAGACATTATAGAGCTCCTTTGTTAAACATGCTTCTGAATTTTAATTGTTATTAGTGTATTGTAGTTTAGTTGCATTTAACCAGTTAAGTGTGGCGACCTCTTTACAAAAGCCTCCCCCCCCCCCCAGTATGTGTCACGATAATCAGGCGATGACGGATACAGTTACAAATCCAACTCAAATTATTTATAATTTTCATTTGCTTTTTTTTATTTCGTGTTGACCTCTAAACATTTTAAACATATTAAACTTTACGAATGTAATTTAGTTTTCGCCAAAATTACAATTTAAATATCAAATTGTAATAAAGTTTTACGCATAACGGATATAGTCGTTGTGACACCAAATTTTGCCATATCTCCATGACGGATATAGTCGTCAAACGCACTTAACTGGTTAATATGCTTAATGTAACAAACTTTCTGAAACCACCACTTTTTCCTTTGTCATCAAAATGTACATATTCATACATGAAATTTTCTATGAAACGTTCAAAGACAGAATTATGTGCCGTCGGTCGTTCCAAATTTAATCATCGTTAACTGGACAGCGAATTTTCCTCGAATTAGCCGCTCCGCAAAAATTAATAGTGTATTCGATTACAACGGTGGTTTGTCTAATATTCGTTGATGAATAAACACGGCGTACGCCGCGTGTTTAATTTTCCACCGTTTCCCGGCTCCACCTTTTTCCCTTGATAGTCGTACACCAGCCGGGAAATTATAAACCCCCGCTTGAAATTTTCGTTCGCTGCACCTGCGCCATTTTTTATTACGCTCGAAATTTAAATGGGTTTATGTTGAGTCAACAAAACGCGAGGCAAACATTTTCCATCGTCATTTCTACGGGAATCTCGTCGTAAAAGCTGCTGCTGGTGGCTGTTTTTTCCGGAATTAACATATCACCCAATCGATACCACCACGCGTGTACATCGTGTCCGTGCACGCGCCCGCATACCGTCCCCCGTTTCACCCTATCATCGCACCACCTCCTGCACGATGCGTGTGTACGCGCGTGTGTGCGTGTGTGCACCAGCTCGAGGGAAGGAGGGGTGGAAAAAAGGAGCGAAATAAATCGGGAAACACTTTGTTGTAAAAAAGCGACGAAATACACCGAGGGGGTGTAGGTGGCGATTTAATTGTGATCCATTAAGCGCGTACCCCTCAAACAATTCTCGTGCTCTTGAAAAGGGTAATAAACGTCATTGCCGATAGACGTAGAACGAATTGCCGACCAGACGCGCGCCCTGTCGTCGTCGTTGTCACGTTGACGTTGTTTCGTCGGAATGTGTTGTATATCCGTATCCCGTGAATTGTTTCCCTTTCTCATCCCTCGCCCAAACCTATTTTTATTTCGTTGCGCGCGCGCGGTCCGTATGGGGGTGCGTGAAACGCACGCGTGTTCTCGCCCGTGCATATTCGTTTATACGAACACGGGTCGAAGTGCGAACAGAGAGGCAAGAGAGACGGAAAAAAGTGTGTTTTCTACGCAGCCTGAGGGGGTGGTTAGAGAGGGGGGTGGTGTGGAGGCGGGAAAAATAAAGCACGTGTGAACGGTACGCGTAGCATAAAATTCGCGACTGCGTATGGCGAATGTAAATCGCGGAGGATTGGACCTGCGAGCATGAATTTAACCGGGGTCGCATGTAAATTTTGCGAGAGGCGAGGTAACGGTCGCCAGAGGCGCGCGGAGGGGAACGGGTAAAGTGGACGGGCGCATGTAAATTTTATTGCAATCAGCTATTGTAAACAGGATTACCGGCGGTGCAACGCGAAAACTATTTGTTGTCCCCTGTCAGAGGCTAGTCACGGTGTCTAACGAAACTCGCCGATTTTCCCGGCCAACGTATTACTTCGGTCGAGATGTAACATCGTGGATTGCCTCGTTCGAGTTTCCCGCTCGATTCGAACGTAATCTTGCCGGTGTTGTGCAGGGGCTGCTTGATCAGGGTCGGTGGAATGGCCCGCCGCGGCCAAACGCAATTGTTAGAAACACTGTATTGCCATTTGCGATACGTGTTTATTTCGTCTCTTGCATGCACCGAAGATATTTGGTGTAATAGTGAAGCATTCGTTTTTGGAACGACTGCTACTAACGGGGTAAGTTGAATAATTCCATTTAATTAATGCATTTTGCGATAGACAGATTATGCTCTTTTCGCGATATTGAAGCAAAAGCATGTACAGTGGCTCCGAAAAGTATTCGTACACTATGTCATAAATAAATTCGTTTAACCCTGAAATTTTAAGTCTGATAGAAATGTTTGATAAAATTTTGTGTGTATGTAGATCGTAATAGTATACGTATGAATTAATCTCTTCTTTTCATCTGAATGTCATCTTAAAGGGATGAAACCAGCATTGAAGTTTCTCAGTTTTCTCTGATTTTTTAAAGATAACTTTGTAATGGTACTTGACGAAGCAAAACCTTTAAAATAGAAAATGTTTAATTGTTGATGCTCTATCGCCCTGTCATAAAAAAAGAACACAGGAAAGCTTGTACTCAAAACGTAAAAAATCGCTGAAACTTTGAGATTCGTTATTTGCCCCCTTACAAAATATTTTGCCGCCAAAAAGATTGCTGCACGCAGGACACACCATGCTCTGTACACACATAAAGTTTCATTGAAATCAAAATTTCAGAAGTACAGTGGCTCCAAAAAGTATTCGTACACTATGTCACAAATAAATTCGTTTAACCCTGAAATTTTGAGTCTGATAGAAGTATTTGATAAAACTTTGTGGGTGTGTAGATCGTAATAGTATACGTATGAATTAATCTCTTCTTTTCATCTGAATGCCATTTTAAAGGGATGAAACCAGAGTTGAAGTTTCTGAGTTTTCTCACATTTTTTAAAAATAACTTTGTAATGGTACTTGATGAAGCAAAACCGATCAAATAGAAAATCTTTAATTTTTAATACTCTATCGCCCTGTCGTAAAAAAAGAAAAGCTTGTACTCAAAGCGTGAAAAATCGCTGAAATTTTGAGATTCGTTATCAGCCCCTTTAAAAGATATTTTGCCGCCTAAAAAATTGCTCCACGCAGGACATACCATGCTCTGTACACACATAAAGTTTCATTGAAATCAGAATTTCAGAAGCAGATGAATTTTCTTATAATACAGTGTACGAATACTTTTTGGAGCCACTGTACGTTTCGGCACAAATCGATATATTGTATTGTTTAGAATAGAAAATCTGAAAACATTGGCGGTAAGTAAATATAATTTTTCGGTTTATTTATGTATTTTTCGTATATTTTAACGAACATTTTACTATTATAGTTTATTGTATTTTATTTTATCTGGTGCTTCGAGGTTTTAGTTAAGGGGTTAGTTGATTAAGTTCAGACGGGATTATTCGACTAATCCCGGGTGTTATTTTTAATCCTTTTTTGCAAATATGTTTTATAATTGTGAATGCAATTAAATTTTAATGAATGAAATTTGTTGCGAAATTAAGGAAGGTACAAGTATCATGAGTCCGAAAGAAATAACACCTTCTACAGAAGCTGTTGCACGGCAGAACATTAGCAAGACGAGAAAGAAGGGACAAACTGCTATTTTAGCAGACACGCCTGCATAAAAAATGTTGCGAGAAGAAGAAGAAAGCAGTAAAGACAGAAAACATTTACGTAATAAAAAAATGGTTGAGAAAAGAAGGAGAGAAAGCAAGAATGTAAAAAAAACGCTCGAAAATTTCTATTTTGCGATGACAATCTAATCATTCTTGATGTTTTTGACAGATATTTTTACAATATTATTTTATAAATTACTTCCTTAATATATTTAATAGAAAATGTAGTAATTTTAACATGTTAAAAATATTAAGTTTCAATTCGCGTTATTTTTAAATACATTAATGTTTGTGGTGACAACTGGATACAATGCACAAGCTGCATCAGATGAGCCTGCAACACTTGCATATTAATAAATATTTTACATCTGTGCTAATTGCGACATAGATGATGATTTACAAATGTACTGTGATTTAATTTTTCCTAGTGTATGCAAATAAATAAAGAATTTTTGTTAATATCGTTATTTTTCTTATTACTCAGCTAACCACATGCCATTTGTTAACAAAACCCGCCAGTGAAATAAAAGAAGTAAATGAAAAAATCAACAACTGAAGAAATAATCCACTTGTCGTTTAAGGTACTCGATCTTTTTTCTTGTTCTCTACACATGTTAACAAAACAATACAAACAAGATTTTATTTATGCAGAAAATGGATGTAGACTGTGTGCATAATTAATATACGAATTTTACAGAGTTCTTCAAATCCCTATTTCATTAGTCGATTATTGCTTTCAATATACAATAGCGGACAAAAGTTTAAGATCAAAGAATCAATGAAAACAAATGAATTAATTTATAATAAATAGCACGATAAACAAAATTCGTATTCTATGCTGATCAATAAATAATGTTCTGCAATAATGACAATGAAAATGAATATGTAGACAATATTTGCAAAAACTATGCTATACATTGTCCTCTCGTCTTAAATTTTTGTTCGTTATTGTACCTATGCAACTAATAATATATATAATTAACTAAAGAATATCGATCAGAGTATATGCTAAAAAGAGTAAAATCTTCTTCGTACAATTTTATTTTTTCATTCCATCAGACAGTTAATATTTTAATAAATCGGTACCTATATATCGCAGACTCAAAGTTTTATCGGCACTGGCTACATTTTTATCTCCCTCGCGTTCGATATTTTTCAATTTTCGATTTGAAATTCAGGGAGTACTCGTCGAACGATATCATTTTCACATTAATTATCAATTTTTGGCGATCGCAGCGTCGACAAGCGCTCCCGCGGATTTCGATGGAAACCTGGATAAGATCGGCCGCCTCTACACGGTGTACGATATTAAAACGGATCCGATTCCGAAAATCTGGCGGCCAGACGGCGGCCATAAATTCGGGACACTTGTATGTAAATCGTTAGGGCTGCCAGACGCACACGAGCTTTATTACAATGGCGACTCGTTGAAAGTGTCTTCCTTTTTTCTCTTCTTTCTTTCTCGTCCGTGGGACAGCGCGCAGGAAGAGGAAAGGACGTTGCACGTTGCTTTCTGACCAAGAGCAATCGATGAAATCCTATTAAGTTTAAAATTCGCAAACGTTTAACCGCCGCCTCCGCCCCTCGTTTCACGCAATTTGCATATCTTTCCGTAGAACCATCCTCTTTCTCTCTCCAGCCCCTTAGAATTGCAATAAGAGCGCGATGTTGCGCCACAGTGGTCGCCTGCGATGTTACTTTGTATTAACCTGAAGGACTGAAAGGTCGAACCTCCTCTCTAGTGTCTCTGCTTCGCTTTTTCCCCCTCTTTCACCGTTCTTCTATTTTTTTTCGAGGCGAATTTTTATGTGGTCGACTTTTAAAGTGGATTCCTGCTTCCCTGGAAGTACCGATTTCACTTAGTTCAAAGGACTCTTTTAAACTATCCTTTCTTCGAAATGAAACCGGTTTGGAATTCTTGTTCCTTTTCCTTTTCATCCTCCGTTTGCATACCGCGGAAGGGAAGAGGCAGTGTCGGGGAATATTAAAAGGTAGAACCAATTAAGCTCCTTGACCGGATTAAATATTTTAGAATGGTCCGCGTAGAACCAAGTATTTCAGACAAAACTGATTTTAATGACTCGATTGCTTCTGTTTCTGACACTATCCATTGCTCGTTTACCGTCGCTTCTCGTTTTTCTTAATTGTTGCATTTCTCGAAATGCTTCCAAGTTTTCGACCGACAGTACACGCAAGTGATTGTTGTTATATGAAGAATTTCTTTCTTCGAATTCTTCATACTTGTGAGTGGCGGCAGGAATAATGGATTGGACAAGCATACATTCCAAGCAAGACTGTGTACGATATTTCGCTTGTTTAATATAACAAAGTATTCACCATTTCGGGTGATTTGTCCGTGCACTTAAAACTTACTTTGAACGCGAGATTTTTCCGTTCCCTTTGAAAAGCTGTCCGACGCAGAACATCCTGCATCGTCGTATACCCCTTTGGTTTTTCCGCTGGAGATCTTCGAGGCCGCCGCTGCATTAGCTCGTTAACTCGTGCTTAATTTGCGATTTCAAACGGTTCTCGAAGCACAGCGATGCCAAACCACCGGAAAGAAAATGATTACGTGGCCGCCGCAGCGGGATTCTTACGTAGTCGGTGGAGCAAGAACAGGGCAAACGAACGTGCGCTAATTTCCGACGCGGAAACGCGGAATAATTAGGAGTCGAGGCAAACGCGATCGGAACGTTCGACGTTCGTGAAACTGGAAAATCGGTTAATGGGGTTCGATTACCTCCGATCTATGAAATGTTTGCCACAGTTACGTGTTAAGTCTTCCGGTACACATTGGGTTTATGTTCTTGCATACTTTCGAAAATAAAAGTAAATGAGTCGGATGTATATATGAATGGATAAAGGATAGACGTAAGAATGTAGAATAAAAGTTCTGCGACATATAAAACTCAAGGAGGCATAGGTATACTAATGATAAATTATGGCAACGTTATACAAGATCATGCAAATTACGACAACTCCATGATAGCAATACGTGGAAACATGTCTATATATATTTTTATTAAAACATTTTCTATTCTATTTACGTAGATGCTTTTTTAAATACCCTATAACACTAGAAATATAGGAGTTTTAGAGTATAGCTTTTTAAACCGCAAGGATATTAAATTAAAGTCACCATGCGATTGATCAGTGATCACATTTGAGCTGAAAAATATAAGGAGTGTAGAAAATGTGCGCTAACTCTTTATAACTGATGCTGTCGAGGTAAAATGTATTTATTCTTACACAAAATATAACCAGCAGTCGCGAAAACGCATTCCACCTTCTTATAGTTCATGTTCTCCTAATACAAAATTATGATTCTGCCCAAGAGATATGCAGGGCTTGCGAAACCGCATGCTATCATGTCCTTCTAGATCATGTTCTCCTGATACGAAATCATGATTTTGCACAAAGCATACGCAAGACTTGCAAAATTGTGTGCATTCTCCTTTTAGATCATGTTCTCCTAATACAAATCGACGACTTTGCGGAAAATTTAACCTGCATTCACGAAAACGCGAAATACCTCTTTCTAGATGATGTTCTCCTGATACGAAATCATGATTTTAAGCAAAACATACACTGGTTCCGCGAGAAAGCTCACTACCTCTTTCTAGATTATGTTCTCCTGATACAAGGTCATGATTTTCAGCAAAACATACTCTGGACTTGCGAAACCGCATGCTATCATCACCTTATAGATCATGTTCTCCTGATACGAAATCATGATTTTGCACAAAGCATACGCAAGACTTGCAAAATTGTGTGCATTCTCCTTTTAGATCATGTTCTCCTAATACAAATCGACGACTTTGCGGAAAATTTAACCTGCATTCACGAAAATGCGAGATACCTCCTTCTAGATGATCTTCTCCTGATACGAAATCATGATTTTAAGCAAAATATAAACAGGATTCAAGAAATTATGTGCTACTCTACTTCTAGATCATATTCTCCTGATTCAAAACGATGATTTTGCGCAAAATTTAATCAGGTTGTCACGAAAACGCGTGCTACCTCTTTCTAGTTTCTGTTCTCCTAATACAGAACCATGATTTTGCCCAAAACATACCCTGGTTCCGCCAAAAAGCTCACTAACTCTTTCTAGATTATGTTCTCCTGACAAAAAAATAATGATTTTGCCCAAAATTTAACATGGATTTACAAAAATACGTGCTACCTCCTTCTGGATTATGTTGTCCTGATACAAAATCGTGGTTTTACCCAAACCATACCCAATAGCTTCGAAATCGCATGCCACTTTCTAAATCTTATTGTCCTGATAAAGAATCATGATTCTGCGCAATATTTGTTGATCTTTTCCTGAAATACGTGCTACGTCTTTCTAACTGATGTTTCTGTGATACAAAATTGTGAGTTTAAGCAAAATTTAATCAGGGTCACGAAAATACGTGTCGTTATAAAGATCTATTATGTGATACTGCTTTTAGGCAAGAAATCCTGGTCTGTCTACATTTAGTAAAGTGCACCTTCTTGGGATGTCAACAAGGGAAAGGCGGTGTAGGAGTTTTAATATGCCATCTTGATGAGTCCCTTATACTACCTCAAAACTTACAGGATGTGGTAAGTCCATTTCCATCATCTTCTCTGCTACTCGGACTGAAAATACGTTTTCAAAACTTGCATCGACTCATTTATTTCGTTTAGTATATGTAATTGCATAGAATGTCCATTTATTGCAGACAGTATAATGATCAAACGTATATTTAATTGTCACAGAATCATGAAAAATAATAGGTTTTTAATTTTTGCACCAGATTTTCCCCTTTCGAAAAGTCTAAACAAATTATATTTTATTGTTCATTGTAGAACTCGTATGCTGTAAAAATATAAAAGTGAGACCTTGATGACTTCAATAAAAAATTGGTATTTTTTAACTTCCCTAATTTTCTCAAAATCCATTTCGCAGTCAAAAATTTCGAAAACATTCGCTGAGCTGTGGCTTATCGAATAAGACATTCCTTATTTTGTTCATAATTTTTTATGACGTAAAACAAAAGATGTAGAACGAAAGCTCTAAATGTCGTTTCACCGTCTACTTACTCTCCTGCAGGAGTTACCAGATAAAAACTTGGTAGAAATAAGTGATCTTGACTGCTTGGTCAAAAGATTTTTGAAAAGCGATTTTCTTATTCAGCTATAGCCTTAAGAACGAAACGAGGATCTAAACTGTTCCCCAACGTGGTAGCTAGTACCATAGGGTCAAACGAAACCGGAAGTACAACAGGGAGCGTACATACGTGGAGGCTTGTTGCGCGGTAAAAATTCGTGCATAGCCGCATTTTTCCTTGTCCTTCCCCCGTTTCGAAAAAGTCGCGGAATCTTTTAGTTCTGCGAACAGCAATGGGGTGGAGACAGACATTTATGCGCGTAGCCGGCAAGGTTCGCCCGTTCAAAGCGCAATAAGCAAGCGAACCATGTAATCGACTATCTGGCAGTAAATCCTCAGTTGTGAATGTATATGGTTGACCTCCATGCCCATATCCAGCCTCCCTTACCACTGAATTCAAACTATGTATTTACTAGCACGTTCTTATTCTCTCTCTCTCTCTCTCTCTCTCTCTCTCTCTCTCTCTCTCTCTCGCACACACTTACACCCTCCTTCTTTCTGTTTCTTCCTCTTTCTCTATCTCTCACACACACATAGTCCCTTCCTCTTTATTTCTTTCTCTTTCTCTCTTTCTCTCTCGCACACACACTCTCTTTCTCTTTATTTCTTTCTCTTTCTCTCTCACACACACACTTCCTTTCTTTTTCTCTATCTCTCCTTTGCTTGCCTCCCTGGTTCATTTTATCTCTATTTCTTTTTCCATTTTTTCCTTTTTTTCTATATCTCTCCTTTTCTTTTTCCTCTCTTCTTCCTCTTTGCTTCTACTTGTCTTTCTCTTTCTGATTTTCCCTTTTTTCTGTCTCCTTATCTTGGTATCACATTTTTCGGTTTCCTATCGCTTCGTTGTCACGTTAGCAATATTTTTGGGGCTGTTTGTTTTTAAACAGTCACCACTAAAGCATCGGAAACCAATCGTAAGTGTTGGACATGTAAGTGAGCACTCGTGTGCTCTTCTGTCTGCTCAAAGAAGTTCTTTGTTGCTGAAATTGAACGTTGGCATGTAGGTATGTACCTACATGCGAAACCAGCGATCCTCTTTGAGCTGATGCAAACAGGATTTTGATTGAATGGACGATAGTTTCGTTAATCGAATGGTTTCTCTTCGAATATTTACGTATAGCCGAGGCTGAGAATTCCAGAATAAGATAAATCTACTTTTTTATTATTCTCAAACTGAGACATGTTTAATGGCCTTTGAAGTAAGGCAGAGCACCTTTTAAAGGTTCGGGAAATGGAAGGTGGGAGAGGAAAGTGGACAATTGTAAGGTAGAGGGAATAATTCGGGAAAGGGAATTTACTGGTAGAAGAGTGCTGGTCACCCAGGTGGATTAGGCTCTAACCCAGGGAATACACGATGGTCAGGCCCTGACCTCGTGATAATAAACCGAAGCCGGTTTTCATAATACCTACAAACAATTATCAATCCCTAAAAGATGCCATTCTTGGTTGTTCTGCTGGTATTCTGAATTTATTTTTCTGCCAGTGAGCGAATGCAGAGCGCCTTTCAAGGGTTCAGAAAATGGAAGGTGGGAGAGGAAAGTGGAGAATTGTTAGGTGGAGGGAAAAATTCGGAAAAGGGAATTTACTAGTAAAAGGATGATGGTCACCCAGGTGTGTTAGACTCTGACCCAGGAGATACGTGATGGTCAGGCCCAGATCCCGTGATAATAAACCAGTAGACAATTGTAAGGTGCAGGGGAAAGTTCGAGAAAGGAAATTTACTGGCAGAAGGGTGGTGGTCACCCAGGTGGGTTAGGCTCTGACCCAGGGGATACGCGATGGTCAGGCCCAGACCTCGTGGTAATGAACCAAAGCTAGTTTTCATAATAAATATAAATAATTATCAATCCGTAACAGTTACGCATAACACAGAATCCATAGAAATTGCAATGATCTATCACGGTCGATTTATTATTTTACCACTACTGGAAGCTGTAAGACGAACATATCTCGTCGTTACGCTGGGAAAGCTTGTTAACTGGCAATTTCAGGGAAAATTAGTTGAGTAGACCGTGCCGCGTTTTCGTGCGCGATTTTCGCGCTCCGTGTGCGTCTCGCTTAACGCGATTCGTTCTAGCAGGAGTAAAAACCCGACGTTGGAGAATGCAGTTGGTGAAAATTGTTGTAGTTCAAGGGGGAAACACTTTGTTCGCAACGAAAGCCGAACGGCTGAACGAGCTTTCGTGATTGGGGCCGTTAATAGGTCCGCCGGGGGTATAGTGATTTTATGAAATTCCTCTTTGATCCATCAACAATAGGCGAGTATTATGAAGCAACACTTCCAAACTATTTCTTATTGGCTTATTTAACTATACAGGGATCGTGCTTACGATTAACGAGGTGGAGCTTTCGCTGCCAGAATGAGTTTATCCTGAAATGGTAACTTGAAATGTTTATCCTAGCGAATGAATTAGAAACTATCCCGAAACACTTTTCCTTTTCCATTTAATTTTACGTCAATTTGCTAGATTATTAATGGTATGCATCTATTTGTTCCTTTCTTTTCTCGTAATAGAGACTGTAAATATAGTGGAAACGTATTGGCCATTTTAATGTCTATTGATCTGCCGTTCGGAAAACCAAACGCTTAGTATATTTATTTTCAACGTACTGTATTTACGATTTTAGGAAGTCATATTAATATTGCTGTTCAATATGTAATTTGGACTAATTTAATTTCCCAGTTTTTAAATTTAATGCTCAAGACATTATGGGTCAAGAATTAAAATAAATTCTTCATAACCTACATTAAGGTTCTCTTTGTAAAGTTAATAATAAATATACCATATAAAGTTTCGTTAGTCTATCATTGGATATTGTTTCGAAAGACAACCTTTGCCTTTCGTATTGAAGAAAAAAAAAAAAATTGTATTTTTCTTAACGAAGATGACAGTAAAATGAACTCAAGCCACCGCTTAAATCTCTAAAATCTGAAAGAAGACTCGAATCAACTTCCTGCGTTGAAAAGTTACGGTTATCAGCCGACCAATTGCCTTGTCAGATAAGGTCTAGCTGCGGATCTGTAATTTATTCCGTCTTAAGACGTACCATTAGATACCGTCGAGGCGTGCATGCACATATCCGGCGCATAAAACTGGGCATTGGAATTGATGGGACCAATACTGCGAAGGGCCGTGGGTGGAGCGGACTAATTTATTAAATCCGGTTAGAGAACAGTAACCGTGCGCGATAACGTGGCCGGGGAAGGCGTTGGAATCGTCTCGTCGACGCAAATTCCACGGGAAAAATGAGGTTCGGTCGTTATGGGGGAAGACAAAAGAGGAATCTTCGAGATGGACGCTGAAAAATTAGACCGTGCAGAGTGGAGCTAATGCAATTTTAATCACCTCTGCCGGAATCTTTGCTTTGGATCATCGCTCAGCGTGGACCTGAAAGGGGATAGATAGACTTTGCAGATAATGCAAAAAGTATATCAGATTATTTTCTATGAAATTATGGAACGGGGAATGGTAATTATTGTACCTCTTGGAGACGTTGACTTGAAAGATGTTTTAACTTACCACGTTATGTTTTGGCGTTGCAACGTTTCTCGTTATTCGTTACAAATTAACGAAATATATTGTTATTTTGTCAATTCTGATCACAAAATGTAATGATACACTTTACAAGTGTAATGTAAAATGTAAAATGTAAATGATATACTTTATCCTCAGTGTATAAATACGAAACGGTATTTACAAGCAATTTTTGGTGAGAGTGCGTGGTTAAATCAAATGTAAAAAAAGTAAAACACTTGTGTTTTATTAAAGAATATAACAGATATAACAAATATAATAAATGTGACTGTTATCGACCGTAACAACGATTCTCAAATGTTAAGATAAGGTATGTTCCGGCTCGCGCGATGATGCCCCTTCCTCGACTTCCACCACGACTCTGGTTCCCGGGTGATGCGATTTATGAAAATAGTGTACTTCTTCGTCTGCTTGCTTCCTTTTGTTTTTTTTCTGTCGTCGTGGATGAAGGTCGATCGCCTTTCAAGGGTTTGGAAAATAGGGAGTGGGAAAGGGTAGTGGACAATTATAAGGTGGAGGGAAAAATTCGGGAAAAGGAAAATTACTGGTAGAAGGGGGTGGTCACTCAGGTGGGTTAGGCTCTAATCCAGGAAATACGCGATGGTCAGGCTCAGATCCGGTGCTAATAAACCAGAGCCGGTTTTCATAATGTAGGCAACAAATATCGATCTCTAACAGTGGCCGCACATACTCGGATAAATTCTGATGACTGTGATGTCTGTCTGTGCATCCGAAAAATGGTCTTTTTATATCTCAGCCCCCCGCCAAGAACTGTCTATACTTTAGGTGGAAGTGGGGGCAGTTTGGAAATTGTTGAAGGAAGCCTGGGACTTCCCCGGTTGGACTTTTAGTGTCCGAGGCCCAGGTAATAAAACGCTTACGTATCGACTGTAGGGAAATGCCTACAACCGTTTTAATTATGATCTTCCCTTCAAGGATTTCTAGGGTGCCGTCGCACATTTTCAGAATTTTGGGTTAGAATAAAATTGAACGTTTCTTCGTCACTGTTTGGAATGATACGTTGCACGATTCCGTTTAGAAAATTATAACAGAAATCGTGTTTCTGTTTCGTTAAGTTTTGAAGCGACGTTTAAATAATCGAAACGACTTAGATGAGGTCGTGTGTCCGGTTAATTCTCAATAATAAATATTCGAAAACTTGCACCGATCGCTCGATCGTATCGTTGCACGATCGTATAAATCCGATTAACCAACGGATTCTCTCGTGTGTTCCAGCAAGTAGAAAAAAAAAGCACGCAGTTTCGGTGTCGAAACAAAAATATCGAGCGTGTTTTTAGATGAAAGCTCGACGAAGTTCGGCGGACAAAATCGTTCACGGTTTCCTGCGACCGGGCGAAAATGAAAAAAAGGGGAGACAGATTTAAAGAGAAGCGAACTGCGAACCGGTAACCACCGCGATGGGAACGATTTCGTTGTTTATAGAAATAATAGGAACGAGCTGCTATCAACTTTGTCTAGATGCTTGCAGCTTCGTCTCCCGTAATTGAGTACGAGGCCGAAGTGTTTCCAATTATACGAATCGCTGGAAAAGGCAAGAAATCTGACGTGCTGCAAATTGCCATGCAGATTCATTCTTGGGAGCGCGAATGAGATTTCATTGAGCTTCAGGAGCGTGGGCGCGAGAGCGAAGAGCAGTTCATTTCGTCGAATTAGACGTTTCGTTGCGACAAATAAGGCATTTTTTTTCTTCTTCCGCTCCTTCCGGGAGTATTTCGAACGTTCTACGAGACGAAGAAAATGAAATGACTTTGCGATACTTATTACTCGGTGAGGGATCCACTTGTTTCCTTTTAAGTTGCTGTTCACGTTGAATTGAAAAGCTTAAAATTAACCGTTCCGTTGCTTTATATTTAGGTATTTATTCGAAATAAAGGTTACGACTATCAATTATATCAATTGACTATCATATGACTATCGATTATAATTTATGTTGAGAACAATTAGTGCGAATGGTTGGTATGAATGTGGTGTATGAAAGTATGTTGGCAAGAATGAGTGTGTTCTGAATGATTGCTGTATGGTATGATCTTTGCTTCGTTTTTGAGATCTGAAAGAGAAGGTAAGTAAGAAAGACAAAAGGAAAGTAGAATTAAAGATTGCATAAAATTAAGATAAAAGATAAGAAAACGTTATTGTAATTATTACTTAAATCTATTTTCTTATTATTATTATTATACATTAAAATCTAAAAGGTTTTCATTCTCTTGTTTCTCCATTAAAACTAAAAATACTGTCCCTGATCACGTCGAAATCCAACAATTTATAATATTTTAGAATGGTATGATCGGTCGTGAATTAAGATGTATGCGACAAACAATAACAAAATATTTATTACCCTTAACAATTAACAATTAACGCTTAACAATTAAAACGGGTCGCGCCGAAAAAACGTGCAGGTATAGGGATGGTTCTGCGTACCTTACATTATAATTAAATAAATATAAGAAACGATGCATAAAATAATTTACATGATGACGAAAAATTATAGGAAAGTTCTATAAAATGTAGAACGGAAGATGGAATTCAGGTGTGAAAAATAAAAGTGAAGCGATTAAAATATTAATAAAAGTATATTTAAAACAATTTAAACGACTTTACAACTTCACAACTTTAACACTCTTTCTACGTTCACAATCAAATCCTTTCTTCTACGTTAGTCAGAAGCTTTCTGCCCCGCGCTCGCATTTTCCCCGTCATATATTCTTCCAAACACTCGTTTCCTTTCATTCTAATTGTCAACCTTTCTCACTCTACGCATTCGGTCACGACCATCCAGAATTTCTCAGTCGCAACGTTTTCTCAAGTTCTCATCGTTCACACCTTAGAAACATTCGAGCCCAAACATTCTGCGTTCACGCAACAATCGTTCAACTCAAGTACTCTTCCGACTTTTCCAGACTCGCATCCAGTCGATCGCATTCCTACAAAATTATGCATTTTTATTTTCCAAAGTAGAATTTTAAATCCAATTTTAAGACCGGCCATTGGAGCGGACGTAGTACGTATGTATTATCACTCGAAATATTAGTTAGCAATAAATTGTGTAAAAGGCATGTCAAATAAGTTACGTTAAAATAATATGAAGCGAGGTAGAAACCAGTTCAAAATCCTTAGGCGAAGAAGTATTCGAATAACGCGGAAGGTTTAAATCGGTGTTTCCGTTAGTCGCTCGAACCTTGGTCGTTCGAAGAAGTTTGTCGTTGTTCTTGAATGTATTATCGAAAAAGTGGTGAAGTTTGGAAGAAACGATGTTTTGTGTTACATTTATGGTGAATTGTAACTGATCGAATGTAATAATTTATTGCAAACTTTTACTTCTACCCCACTACTGTGTTTTGGTAAGTGTATATCATCTAATTATACCTTTATACCAGACTTTTTAACACTATTCCTACCACGATCGGTCAAATGACCGTTTTTAAAATTTTGATTAGAATTTCATATACACAACATAATTGAATCGCCTTTAAATTTTAATCTTTTCCTCAAATATACGTATAATACATTTTTCAATATTCACTTCTTTTTTCATTATTTACTTTCTGAGAAAAATTTGTAGCCTGTCTTACGTGGGAATGTCACGATAGGAATTAGGTATACGTGAAGTGTCGGTAGGAATAGTGTTAAATAAGTGTATGCGTGGATGTAATGTAACTTACTTTCGATAAATTTTCTTAATTTTACTAGAACATTTTGGCTTAATCGTTTTATTTCCAGATACGATCGAAACTTTTGGTAAGTTATTATAAGCTTCTGTTGGATGTGCATAAAGTATTCCCTTTGCCGTGGTTCATGTTTCCAACAAAAATAATTAAAATCTACAGCACCGACTAGTTGGAAAACGGTCTTTTTTTTCAAATTTTTCCAGCAAAAAAAAAACACCCGTGCAGAATATTATTCCTATATTTATCAAAGTTAATATTCGCGACGTTAGAGTGAACATTGATGTATAGCATTTCGAACGGAATAAAAATCCTCGATTCGGTGATCCCCGACGTGTTTGAGAAAAAAGAAACAGCTCGTGACAAACGTAAATATCTATCACGAAATATTCACATGATATCACCAGGAAATGTACCTGCAGGGTACTACAACGAATCGATATTTTTTTTTTTTTTATAGAATAATCGCGTTTTGCACGCTTTGAAGCGCGCACAAATATTATTCAATCTTTAATGGAGTTGATTCTGCCACGATTTCTGAATTTTTCTCCTCTCAATCGCTCTCCGTTTCGATGAAAAAAAAATACATTCCTAATTTGTAGGAAAACGTATAACCTTTTTTTTCTCAATTCAATTTCGTCTCCTTCGGACTGTGTTGCTGCGATTTTAGTGTTACACCACCATACTACTGCCAGTATATATTTATGCTGATCGTCATTCGTATTTTGATATATTTATGTACAAAATAAACACGATGTTATAGCAATATAACAATACATTAGAAAAGGATGTGAAACGTAAGGTTTATATAGAATGTAAAATTTAATTATCTACATTCTACGTATATAAGGGGTGTAAAACTTAATTATCTACATTATAATTTATCACAAACTTATTATCACACGAATCATCTAGCTTACAGTATAAATCGAAAGATTTTAACACCAGATTTACGAACATTTCTTGTATATCTGTACTAAGGAAACTATTGATTTCAATTTTTACAAATCTTAATATTTTAAGCTATTATATGTACAATAAAATGTATTTTTGTACGAGTAATGATCTTCATTTGTGAATAAAGTATTACAATTTGAAATTACAGAACTGAGAGGGGAATAAATTTGGGTATATTTGTATTGCTCCATCAATAAAAGTTAGCAAAAATTGCTAGGAATAATAGTAATCGTTTTTGCAAATTTTGCTCATGAAGTTCGAAACCCGTCAAATTGAGTAAACCCGTAAACTGAGTGTTAAGCAGTTGTAATTTTCTTCTTTCCTGGGAAGAATAAAAATTCTCAATCAATCGCGGTAAAGTAACAATAATTTCTTTAAAAGTAACTTTTTTCTTTAGAGCAAAGGACACTTGTTCGGATCGAAAATGACTCGTGGAGGATCACAGGAAAAGATTCTCAATCAATCGCGATAAAGTAACAATAATTTCTTTAAATTTTGTTAACGATACGACTAACTGTTTTGTTTAGAGCAATGGACACTTGTTCGGATCGAAAATGACTCGTGGAGGATCACAGGAAAAGATTCTCAATCAATCACGATAAAGTAACAATAATTTCTTTAAATTTTGTTAACGATACTAGTAACTTTTTTGTTTAGACCAAAGGACAGTTGTTCGGATCGAAAATGACTCGTGGAGGATCACAGGAAAAGATTCTCAATCAATCGCGATAAAGTAACAATAATTTCTTTACATTTTGTTAACGATACGAGTAATTTGTTTGTTTAGAGCAAAGGACACTTGTTCGAATCGAAAATGACTCGTGGAGGATCACAAGAAAAGATTCTCAATCAATCGCGATAAAGTAACAATAATTTCTTTAGATTTTGTTAACGATACGAGTAATTTGTTTGTTTAGACCAAAGGACAGTTGTTCGGATCGAAAATAACTCGTGGAGGATCACAGGAAAAGATTCTCAATCAATCGCGATAAAGTAACAATAATTTCTTTAGATTTTGTTAACGATACTAGTAACTTTTTTGTTTAGACCAAAGGACACTTGTTCGGATCGAAAATGACTCGTGGAGGGTCACAGGAAAAGATTCTCAATCAATCGCGATAAAGTAACAATAATTTCTTTAAATTTTGTTAACGATACGACTAACTGTTTTGTTTAGAGCAATGGACACTTGTTCGAATCGAAAATAACTCGTGGAGGATTACAACAAAGCTAAATGAAACGTGTATCTACTCCCAAGAAAACGGTCGAAAGTTGTAACATACATACACATTGTGCATTATCCAATGATGTGGAAACACTACTGTGTATTGTTTGTCTTGTAACGTGTACCACTCCGTTGTAACGTTGTCGGCTTTCAAGATGCTTGACGTGTCGATCGTGATCCCCGACGCGACGCTTACAACGCGACACGCGATGTTAGACTCGACTGGCATCTACTTCGACACCTTGCGTCATGCCCGATTGTCCTGATTCCATCATGCACTTACCTAAACATCCTGTTGGTTGATATAATGCGCTAATGTCCCACAAAGCGCCATTGGGGAACCAAGCGTGTTCCACGATATACAGTGGCTCCAAAAAGTATTCTTACACTGCATCATAAGGAAATTCATCTACTTCTAAAATTCTGATTTCAATGAAACTTTATGTGTGTACAGAGCATGATATGTCCTGCATGGAGCAATCTTTTTGGCGGCAAAATTTCTTTTAAGAGGGCTGATAACGAATCTCAAAGTTTCAGCGATTTTTTACGCTTTGAATATAAGCTTCTGTGTGTTCTTTTTTTATGACAGGGCGATAGGGTATCATTGATCGATGAAATTAATCTAAAACCTTGTAATCTTAACTTAATATGATATTTCTGTATCTTTGAGGACCAGACCAATCGAAGTTCATTTTCTTTTCCCAGTAACGAAACGTACATACAGTGGCTCCAAAAAGTATTCGTACACTGTATTATAAGGGAATTCATCTACTTCTGAAATTCTGATTTCAATGAAACTTTATGTGTGTACAGAGCATGGTGTGTCCTGCGTGCAGCAATTTTTTTTGGCGGCAAAATATTTTGTAATAGAGCGGATAACGAATCTCAAATTTTCAACGATTTTTCACACTTTGAATACAAGCTTTTCTGTGTTCTTTTTTTATGACAGGGCGATAGAGTATTAAAAATTAAACATTTTCTATTTGAAAGGTTTTGCTTCATCAAGTACCATTACAAAGTTATCTTTAAGAAACGAGAGAAAACTCAGAAACTTCAACGCTGGTTTTACCCTTTTAAAATGGCATTTAAATGAAAAGAAGAGATTAATTCATACGTATACTATTACGATCTACATACCCACAAAATTTTATTAAACACTTGTATCAGATTCAAAATTTCAGGGTTAAATAAATTTATTTGTGACATACTGTACGAATACTTTTTGGAGCCACTGTAAGTAGATTTCAAGTCGACGATGAAGCTCCATTACACAAAACGCTTCGAGTTGTGTTTCGAGGGACATCCCTGTGCTTAATCTCGATATTCGAGTCCTTGGTCCCCCGTCGCGTTTCGGTTCACTTCGGCTCGGCCATTGAAATATTCATTATACATCCTCCTCCCCCTGTAGCCAGCGTGGATTTCGCCGATCCAGTTCACGTATTTCGCTTTATCTTTTTCGATCGCGCCGCTTTTAGTTTAACTTTGCTGCGCGGAATTGATTCGCGTTTCATTTACCGGTAAAATGGCTACCCGGGTGGGAAAAGCAGCAACTCCGTTACCGAACGATTTCTGTCGATATTTGCGTCAAACTTTATGGAAATTCTGTCTCGAGCTCGGCGTTGAGTTCGTTCGCGTTGAGGGGGAGAAAAAAAAAAGTTTGATACGCGAAATAAACAATGCGAAGGTGTCGTCGGGTTCTATCGAGCTGGGCCTATTAAAGATTCAGCATTCTTGGGATGAATATCTCACCATTTGTAAACAACGTTTTGATTGAAATTTACGGTGATCAAAGATTTTGAAAAATAAAGTGTCGTCTCGTCGCGTTTACCTCAAAAGCATCGTTGATAGTTTAATTTTATATCTTATAATTGCTCTTTAATCGCTTTAATTAACAACTGATTACCCCTTATTACTTTCCTTTCTCGCTAAATCGTAGCAATCTTTCGTTTGATCTGAAGTTAATCGATTTACAGTGCAGCGACTCAAACGTTTAATTAAATAAACGGTAAAACAGAGGAAGCAAAATTTTATCGAAGATACTTGGACACTTTGAAAGCTTAAAATTGAAAAATTTGAGGAAACCTAACTTATTGTTACGTATGCGTTGACACATTAAGCGACGCACATGGCAATCGAAGAAAATGACTGCCATTCGACAGTTATTCTCCGTGTAAATGTTCATTACAAATATTCGCATGTTTACAGGCAAGTGTACGCTTCATGATATTTAAAATTCTCGATTAAACTGCACTGAATCAGAAGTCAAATTTGATCCCCCTCGCAATTGTTCGTCGCAAAGTCGAACGTCAACGAAGGAAAATTTGAATAAAAGCGGTAAAGTTCAGCTAGGGTTGGTAACGAGGTAACGATTGATATTTAAAAAAAAAAAGAACAGAAATAAATGTAACGTTGAAGAGGTCGGACGTGGTGTTTTGTTCGTCCCTTTTATCTTAATTTTAATACACGCGTGCACGGTAGCACTTTAACCCCTTTCGAGACTGCGAATCTTTTCGAACACGGTCCTCAGAATCCAAATTAAAAAAAAAAAATTAAATAAACACAGAAATTTAAATTAATTAAAAAAAAAAAACGTTTGTTTGGACGAATATTTTACTCAGAATAACTGAAAATTGCTCACCATTACTATTGCACACCGGTGTTTCATAGCCTCGAAAAGATATTGCATGCACGATGTGCAATCGATCTCGAATGGGTTAAATGCATCAACAATCGAAACTAAGTGTCAAATAAAATTGCCTCGTTGTTTGACGAGTTGGCGAACTGTCCTTGAAAAGCAAATACGAAAAGTTCGATTAGTTTTCCGACGCGATTCCACGCACCGCCGCTGTAATTTCGGGGAAAGTCGAGGATCTCGACGCTGCGCTGGGAAAGCTGAGCCGCATAATCCAGCTCCGTATTGCAATGCAACGGTGCACCGCCGCTACGGATTGTTTCGTGATGATTTCAGTTGCTAAAGGAACGAGGAATGTGCACGGGGAATGAGAATGTGGCAGACTCCGGGGTTATGAGCGGCCGCAACAAGGCGAATAAATGCGTGTTGCGAGTAATTCAGACAAATGGCAGGTACAGGATGAAGTTACTGGGTGTTCATGAAACAGCAACGCGATTTCACAAGTTTGTGTACCTTTTTATGGGTCACTTTGCACATTTATCGGCATCTCTCGGTCGGGAATGCGAGTGTCTATGCTTTGTTCAACGAGAACTGACAGGAAACCCAACAAACGCAATAATTCTCAAATGCTGACGCTCGAGAACGATTTTGTTTATATTACCTACCAATTCTTGTTGAATGAGATATATTAATATATTAATATTAATATTTAATAATAATAGATATATTAATATTAATGTTTAATATTTTATAATAGTATTATAATATTTAATATTTAATATTTTAGTATTATAATATTTAATATTTAATATTTTAGTATTATAATATTTAATATTATATAATTTTAATATTTAATATTTTAGTATTATAGTATTTAATACTATATAATTTTAATATTTATTGTTTTAGTATTATAATATTTAATATTATATAATTTTAATATCTAATATTTTAGTATTATAATATATAATATTATATAATTTTAATATTTAATATATATATTTCGTGGCTTGATAACTTAAAGTTCCCTTAGGCGTACATTGATTTCGTAATCGAAGATCTACCGTGGAAATAATGTTTCCTAAATGAATTATTAAATTTATGAAAAATGAAGCGATTGTTATTGTTTTATATAATAATAATATTAATAATAATAACAATTGTACGCTTAAATTAAAAACAGCTCAACAGAAATTGTGGAGGAAGATGCATATACATATGTAGTAATAAATTACTTTTTAGATCACATTTGAAAATCAGAATACTTGTAACGGGTATAAATAAATATTGATTGCAAGTAATAAGGTTCACTGCAAGAGTTACAATTTTCTTTTTAAATATTTACAACATGATTTAATTATATAAACCGTCAGTCAGTTAATTAGGAAATAAAGAAGTCAGTAGAATTGTTTAAAGTGTTATATTTTTAGTGAAATAAGATTGAGGTACCATTTTTATTCGATCTGGCTGTTAAATCGGTTCCTAATGCAATCAATTTAAATAGTTTCCTATGATAAAATTTAAAAGTCAATAGACATCCGTTGGTATTATTTTAAGTGGGGATCACTTTGGTAAATTGTTAAATCAAATTATCTGCAGTATTAAAAATCATTGACCTATATTTCATCTCGAAAAGTTCAGTCTTATCAGATTATTTTCACCGTTCTGTGTGATATTAGGAAATCGTTACACGTAAATGTGAAATCTCAGAATTCAAAATACTCTATCGTCAAACTGTTACATTTTGAAAACAGAGTGACGTAGCTTGTTTCGATCAAATTAACGTCTAAAATTGCTGCAGCGTTCAGTCCATTCGACGACCTATTTCGTGCACCGAAAATTCACGGTGCTGGAGAGATCATTTTATAACGCTTGCCTAAATTCGATCACTTTTTTGTTAATACCGTGAGCGTGCAGTCAGCGGCGAATGAGTGCGACGAGCATTAATCGGTCATCGAGGAAACTGAATTCACGATGCGTTCCGTTTACTTCACACTAGAAAGATTAATGAGGTCAGAATAATGTGTTAACAAATCGAGAGAAATATATCGTTTCTCCTATAAGCTACGTATGATCGTTTGCATCGATCACAAACGTTTCTCTACATTTGAAACAATATTAGATCGACCAAATAATAACTAATCATTGTGCAAATGAGCAAATTATTACAGCTTTCAAACTAAATCCAAATTTCGCTATTTTGCATCTCGGTATAATGCCTTCTACTGAATTATTCTTATAAATTATTCTGTTTATCGTTCTTATTCATTTTGTTGAAACAATAAAAGTGATCGAAGTAATTTAGCTAGATTTTTGATTGTATGGGTTGGCATGAGTGGGTGATGGATGGAATATGTGTGATAGGAATATATATTAAAACTCAACATTTGCAATAATATTAAACTCAACAGCTATAAGCATATTAAATTTATGCTAACATACATAACAAATATAATATTAAACTTAAGAGTTACAAGCAGATCCTATTTAAGCTAACACACATAACAATTATAATATTAAACTCAACAGTTATATTAACCTTTCTGCTACTAATGATTATAATATTAAACTCAACAGTTATATTAACCTTTCTGCTACTAACAATTATAATATTAAACTCAACAGTTATATTAACCTTTCTGCTACTAATTATTATAATATTAAACTCAACAATAGTTATAAGCATATTATATTTAAGCTGACATGCATAATAATCGTAATATTAAACTCAACAATTATAAGCATATTATATTTAACACGTTCGTCCCCACGTCACCCAAATATGGATGACGCTCTTTTTCTTAAAGTTAAATAAGATTTTAAATTGGAATTTTAAAAGGAATTCAATGGAATAAGCATTGAAGTATAATATATATATATAAATATAAAATACATAAAATAAAAATAAAAAGTTACAATTTTTGCTGTTTTTATATTTTTTTTTACCCCACTTTTCTATGGAATCGGATTTGGGCCCAGCGAGAAACTCAGCCAAATCACGCTGGGCGACGAAAGTATTAAGCTAACATACATAATAATTATAATATTAAACTCAACAGTTATAAGTGTATCCTATTTAACCTAACATCCATAATAAATATAATTCTTTAAACACAACACATTTCATTAACATTAATAGATACTGCTTATCACTGCATAGCGTAAATTTCTCCTTGCATATGTTCATGCGAATCGTTAGATCTATCAGATAAGTGCTAATGATTGCTCCAAAAGCGTAGAAAAAATTCGCTTGGATACTTTTCTTATTCGCTATGAAATTCCTACATCATAACGTAGGCGACGCAAGTTTGACGCGCGACCCGTCGCGGTTCTTCTAATAAAAGATCGAGAGATCCGGTGCCCGCGTTGAATTTACACGTCGGGTAACGGGCGGCAATATAGCCGGTCCTAGAACTGTAGAAAATTCGTTTGTGATCGGCCGCCGACTCCTTAAGAGATAAGGAAGATTTAGATCGGTTTAAGATTCCAATTTCCGGGGCTTCTCATGGGAGCTGTAGGTACTCGGGGAGTCGACGACGCCGACGAGGACGGAGATGTGCTGGTGGCATATCGTGATGAAAGGACGAAGAAGCACAAGAATGGTTCCCCGTAGATAGCAGCCCGGTTTCGGCTGTGTAGCCCGGATTCAAAGTAGATGGTCGCTCCAGTCCGAATTACTACGCTCCGCTTTATGCCCTCTTCCCGTTTCTTGCCTCTTCTCCCTCGATTCCTTCTTGGATCTTATCGTCGCTCTCCTTTTTAAATCTTTTCTTCCTCGATGCCTTTTCTATCCACGGTTACCCGCCACGTTCTTTATTACCCCTTCCTTCGACCAGTGTTGCGAAGGTTGGTTTTCTTGGATGTGAGAGAGTGAATAGAGTGGTGGATACTAATTGTTCGGGCGTATCGATACCCAACGCAACTTGTATCTTCTAATGGCTGGGTTAAACAATTGACAACACCCTTTTTCTCTACTTATTATATTTAATTCAAACTAGTGCTGCGATAAGAGTCTTTATTTGTGCGTTATAATACACTTGACTTTAAGGAAAAACATCCTGCAGGTATGCCTCGTTGCACCGACCCACCATATAGGCAAATAAGGCCCAGGCCAACAAGTAAACCATCTGTATTTAAAATACTGCGGCCTTCGCAGGGACGGACTTCAACAATAATACACGTGGTTGATGTGGACTGACTAATTAACTGACTGACTAACTGATTGTCTCTGTGTGTGTGTGTGTATGTGTGACTGTAATGAGATTGACTGTGGCGTGCCCACATGAAAGTTTGGCTTTTATATTTCCTGGACGAGTCGAGAGGGGGAAAATGTGAAGACATGCAAGGGATTCTGCGAGTGTTTTCCGGATTCTAATGAGGCTGCAATCTAACACCCGTGGTAATGAGGGTCGGCTGGCCATTTGGGTCTAAGGACGGGCCGATGTTCAGGCCCTGTTGTAAAGTGTTTCATGCAGCTCCTTAGAATATCCGCAGAGGTTCCATGTCACCACAAGAGAGTAAACGGGGACCGAAAGGGAGTAAGCGTAATCTTAATAGGTATCTTTAACTTTGTACCACAATTAAAAACGTAATCGTGTTCTCCGGAGAGAGAGAACTGGTTTATTCAATCCCATTCTACCTACAGGTGCCGCGCTATTTTTATAATTAGATTTGTAGCTAACTTTTCGCTCCCAGGCAGGTAGCTCGATCTCTTTACATAATCCCATTAAGACTGCTTTATCGAGGATTCGGTTTTTCAGTGGAAACTTCTAACCCCGCGCAAGCTGTTCTCATTGCGCCCGGGCTCGCTTTACGAGGTAATCCCATTGGCCGGTTCTATTTCTTTCGGTATTTTTATTAGATAGTATCTCCGTAATCCCTTGTTCTCTAGCCGTGATCGTATACCCTTTGCTCGGCTTCCTGTTCCGCTTTCTCGGATTCTGTTTCATCCGACGCCTTGCCCGTGCTTACCTATTTCACGTGTCTTTTAAATACGCTCCAACTTATCTCCGAGCAGCAGGTGTTCCAAAGAGAGGTTACCGAAAGGAAGACACCTAATGCAGAGAATTTTTTTTCTCTTCTTTCTTCAGCAATCAGAACTGGTCATTTCATGGGATTATTGTATAGCATATGATCAACAGATCCTCGTGTCGTGATCAGAGCCTCTCCAGCCAAAAGTTCTCTTAAATCTCATTTGAGGTCAGTTGACCAGACTCGTTTCAGTCTTCTGTTTTCCTAAACTAAAAGGAAACAAATAGACCTAAAATTGTAAAAAATGTTATGGCTTGGTCGGAGAACTAAATTGTCACTGGACAACAAAATCCTACTTTTCTAATTCTATTGAATTATGGGAATGTGCCAGTAAGTCCAGTATGACAAAGAGTCATACAAAGAGTGCACTTAAAAATCCTGTTTCCATTTGTTTCCAACCAAACATTACATCAGGATACTAAAATTCCTTATATTCAAGACAGCATTCAAGAATGCAGGGAATACTCGCGTTCGCGTACAGGAAGCCGGCTCTAACTGCGGTCGCTCCACGGATTGTATCCACGCGTGTACCGTTGCTCAGATTATACTCGTGTCGCTTCCTTTGGAGGTGTCTGGCTTCGCCCAGATCGGTGCTCGAGCTTCGGTCACGCGGCACTACCGCAAACGAGACACGGAGAAGTCTTGACATTTCACGGGTCTTCGCGTCCGATGAAGCGAAGCGCGTGAAAGATCGCCGGCATTGTTTTATCTCCCCTACGATTTATTTTAAAGCGGCGACTTCAAGGATCCCGGGATAAAAATATATGCCAATTCGTCCGCGGTGTTGCTATGGTCGTGTTAAATTCCAGCCTCGACTTAAGTTAACCAAGTTGACTTTGTCTACGTTGCCACCTTCCGTTCTCCCTTTTTCATTCCCACCATCCTCGCGTATTTCCTTTTAATCGCGTTGTTCAACCTTCTTGCTCGCTTCCTTCTTTACTTTCCTCAAGAATCCCGCTTCTTCGCCTTTTTTCCACCTTTTTGTCCACTCTAACCTACCTTTCTTTTTTGGTTCCCGTCTAACTTCCCGCCTCTCTTGAACGCTGCCCGGGAATATATACCGCCCCGCTTTTATTGCTACTTATTTGAATTTCACTTCGCCTGGCCCTTCGGCCATTTACTCTCACCTACACGCGTCGTGTAACGGCGTATTTATACGTTTAATATATTCAACGCCGGTACCCCCGGTGATTGTGGTTTGGCGGATCCGAGGAAAAGTGGTGCACGCCACTCGCCCCGGTGTCGGCCGGCGTGCATTTTTGACCGGGAACGAATGATTTATGGATCGGCGATATTTACGCTCCACTGTAATATGTCAGTTCACGCTTGTTCCTTTTTTTCTTCCTTTTTCCAGGCGCTGCTTATCGCTTTTCATGGAGGGCCATCCTCGGATAAAGATTATCGATCGTCGACAGATTCTTACATGCACGAAACATGAATTTTAATTGTTAAAACGGTAGAATTTAATATTGAATATTAGGTTCTCCTTAAGTTAATAATTTGAAATAGTCTTACAAGTAGGTTTGTGCGAATGTTTCTGTGTTTAGAAGTAACTTAGATGCATAAAGTACATAATACACGTAATACACAGAAGTATGCAATGAACCTTCCTGAAAGTGTACCTTGTAATATTTAGAGAAGTGGCACTTAACCTTTTCGAGATATGGAGCACTAAACTCTCTAAAGGCATAAATCGGTCGAAACGGGAATAAGTGTAATATACACTTTGTTGAAAATTACACACATGTATATGTACGACTATAATTTGATTAAAATAATTGTGTATCAATTCTGGAGAAAATTGCTCTTTTTTCCATAGAACTGCTTGTTATATTTTATAATTTTGCGGAACACTTATAGCAAGCACGCGGAACATTAGGGTTAAGAACCACTAATTTAGACGGTGAAACAAATTTATATTTAGGTTCCACTATAGATGTATTCGTAAGAGTTAGAATTTGCATGAAAATCCACAAATTAATTGTGAGGATTCCTCCAAGCTTTCCATTTATACAATTAAGATCTATAGGATTGATATTACACTTTTATTATTTATATTCGAACGTACTGTTACATAACATTCAAGTTTCTAATCCTTTAAACATAATAGTTAATTCAGAATTGCTAAATTATGTGATGTAAAGTATTGTTTGAATTCTGAAAGCATATAATATGTTACATTTTATCAGTTTTTTATAGTGAATCTTTTATATTGGTTAATTTCTTTTATATTAATATTTTACACTAAGTTTCTGGCAAGATATTAATCACAGGCACCGTTTAAAACTGAAATCGTTCCGACCGTTGCCACTGCTCAAATCATTTCCACAAGTTGCACAAAATTTACACCGTGTTTTTCCAGACCTAATACTAAATGCGCTAAAAAAGTTGTAAAGATATTGTTATAACAAGCATATGGCGTGTCTTACGCGAAAAAGTATGATATACAACATCTTATATGATCAATATAGTTCTCGATAAAAGCAAATACGAGTTATCGTTGATGTCATCTTAGATTCGAGTGAATGGTCGTCTAAATCCGGATTTATCAGCCATGAGGTTTCTCCTTTCTCTTTCCCCCTTTCACCAGCATTCTTATACGTTTTTTCTCTTTTTCCGCAGGCTTCCTTTTCATCTTCAATAATTCTTAACTAGTTCATTCTTCTATACTGTACAATACCAACGTGAACGCATTTTGTCTCCATCTTTATGAACTACTATTTCATAATGAGAAAGTCATTGTTTATCATTTTAATTAATAGAAGATATTTCAATTCTTTACACTGGAGCTGTTAAGTGGTGTATTGATTGTTACGACTGTTAGTTTATAATTCTGTTTTGTCGTTAATGGTGTTGCATTTTTATTAAATTTTAAAATACCGATACTTCTTTTTATTTTTAACATAAAGCCTCTTCTGTTGTTCCTTGATCTGGACACATCATCATTATTTTCTTCATTTGATATGTAAAACAAAAATTCTTCGGGTATCCACTCGTCTATGCTTTTTCTCGTTCTTCTCGCTGTTTCTTTCTCCGAACCTTTTAACCCTTTGAGCGCTGAATACTCTTGGCCTAAGTGATTGGAAAGGATGGCGCGCTATCGCTGCAGGACGAAGTATTGTTACCCGCACACTGACAATCGCATTGCAGTAAGCGAAAGATCGAAAAAATTAGCAAACGCATATTTTCGTCCGTGGTCCCCACGAGTAATTTTCGTCACCACTAAAAGTTTCATGCGCAAAATGTGTGGCCACGGAAAAAAATCATAAAGTGAAGAAAACAAAAATTGGCAAACGCATACATACGTCCATAGTCCCTACTAGCAACTGTCGTCAGACGCATATATGCGTCCATAGCATTCAAAAGGTTAACACTGAAATGTGTGACCAATGAAAAAATCATAAGGTGAAGGAAATAAAAATTTACAAACGCTTATATGCGTCCATAGTCCCTACGAGCAACTTTCGTAAGTTGTATATATTCGTTAATGGTTCCTAATAGCAACTGTCATCAGACGCATATATGCGCCCATAGCACTCAAAAGGTTAACATCGAATGGGTGACCATCGAAGAATTCATAAGATGAAGAAAACAAAAATTGACAAATGCATATATGCGTCCATAGTACCTACGAGCAGCTTCCATCAGACGTATATATTCGTTAATGGTACCTACTAGCAACTGTCATCAGACGCATATATGCGCCCATAGCACTCAAAAGGTTAACACCGAATGGGTGACCATCGAAGAATTCATAAGATGAAGAAAACAAAAACTGACAAACGCATATATGCGTCCATAGTACCTACGAGCAGCTTCCATCAGACGTATATATTCGTTAATGGTACCTACTAGCAACTGTCATCAGACGCATATATGCGCCCATAGCACTCAAAAGGTTAACACCGAATGGGTGACCATCGAAGAATTCATAAGATGAAGAAAATAAAAATTGACAAACGCATATATGCGTCCATAGTACCTACCAGCAATTTCCGTGAGACGCATATATGCGTCCATAGCACTCAAAAGGTTAATTCTGTCCTCAATTTCGTATCGTTTACTTTAACATCGTCTCACGATCGTATACGCACTCGGTATGTTCGCTGTGACCTCTCTTCACCGCTCTCCTCTCCTCTTCCTTTTTATATAATCCCGACGCAAGTGTGCAGAGACTGTATTGAATGAAGACTATTTCGTGTTTCAATCTGCCTGTTTAAACTTTATGCGGCCGTTCACCGCTTTAATCTTTCTTTCCTTCGCATTCCATGCTTATACACACGTGCATTGCTGTATCGACGCGTTTCATTCCGCGGAATACCATTTATCTTATAAGGAAATGTCTCGAAGCCTAACGATGACCTTTTTAAATCACCATCATATTACAGCGGAGTCTGTATCGTTGAAATTAATGATACGTACTTTCGGTGAATAATTAATGGTTCAACTTCAGCTTGAAAGTGTTTTTGGAATAGCCTTTATTTCCTGCGATTTAAACGGGACGATAATAAGATAAAAAAAGAAAACTAGGTTAATCCTGAAATAGGGATAAGGAACAACAGTTACAAATATTGAATTGTTTTAACTGTTGTATTATTTTTATTATAAATGTCATTTACAGATTGTAGCCTTTTTCCGCATGTTTCGTTCGCGAGTGCTGACAATTTTTGTAAAATATTTTAATATCCCAACTGTAGGCGATAGCAGCATAATCCGCGTCGCAGTTTCGTTGACCTTTATATTTTTGGAAATGTCACTTCGACGATACCAAAATGTCACGGCTGTGTCAATACGAAATGTCAATCTAATACGTAGTACCTGATGCCATCAAAAGCAGTTCCGGAAAATGTATCAATAATTAATTTCGAACAAATATACGTAATCAAAGACTGAATACACTTCAATACCTATTTACAATACATATTTCTCCAACAGGACAGAGACGAGATATTTCAAAGTGTAAGCAGAGAATTCTATGGATCTTGGTCCAGTTGCGCGTCCCTTTAAACGAAAAGCGAGAAAATTGTTATCAGTCGACACTGCCCGACTGAATACCGTTTTTTGATTACAAAAAGATTACTCGTGCAAAACGGTGAAAAAAGAATAAGCGGGACGAGACTCCACAAAGAATTTCCTTATTCCTTCCATTCCACCGGTCGTTAATTAAACCAGCAACACGTTCCCGCGACGAGTAATCATTCTCGGCGTATAATACCTATTTCCCTCATACAACGCGGCCAGCGTTCCTATATCACGGTAACGAAGATAGAGTGGGCGAAGCTCCTTAAGCCGAAGCTTAGCCCAGACAGCTCGGGCCACGGATTTCAGTGGCAACAACGCTCCCCGGCGCACAACAGTAGGCTCCATTTTGGCGGATCGTGCCGCCTCTCCGACCTTCTCCCGGTTTTCTTTTTCTCTTT
This sequence comes from Tetrapedia diversipes, assembly GCA_033822845.1. Lineage (NCBI taxonomy): Eukaryota > Metazoa > Arthropoda > Insecta > Hymenoptera > Apidae > Tetrapedia > Tetrapedia diversipes. The sequence goes on along the minus strand of JAOPTO010002182.1, from coordinate 455,797 downwards.
CCTCCAACCCCCGACATTACCACATTCCATCGTGAGGAACCTCGTAATTGGCCTTTGGATTGTCCGAGCAGGCTGGGGGGCAAGTCGAGAAGGGAGCAAAGAAAGGGTGCGCGAGGGTCGAGCGAGTTCTAAGGGTGATGATGGCCGAAGAAGCTACGCGGGCCTGTGCAGGGTGAAAACAGGGAGAGAAAATTAGGAAGGAGTTTCGGTGACGGAGACACGAATGGAAGCGCAGAGGTAGAATCGCCGGCAGAAGACATTGTGTAAATCAGAGGGTGAAGTGTACAATGAATGGAAAGGAATTATGGAATGCGCGGGACGGGGAACGGGGAACGAAGAGGAGGAAGAAGCGAGCGGTGGTGGGATGCCGAGCGGAACGGAGAATGGCAGCGATATGGAATAGAATCTGAATGGTTGCAACTTCAAAATTACTTATTCTACAATTAGCTCTGCGACGCCGTATTGGAGTCTTTTATAATCGTAGGAAAGATATTAACCCTTTGCGCTCCGTTGTCGCCGCTTTATGCACGTAGGAAGATGTTTTGGCACAAGCTTAGCAATTTTGTTAATGAAACATGTCTTTAAAATGTATACGAGCTTTTTTAATGACAAAGCAGGATCTTCCACCTTTTTCGGAGGCGCGATTGCAATATTGTAAATATTCCCATAACAGTTGATAGCGCATAGTCAAAATGACCCGGAGTTACTGAATGATCGTATTAAAAATTGCCCGGTGTGCAAAGAGTTAATGTATTCATTGCTACATTGTGCTGTATTGGAGTCATTTATAATCGTAGGAAAGATATTAACCCTTTGCGCTCCGTTGTCGCCGCTTTATGCACGTAGGAAGATGTTTTGGCACAAGCTTAGCAATTTTGTTAATGAAACATGTCTTTAAAATGTATACGAGCTTTTTTAATGACAAAGCAGGATCTTCGACATTTCTCGGAGGCGCGATTGCAATATTGTAAATACTCCCATAACAGTTGATAGCGCATAGTCAAAATGACCCGGAGTTACTGAATGATCGTATTAAAAATTGCCCGGAGTGCAAGGGGTTAATGTATTCGTTGCTACATTGTGCTGTAGGTTTTGTAAATATGAAACTTCAGAATTTCATAGCTCTAAACTGGCAAAGTTATTTAAAATAGTTAACCTTCTAATGACCAGTGAGTTTTGAAGAGGACCTCATTTCAATTCCCTGTATATCGATGTCTCGATAATATATGCCTAAACGGATAGAAACAATATGGCAGGAAAATAAGTATACTAAGAGAAGCTGAAATTCACTGTTTCTATTGCTTAAAATTACCATTTGGGTTTAAATATGTTAGTAAGAAGCAACAAGTAGCGGTAATGTTATAAGTGGTCTAAATTTGGACAAGTTATGACGTTTACTTAATAAAAAATATTTATATAAGTCTAAGCTCAAGTGGAATTTTAATTTAAATGTATAAATGATTCAAATAAATGTATGTCATGCCAATCAGAGGATTAAAATGACTTTATCTGGTAATAGATCACAAAAACATGTTGAAACCATAAAGTTAATACTTACATGACAATGTTTTATTACATGATCTAAACCCAATTTTAGAGGAACATATTAGAGAATAAGTTATAAATGCGATATCTTATCAAACTAAACTGTTTACCTTATTAAATGCAATTAACCTTAATATGTATTTGTATTTTCTAACCACACTGCCATTGATTGTATCAATAAAAAAGGAATAGTGGGATATGATATGAAAGTAGACGTGGAAGTGTAGGAAAAATGGGCAACAACAAACAGTAATTAGGAAAGGAAAATAAGCAAAAAGAAGTACACATACAGGGTAAAGCTGTGTGGACAAATGAGAGCGGCTAAAGAAAGGGGTGCAAAAAGAGGTTCGCGTTGGGCGGAAAAAAAAGGTGGGGAGAAATAAGAGGAGCTTGAAATAGAGAAATGGGCAAACGGAGCGCTAGCCGACGGGCGGTCGCAACGGGGATAGAAACGAGAAACAGGGACCTCGAAATCTGAAGAGAGGGACGAAAAAACGAAGGGAGAAGAAATCGCACGGGTACGAACGAATGGAAAAAGGAAGGAACGGAGGAATGGCCAACTGCGCGAGAGTGGGTGAAGAGAGAAATATGGGAGCGGAGAAATTATGTGCGAGAAAGAGGAGAAACTTGCCGGGTACGGGGCGTAAGAAATCGAGGAAGTACGTGAGCGGCGACGAGAATGAAGAATTAAAGAAACTCGAAACTACGTCTATAAAAGAGTAACGGAAAGGAACCGGAGAGAGCCGTCGAGGAAACGAAGACGTGAAACGAAAACTGTGTCGGCAAGAAAGACGCGTGTGCACGTAGCTGCTGGCGGAGAAGCGGTTCAGGATAAAAAGAGAGGATCGCTGCACAAAAGACGGGCAAGGGGGGGAACTAAAAGGTGGGTTAAAAAATGCAAACAAAGAACGAAACCAGAGGGGGTGGTCGCGCACAGAACAAAGGGGAGCGAAGAAAGCAAACACGCGATAAAGAGAAATAGGCAGTCCACGTCGCTCCTAAACTGAAACGTAGGGGTACACGGCTTCCACGAGGACTCTACCCTGCACCACGAGAAAGAGAAACCGGGGGAGGGTTGCGCTGCTGCGGGTATAAGGGATACGGAGCTTCCTTTCACCCCCTTGGGAAAGGCGGCCGCTCCGCTGTGCTAAACTTCAGGGGGGGTGAGATATGCGGAAATTAAATATTCATTTCGGCTACCAACCCCCGTCTCCTCCCTCCCCACCGACTCTGTTCTCTCCCTCTATTCCTCCCCGTTGGTCTGTCACACGACCATACCTCGTGCTGCCGTCGCTGCCTTCTTTTTCCCCTCCTCCCCCGCCCCGTTCTCTGGAAAATAATGCCTTGGCCTGGGGCCAGTTTCGCTGAAGGCTCTCGATGTTCGCCTCCCCCAACCCTTGTTTCGTTCCTGCTTCGCCGAAGGAAAAGACAGGGGCGAATCGTGGTGTTGGGCAAGGGTGCGCGCGCCTCGATACCGAGTAACCCCTTACCTGTTCTTATTTCTGTCGTTTCCATTCACCTTTTCTCCTAATTCTCGCTGCTTATACTCTCACCCCTACCCGTTCATCCCTCCCCGCGGCTGTTGCTTCGAATCTCGCGTACCGTTCAAGGAGACGGCGTACCTGTTGAACCAGCCAGCGATCGTTCGATGAAATAATGACAAACAGTTTATGCACCGTTCACCCGCACATGCTCGAGGGTGTAGAGGGTAACCCGTGCGCGTTATACATCCGTTCCGTTCCTCCTTGGTTTCGTTTCTCTGTCCGATCCGCAAACGAAACGCAACGGGACACGTTGCTCGACGGATGTGCCTACTACACCCCGTTGTTGAACTCGGCATACGTATATCTCTCGTTGGTGGTTGATGAAGTGTTCTCTCAGCATGAAATTGCAGCGCTTCCTTTGGCTCGAACACATCCTGGAGGGCGGTTAGGCGCGCGATGCCGAGGAAGCGCGCGGAGGATAAAAGGATTTGTTTCGGAGCTTTCGGATGGGGTGGGGGTTCGGTCGGGCTGGATGAAATTTGAATATCGTCGTTGTTGCCGCGCTGGCGGTGCTCGGTGGAACGGGGAACGTCGTGATAGCGGTTAGGTTAGGCGATACTTTGTACCTTAATCGTTGTATAAATAGTCATTAGGTGCCGGGCTAAATATCGTCTGGAAGTATGGAAGCGTGTTTGTTGCTAAGAGAACAGACGTTTCCTTGTAGGTGGTGCCGCCGGTTCCTGAAACGGCTGGAATTATATTCGACTGCTTTCTGCTTGTACTGAAAATTAGAGGTAATTAATTCTGAACGATGCTGCTTTAATCCCCTTGAGGGTTTTTAGGTAACCCCGAAGATTAGTTGTTCGGTGAGTGTTAAATGTAAAACATGAACATGCCACGATTTCATTTATGCTCGATAAACCTCGGTGTTATATTATTTAAACCGTATGCAGCTTTTGTAGTCGATTGATTGGTATTCGTGGTTTGACAAAAACTGACATAAGTATACAAAAATCATCATTGTGTAATTACCCTTTTAGTAGAACCTTGTGTCAGAGGTACAAATGAGTCAATAGAAAAGTTAAATGACAATTTATTTTATTATACTTCAGTTATAAAGTGATTTTTATGTTCATATCTGATCAGTGAATATTTTTTTATAAGAAAGTAACCAAAACTATGAATAAAATACCTTATAGTTAAAAAAGGTCTTTAAAAAACACAAATTTTCATATCAAAGATAAATAGTAATAAAACAATTTTGTTATCCTAAATTTGTACGAACACATTTTCATTGAACACAAATGTTCATTCCTTGGCGTTCATCGTATATTTTTCTCTGTTATCGCGAACATAAAAAAAATAGAATCGCGTCAAGTTAAGTTTAATGCGCTTAAAGCAGAGCCAAGAAATAAATCCAACAAACGCATCTTCCAAAATCTGTCTGTTCCTTTCAGCATTTTCCATGCATGATTTTAAATCGCGTTTCCATCCTCTTTAAGCGATTTAACCGTACTGAAAGTCAGTTTTAGGTACAACGTAAAACAACGTATAAACTACAAAAGATCATTCTGTATTACGACAATAGTGAGGAATTGTTTTGTTTCCCTATTGGAAGAGCGAAGGGGCAGAGGGGAAACAGAAAAAGGAAAGAAATTTCGGCTTTGATCGTTCAGATTCCTCAAAGTGTACAGAGAAAACAATGCAGAATAGAGGGAGCTTAAAGATCACGTTATTCCGTGTCACATGGACGAGGGGATCGAATAAAGATAAAAGGCGACTCTGACAAGCGTTCAATAACAAATATCACGGATATACGTTCCCCTTTGCGATTTGAATGAAATAAGGCTTAGTGTCGCCTTTGCTCCTTAACGGAAACGTTTCGCCGGATGAATATAAGAACCCAGTAGGAAAGATCCAGGGAGCTGAGTAAAGGATAAAGATATCTTTTGCATCGACATGGTCAGGTTGTTCGCGTTGAATCGTGAATACAATTTTATGGATTCCACGTTCCTTGTTTGTTGCAATTTTAAAAATAGAAATTTACCTCTCTGTAACGATAATTCCAAAAATATTTAACATTACTTGTTGATTGTGTTTTGAAATTAATGACTGGCAATTATTATTAGCAAATTAATTAGCATTTGCATTTTATAACTTGCATTCAAATTAAAATACCTTTCCTGCTTACAAAATGTGCAAAGAGTGGTTTTAACCCTTTGCACTCAAGAGGTGACTGAATCATCCACTGATACTAAAAACTTTTCAAATTCGAAATATTTACTAGGATTCGCCTATATTATACGTCATTTAGTTTAGTTAAGTGATATATACCAAAATTTGCATATGTGACTATTTAACTGACTATTCCAAAAATATTTAACATTACTTCTTGATTGTGTTTTGAAATCAATGACTGGCAATTATTATTAGCAAATTAATTAGCATTTGCATTTTATAACTTGCATTCAAATTAAAATATCTTTCCTGCTTACAAAATGTGCAAAGAGTGGTTTTAACCCTTTGCACTCAAGAGGTGACTCGGTCATCCACTGATATTAACTTAAAAAATTTTCAAATTCGAAATATTTACCAAGATGCACCTATATTAAATGTCATTTAGTTTAGTTAAGTGATATATACTAAAATTTTCATATATGACTATTTAACCTCTGAGCCTGACTTATAAACAAAATTTGTAAAACTATCAATTGGTGACTAACAGTCACCTCTCGAGCATAAAGGGTTAAAGATCGGACAAGCACGTCCAGGACAGGCAAGAAATTTTAAGGAAACTTTTGGAAAACGTTTGAGAAAACTAAACAAGGGCTTGCGTTGCAACTAAATACTACCCACCAATGATTATCGCAACGTTTACATCAGTTAGGAAAAATTCAAAAGTTAGGAAAGTGAGTTCCACACGAAAAGGTACCAAATTAATTTGCACACCTAATACACATAAAATACCTGATTCCATTATAACGATGAAATAAAATACGATGATTCGGTAAAATAATGTTGATGCACATTTGTTGCAACTTTAAATCGCATAGTTATTTAGAGATGCAACAAAGTTTGCATTCTTCTTGTCTACTTCTTACGAACCGATAAACAGTGGGAATTGTGGTGTCGATCTATTGAATTGTTCTCATGCAATTCGATTTCGTGTAGAACAGAAGTTAACGGTTTCCCGTTTTCTTTCTTTTTTTCTAGATGCCCGCATTCTGCAGAATAAACACAAAGAGTCGAACCGAGGCAACAGGGATGAAAGGATTTCCTCGAGTGTGTCGGGAAAAGGTAAGTAAGGCGAGCTCAGAATGTTGTATCACGTTTTTGGAGTTTTTTTTTTGTTTTATATCGTTTTATCGCGTCTACCGAGAATCCTTTCTGTAACGTGGCACGAACAGAGATCGTTGGAATATTATAAACATTTCAGTTAATTGTTAGAGTTTGAGAAACGTAAAGAAAAAAATTATCTTTAAATTCTTATTCTTGAATTCAATTAAAAAGTTTACGAAGAAAAATGTCTTTTCCTTTTTTTAGATCGGTATGAATCTATTTCGTTTTCGTCTAGTGAAAATTTCAACCATTCTCGTAGATTAATTTTGTTTTCAGTATTAAAAAGATGTTAAATCTAACTTTTAAGATTTACAATACAAATGTGAATATAAATTCATCAATTATCTTATTCCCTTCGTATTTTTCAAACACCATTTAAATTATACTAGTGATAGATCATTTTTATTATACTAACATTGTCATTAAACTTATTTTTGTTTAAAATTCTGGATTACTATAAATGATACAATTTTAATACTATTATACGTCGGATTTTTGTTATACGTGGAAGTTCGCCGTAGATCTACATTTTCAGTTTCGTGAAATAATTCACTGTTCCTCAGTTTCACAATTAACTCAAAGAACAAAAGTTACGGAGTAGTGTCCCCATTGTGCGATATCTTTCTGAATGTCGCCCGTTCCCTGTACCCGCTAATACAAAAGTGACACAGAACCTGATCTTTACATGTGACTTGACCTATATCTCCTCCATAATTGTATTCATTATATTCATAGTGCGATATTCATGTTGAGATTTATTGGACCGTAACTCTATACCCTCCCCGGAGTACTTTTTCATTCGTGGCATTCGTCATGATAGTATATCGTTTGAAATTTTGCACGTAGAAACGCTCTGTTTTACATATAGAAGTAAACCTGGAATATCAAGCAAAATACTTTTGGTAAGATATTTAGCTTTCTAGAAAATTGAATTCTAAGATTTGTGAATCAACCATATCTCTGTACTTTATGTTCATACCAGTATATGATGGCAACATTAACATAATACCGATAATACGTTTATTAACAATTTTATTGATTCACATTTTTTTATTCATTTATATTTACATCGTTAAATAATTTAAGATTTCGGTTTAAGTATCAGTTCTGAAGACTTATGAAAAATTCGTATAGAGGATACTTATCTCTACTCAAAGATAAAGGTATGAGAAAGAAGTTACCATAGTTTAACTGTGAAACAATGTTTATTAAATAAAACTTCTTTAAACGTTAATATTTCTCACAAACAAGCTCTCTACATTCTAAACTCTCGCTCATGATTCTTGCACATCTTTTTTAAGGGCTGCCTTACGCCCACTTCTATCACACCCTATATCCTTTTTCCGTTCATTTTCTTTCGTTTCAAACCTTAATCTTTTTCATTCGATAAATTTAGTCAACGAATGAAAAAGAAGTCCAAAAAAACCACAGTTCTTCCTTTCCTACCTCAACTCTAAAGCAACTATACATACGTTCATCCGTCTTTCAATCTTCAAGCAATCTTCCAAGCTTTCAATCGTATCCCAAATTTGATTCTCTATCTTAGCTTTATTTTTACACGCACAACCCACCCTCTGGTTACAGCTACACTCAACCCTTGTTTACCACGATAAGTCGCTGGAACATTCAAAGAGGGGACAGTTTCACGACAAATGGAAAGCATTCCGGCGAAAGTCGAAGCGTTATCGTAAATCTGTTCGAATTAACTCAGGGTGACGTCGCGTCGAGGTTCTCGCGAACGAGTTGTTGGATAATAAACAGAGAAGTTGCCTGAGACAATGGTAGAGCAGCGGGAACTGTTGGCGGTTCAGTTTGTCGTTAGCTCGGTTAAACGTTGAATATCGCCGTTGTCGACGTTCTCCGTGGCGTCGCCGATTGAATTATTATAGCATCTACGATGGGAGGCGTGCTGGATTTAACTAGAAATTAACGAAAGCCTCCTGCACCCCCCCCCCCCCCCTTTGGTCGAAGTTGTATCATCTTCAGGAGTCGATCTAAATTTACGCGGCGGCTCTCGATCCCCGGTAATACAAAGACGCGGCGATAAAAGAACGACCTGGCGCACCCCCTCGCCCCGTCCAATTAACTTAATTAACGTTACAGAACGTGAAAATTTTGACGAAAATAATGTACCGTCGGCGAAGTGGCTCTTAATTAATTTTCACAATTGTTTTGTAGATAATTGTATTTTCCGTGCCCCGGGTTTTAATTAACGAGGAGGCAGACGCGACTTCTTGCTGGTTGAGCTACGCGAAAGAGGTACCCGAAAGAAGTGGCGAACGCTTCCTGGAAACTGCCTTTTCCGCCAATCAGCGACCGTCGGTTACATTTTCTCCGCGAAAGTATCAGTTGGCTAGCGAGCCAATTAGCAGAAGGCAATTTATTATAACGTAACTTCCGTTTCACCGACCGAACGTCGATCACCAGGGACCGAGCATTTATGCAGATTCATGACACCAAAGTTAGACAGAAGCATGTTTCGTCTTTGATCCAGAAAATGTGTTTTTTTTATTTTATTTTTTTTTATTTTGCTTAAATTGTATAATGCTTAACGCTTTGTATATTTTACATTTAAGAATATATCTAGGTGGTATATGTTGAATACTTTGTGCACAGGTAACCTGGTCGCGTTCTAAAATTGAATGTAAGCGCGAAAACAAATTACCTTAAACACATGCTCCCATAATGAACATAATGAACATAATTGAACACCTTCAATCAACCACAAATATTGCTAATCCAAAAGGACAGCGATAAAACTGCAATAAATGACATTTCTCAGAAATTCAAAAAGGAAAACTGATTTTCCCGAGTTAACGCTGATCGTTAAATAATAAAAAGAAGGTTTAATGTAACTGTTAAGTTAGGAAATGGTTTTGGTTAGAAAAGAATGCTAAAATTTACCCCTGCAACAGACAGAAATTCAATACTTACTATTCCTACCTTTATGTAAGATATATACAGTGGCTCCAAAAAGTATTCGTACACTGTATTAGAAATAAATTCATTTAATCTTAAAGTTCCGATTTCAATGAAAGTTTTTAATAAAATTTTGTAAATATGTGGAACGTAATATAGTATGTGTATGGATTAATTTTTTCTTTCATTGAAATACCACCTTAAGGAGGTGAAAATAACGTTAATGGTTTCAATAGTTTTTCTCGTATTTTAAATATAATTTTGTAATGGTGTGTGATTAAGCAAAACCTTTCGGATAAAAGATGTTCAATTTTTAATCTTCTATCACTCAGTCATAGAAAAAGATTTCAGAAAAATTTGTATTCAAAGCATGAAGAATCGCTAAAAACTTTGAGGCTAACTTTTAATCTCTCAAAAAGAATTCCCGTCGAACAAAAAATTGCTCCATGTATAACCCATTATGCTCTGTATACATGCAAATTTTCATTGAAATCGGAATTTCAGAATTAGGTGAATTTCCTTGAAATGTAGTGTACGAATACTTTTTGGAGCCACTGTATGTAGATATACATATATACGGTACTACTTGTAATACTATGTTGAGAATTTCCATTATAATAATGCATATATTTATATGTAACTTATATAACGATAAACAAAGTAAGTACTGAATCTACGTCTGGTAAATAGGCAAATTCTATTATCCTTTTTTAACCAAAACTATTTCCTAACTTACAAGTTACATTAAACCTATCTTTCGTGCTTATGTGTGTGTGTAACTGTTCTAATGCAGATTCTCAACACAGTATTACAGTATGATACCATAAAGTATCATACCATGTACACCTCTTAATATTGCTAGAATTATCAATGAAATTTTGTAATTAACAAGACCGACGGCAGAATTTTAAAAGCCCATTTTTATAGGACGTTGAGAGTGGAATGTATCCGGTCATTAGCATAAATCGATACTGTCCAGGGAATATTGAGTTCCAATCAATTTTTTGCCTGCCAATTTTACGAACGCTAATAATTCCGCCGAGGTTATACGATTGTCATCGAGGAGGGGAAAAAAACGATACGTCTCTCCGGTGGTACATAACACACGTTATAAATCGTCCAGGCGTTATCGTCGAAATTCGACACAATTAACAATGCGATCGGTGGAAAATTGAACCTCAATTTCAACTTCGTCGTATTAAATTAATTAACGATCCCGCATGCCATGGAACGGATAACGAGAAAAAGGAGAACCATGGGGGGGGGCGGGGGTGCGGATTTCAGCGCTTTTACGCGGATGAAACAATGGAATCGGCCGTTCATTTATCGTGTAAACAAGCCCCGTATGCAAAAAAGAAAAATCGCAAACGTCTCTGCGTTTAACACCGTTTGTTTGTTTAGCATCCACCAGGATGAAGGTGAAAATTAGCCAACCGGGGAAAATTCAACGAGTTCGAAAATGTTTAAAAGTGTTTAACCCGTTGAGCGCTGAATACTCTTGGCCTAAGTGCTTTAAAGGGACGGCACGCTGTCGCTGAAGACAAAGTATTGTTACTCGTACACTGACAATCGTGTTACAGTTAGCGAAAGATCGAAAAAATTGGAAATCGCATATTTTTGTCCATTGTCCCTATGAGTAACTTTCGTCAACACTAAAAGATTAACAGCGAAATGTGTGGCCAGCAAAGAATTCATAAGATGAAGAAAACAAAAATTGACAAACGCATATATACGTCCATAGTCCCTACGAGCAACTTTCGTCAGACGCATATATGCGTTCATGGCACTCAAAGAGTTAACATCGAAATCTGTGGCCACCGAAGAATTCATAAGTCGGAGAAAACAAAAATTGACAAACGCATATATGTGTCCATAGCCCCTACGAACAACTTTCGTTAGACGTATATATTCGTCAATGCTCCCTACTAGCAACTGTCGTTAGATACATATATGCGCCTGTAACTCTGAAAAGGTTAAGACCGAAATGTGTAGCCACTGAAAAAGTCATAAGATGAAGAAAACAAAAATTGACAAACGCATATATACGTCCATAGTCTCTACGAGCAACTTTCGTCAGACGCATATATGCGTTCATGGCACTCAAAGAGTTAACATCGAAATCTGTGGCCACCGAAGAATTCATAAGTCGGAGAAAACAAAAATTGACAAACCCATATATGTGCCCATAGCCCCTACGAACAACTTTCATTAGACGTATATATTCGTCAATGCTCCCTACTAATAACTGTTTTCAGACGCATATATGCGCCCGTAGCACTCAAAAGGATAACACTGAAATGTGTAGCCACTGAAAAAGTCATAAGTCGAAAAAGACAAGAATTGACAAGCGCATATATGCGTCCATAGTCCCTACGAGCAACTTTCGTCAGACGCATATATGCGTCCATGGCACTCGAAGAGTTAACGCCGAAATGTGTGGCCACGGTAAATATCATAAGGTTAACAAGACAAAAATTGACAAACGCATATATTCGTCAATGGTCCTTACTAGCAACTGTTTTCAGACGCATATATGCGCCCGTAGCACTCAAAAGGTTAACACCGGAATGTGTGACCACTAAAAGAGTCGTAAGGTGATGAAAGCAAAAATTGGCAAATGCATACATGCGTCCATTGTCCCTACGAGCAACTTCCGTCAGACGTATATATGCGCCCATAGCACTCAAAAGGTTAACGATGAGTTCGCGAATATTTTTAATAACCCCGGTATGCGTTTTTATGAAAGTATATACACGTGTCTCCTCTCGAGTTGAACAGGTGCCAATTCGTGGTACGTAACTGTGTATTAACCCTTTGGTTTCGTTTTCGCGAAGAAACGAACTGTGTCGACCGAGTAGGGAGGACTCCGTCGGTTAATTTCGCTAATGACTTCTCTGGGCATATTTTCATTTCATTATAATGTTAACATTTATTCTTCATTACTTGTTGTTTATTTTTTACCGTGCATTGCCAATTTTGTATTATTTTATATTCTATGCGTTGTGTATCTTTATAATTTCATTACTACGTTAATTGAAAGTGGAGATTACCTCGCTTGAATTCTTTCGGTAAGTTTTTTTTTTTAATCTTCTTTTTAGTAAAACATAAATTCCTGAGATTTCGTACAGTAATTCTAACAAAAGAATCTACAAATAAACGTACTTGGTTCGGGCGACGCTATTGTTCGTTCGTTCTACTAAAAAGCAAAGGCTTTATTTCTGTGTTTTATTTTAAAGAATAAAAGGTACCGAGTGATCGTAACAAAAGTCATGTAAAGTTAACGACAAAAGTGGAAGGGATAAAATGAGTGATTATTTTCCCTGTTCGCTTTAGAACAATTGATAAGCGAAGATAATTTTATAGTTTCTGCTATTAGAATAGAAAATTACAATCTAATAAGATTCGCCATGCAAATAAATTAATCAAATTTCAATTTCACTTTGTTGAGAATGGTTAATTTACAAAAGTAATTTCAAGCTTGATTTATTTCATCTCCAACCTTCAGATTTTTTGTAGCTTCGAGATGATACCGAACTCTCACCTTTTGGCTTGTTATCAGTCAAAATGTGCAACAATACCATAATATATAAAAAGATTACAAATTATTTGTTTAACAATCTAATAACAATATTTATTCGAAGCTATAAAATGTTCCAAATTCAAACACGGTTGCATTTCAAAAAACTCGGTAATCCATCGTTCAAGTTAACTTGTTAGTAAACTGAAACCCACAAAAGTAGTAAATTTAGATTAAATTCAAATAAATTCTCAAAAAAAAAAAAAAACAAATAAAATGTTTACAGTGAAATTTGTAAAATATGTGTCAATGGTCATACGAGACGTCTGTCACATTAATCGTATTTATTTTGCGAAAGTTCTTCTAGCATAATAAATAGCCACGACAATTCGTTGCAGAATTTTATACGATCCATCTCCATTATTTGTACGCGCGCGATCCTCTCGATGGCGTTAAATAACACCACCGGAAGGTATGATCGGAAAAGAGAGGAGTAAAAAAGGCTGGCCGCGAATTGGGTCAGCCAAAGCGGCGAAGTACACGCGCGTTTGATTAATCGCATTAGTTGTTTTATTAACGTTTTCCTGGTCAAATTTACGCGGTCCGTGAAACGGAATATATTGGCCCGATAATTAGGCGATTATTTGCAGACTCACGCGCACTCGTGCCCCCCCTGCGACGAAAATCTTCGTCGGTGTATTTATTCTTTGCTCATTAAGATTCCCCTGCTACCCTCTCTTTAATTTTGTCCCGCGTCGATATGCTGATTTCAGTGCACGCCATGTGTACCAGTCAGGCTCGAAATGTTTGCTTTTCCGTCTGATGATTCGCCTTATACACTGTTGGTCAAAAGTTGACGCGATAACGTTGTTTCGTATTTATGGAAACGAGGATCGTTTAACCCTTCGAGTGGTAAATACTCCCGGGCAAAATGCTTCGTGTGGACGGAGCTTTATTATCAATTGTGTTGATTTAAATGGGAACGAGGAAAAATTGTCAGACGCATATATGCGACCATAATCCACGGGAGTAGCTTTCTCCAATGACGTGTATACGCGTCCATAATCCACGGGAGTAACTTTCGCCAAACACGCATATATGTGTCCATAATCCACGGGAGTAACATTCGTCAAAGACGCATATATGCGTCCATAATCCATGCGAGTAACATTCGCCAGAGACGCATATACGCGTCCATAATCCACGCGAGTAGCTTTCTTCAAAGACGCATATATGCGTTCATAATCCACGCGAGTAACTTTCTTCAAAAACGCATATATGCGTCCATAATCCTCGCGAGTAGCTTTCTTCAAAGACGCATATACGCGTCCATAATTCACGCGAGTAGCTTTCTTCAAAGACGCATATACGCGTCCATAATTCACGCGAGTGACATTCGCCACAGACGCATATACGCGTCCATAATCCTCGCGAGTAGCTTTCTTCAAAGACGCATATATGCGTCCATAATTCACGCGAGTAGCTTTCTTCAAAGACGCATATATGCGTCCATAATCCACGCGAGTGACATTCGCCACAGACGCATATACGCGTCCATAATCCTCGCGAGTAGCTTTCTTCAAAGACGCATATATGCGTCCATAATTCACGCGAGTAGCTTTCTTCAAAGACGCATATATGCGTCCATAATCCACGCGAGTAACATTCGCCAAAGACGCATATATGCGTTCACAATCCACGCGAGTACCTTTCTTCAAAGACGCATATATGCGTCCATAATCCACGCGAGTGACTTTCGCCAACGAAAGTACGCAAACTGTTAAATTAGTTTAGTAAAGTTATAGTACGAAAAATTTAGAGAGCGTATATATACGCCTTTCGTAATCAAAGGGTTAAATAATGAGTAAATAAAATACTGTTGTTCAAAACTTAAGGATCGTAAAATCTTGGAAACTATTTCTTGTAAACTCTTATAATTGTATAATTGAGTATAATTGAGAGCAGAGTGAAAATACGATTGAACAATTAAAATTAATTTACATAATCATATATTTGTCACAAGAGCGCAGAATAAAAGTCAAACAAGTGTAATATAGTTAGTTCAACCCTCTTAATATCAAATCTTTTGTAATACCTGCGTTACCAAGGTTAAGGGTACTTTGTACCTAATATAAACTGACACGTTACATAAATCATATGTTTCTTAAAAGCTTTACATCAATCATATGTTTCGTATAGAGCTTTAAATGAAGTACTGCATTACAATTGAAAAGATTTGTTGTCAATAATCGGTGAAAGATAATTTTGACGATTAACCCTTTTAGTACCGAGCAAATTTAACGAATTTGCTAAGGTTTAGGAAAAAGCTCATAAAAACAGAGGTAAGAATGATATTTACAAAATTCAACAAGAAGCATGTTACGGAATGAAAGTAAAAATTGAAACATTTATAACGTTTTATAAATTTATTTTGAGATGGAGCTCTCTCGCGATGCAAATAGTTAGTCACCGTGGCATACGCAACGATATATCGTCGTTCAGTACTAAAAGGGTTAATCAAGTAAACAGAATGAAAAGACTGCATTATCGCGTTGAAAAAGCTGAACCATCGGAAAAATACGAACGTTGTTGCGTGTAAATGAAACAAAATCTAATAGAAATCAGACGAAAAAAAGAGAAGAAAGGTATTTCTTTGGCAATGGTGTGCGTGTTTCACAGTGCATTAATACTTCTTTAACGTGACACGTGGAAATCTGCCGATAGGATTCTAAAGACGCTTTTCGTTTACCGGGGATAAAATTTTGTTGCCATGGCAAAGGTAATTTTTCGACGACATAAGAATATCATTACGCTGTCAATCAACTCGTGTTATCTAACCAATTCTTCGCGTCACAGTCAATTACCAGGTCCGTAGGCAAAATAGACAATTCCGTAGCTGAAAACGTTCGATTCTCATTTTTCCTCCCTTTTTTTTTTTCGATGCTGCAAATTGAACAAGCGCACGAAAAAGTTAGCTGTGCTCGTTTCATCAAACCGGATGTCAAAATAACGTTCGACATTCGCCGAGAATGGTTATTTCGTTAGGTTAATGAAAATTTATATCTGGTTTGTTTTCTTCGTTTTTTTAAATATTGCTTTAACGTGATATGAGCCCGGGAGTGGTGAATTATTCCAGAATTCAAAGTATAATAATTATTTGCGATTGAATTGCGATAATTTGCAAAAAAAATAATAATTCGCGACATATATACATAGATATTATCTATTATAAAACTTACCGTTGGATTATTATGAACAAGCACAGATTAATCCTTCACGTTCGAGTGGTGACTGTTGGTCACCAAATGATAGTTTCGCAAATTTTCAGACTTCAGTTAGTTTGTTTATTAGTCAGACTCAGTGCACACTTTATAAGCAGGAAAGGTATTTTAATTTGAATGCAAGTTATAAGATGCAAATGATAATTAATTTGCTAATAATAATTACAAGTCATTAATTTCAAAACACAATCAAGAAGTAATGTTAAATATTTTTGGAATAGTCAGTTAAATAGTCAGTTAAATAGTCATATATGCAAATTTTAGTATATCACTTAACTAAACTAAATAACATTTAATATAGGTGCATCTTGGTAAATATTTCGAATTTGAAAATTTTTTAAGTTAATATCAGTGGATGACCGAGTCACCTCTTGAGTGCAAAGGGTTAAAACCACTCTTTGCACATTTTATAAGCAGGAAAGGTATTTCATGAGCAAAATTTACAAAAACAATTACTATTATTCCTAGCAATTTTTCTAACTTTTATTGACAAAGCGATACAAACATACCCAAATCTATTTCCCTCTCAATTCTGCAATTTAAAATTCTGTTCAATGTATACCTTTTCCCTTAGTATATTTATATTGGAAATAGATATACAAAAAATATCTGCAAATCTAGTGTTAAGGCAATATCACGATACATATTAAATGTTTTAAGAACAGGATATAACAAGGAAATGAATGTTATTGCTAAATGAAATTAAATATCAATCGTTAAGATTAAATATTATTTTACTTTTACAAACAATTTACGTCAGAATGTAATATTTGTTGATTATGCAGCTATCAGTTAAATGAAATGTACAGCATAAAACACGATGAGAATTGTACACTCAATAATTCGCGTACCTGTGACCAGGTAAGTTGAAATTTAATTTCTTTCAGAGTCTGCAAATATATTGAGATGCGTTCCCGATGTTCCAGCATTATTGAATTTAATAAGGATTTATAATTATCACTCGCGTTTACGTGTAATAATACTTTGATTATTCAAAACGTGGACATAACGAAGGAAATATCGCAGGCAAAGATATATTATTTTCCAAACACTCAACGTAGCAGTATTATTAAAACATTTGGACACGTGTGAAATTTCCAGGCATGCCTCGAATCCCTTTTAATAACCGAAGCTGCGCATCGTTATTGCTCTGTACTCGGTTGGTGATAATTTGGAATTCCAATTTGCATGCCCCGGGAATCAATAATCAGAGAATCAATTTCGCTGTAATCGACATTCTGAATAGTAGGTGTCCGGATAATCGATGTTCCGCTGTTCGCTAGCTGTATCTCCGAAAAAAAAAGGATTGCAATTCCGCTTTCCCGCCTTTATCGGTTAAGAAAACGGGAATATAACCTCGCTTTGAAAAAGAATCATGGAACCAAACATGGAATATCTTCAGGAAAACAAAAATACATGAAATAACCCAAGACTTTTACCAACCAATACCTTCTTTTTTTTTCTTTTTATTAAGCTTTCAAATCTCTGATGAGATTTATTTGCTATACAGTAATATATTATAATAATGGTTTATTTATGCATTAATGTTACATATTTTTTTAAAACGAGAGAATACATGAACACGCTTCAATATTGAGTTTGGCAAGCAAGGCAGTCATAGTGGTACCAACCAATACCTACCAACAACATAAAAAAAGAGACAGAATAATTATGACAAGACTCAGAACAGTACACTGCAAATTCGCACATGAATATCTCTTTAAAAAAACAGAACCACCAATATGTAATTATTGTAACGAAATTATATTAACCTATTACATCTACTGTTTAACCCTTTCGCGCCGAGCGCCGCATATATGCGGCACCGAAATGATCTGTACAAGTGCCATTTTGACTTATTTTAAGTGTATTTTTAAACGAATAAAAACAATGTCCGTAAATCTAGTGTTAAAAATGTAAATATACTTACATTCGAGCATATACAGAAATCACGCGCACTGTGCATTTTTCTGGCGCCAGTTTCCGTTCAGTGACGGTACTTCGGCGGACGGGGCTGCCGTAGCGAAAGGGTTAAATGCAAAAGATACCGCGTCTAGGGGCAAAAATACAAAATAACATTACCAGCAATCTTAACATCACAGAAACATGTTGAAAATACTAAATAAAATAAAAAATAATAAATTACCTAAAAAACGCAAACATCTATCACAAAATATAACCGTCTAGACCCAAAAGAACAGTGCCAAGCCGTCGCTAATAACCAGAAGGTTCATGCGACATTAACCCTTTCGCTTCGGCTGTCCAGTTCGCCGAAGTACTATCGCTGAACGGAAGCGCGCGCAATGAATATTTACAACTTACAAAGTTGCAGTAATATTTTAACACTTTCACGACCGGTGACACCAACGTGGTGCCACAGACAAGCCAGTCGTTGTTTGCCGGTGGCACTGATAGGTTTTGTGTTAGTTTGATGTGCAAAGTTACGTTACACTTGGGGAACTGTTTTGTTACCTATCACCAAAAAGAGAAATATTAAATATTGTTGAGAACAATTAGTGTGAATGGTTGGCATGAATGTGGTGTATGAAAGTATGTTGGCAAGAATGAGTGTGTTCTGAATGATTGCTGTATGGTACGATCTTCACTTCGTTTTTGAGATCTGAGAGAGCAAGTAAGTAAGAAAGACAAAAAGAAAGTAAAATTAAGGATTGCATAAAATTAAGATAAAAGATAAGAAAACAATATTGTAATTATTAGTTAAATCTATATTATTATTATTATTAAACATTAAAATCTAAAAGGTTTTCATTTACTTGTTTCTCATTAAAAACTAAAATACTGTCCCTGACCACGTAGAAATCCAACAAATATAAATGCGGAATTTAGTTACAATGAAGTTATTTTATTGTTAATAAAAAATATACTATAATGAAACCATAATATATTTCAATGCTTTTTTTCTAATAACCTCGATGAATCACGTTTATTTACGTATTTAACTAGTAAGGAGAGGTCGATTATATCATAAAAAAGCAGTTAAGTTTATTATGTTGTCATGAATTTTGTTTTATATAATATTTGTACGTTTTAATAATTATCATACAAAGGAAAAACATTGTTATATAATAATGTTGATTTATTTCGTGAATTTACGTAAAGCGTTTTTGCATTAATTCTTCGAAAATATTGCCGGCTCCTGGCGACGTTTCACTGCGCCAACATGCGGTTGTTAAAGTGTTAATTATGAATTAATTATGATCCGCAAACAGGTTAATACAAGTACGTATGATAAATTTTGAAGCACGGATCTATGGGGTAACGACACAGAAATTGTGGTCGCCGCCTATAGACGGTGCTCGTACCTACAGGCCATCTTGTGCGCGCCGCTTATAAGCGGCGCTCGAAGCGAAAGGGTTAACACTATTCCTACCGACACTTCGCGTATACCTATTCCTACCGCGACATTCCCACGTAAGGCAGGCTACAAATTTTTCTTAGAAAATAAACAACGAAAAAAGAAGTGAATACTGAAAAATGTATTATACGTATATTTGAGGAAAAGTCTAAAGTTTAACACTAGGTTTACGAGACCCGTCAATTTGACGGGTTCCAGACTTTACGAGTAAAATTTGCAAAAATAATAATTATTATTCCTAGCAATTTTTGCCGAGTTTTATCGATGGAGCGATACAAATATACCCAAATCTGTTTCCCTCTCAGTTCTGCAATTTCAAATTCTTTTTCATGTATACCTATTCCATAATATACGAATACTAGAGATATATGTACAAGAAACGTCCGTAAATCTAGTGTTAAAGGCGATTCAATTACACTGTATATATGAAATTCTAATCGAAATTTTAAAAACGGCCATTTGACCGGTTATGGTAGGAATAGTGTTAAACACGAATTAAAAACGAAAAAATAAGCTTGTCGTCGTTCGTCGAAATGCAACAAAATAAAACCGATACGATACAGAAATGATAAAGGATTCGATTGTTGGTTATTGGTGTTTCACCTCTGAACGACGAGAAAAAAAAATCCTGTTTCGTTTAAGGGTGTTATGTACGACGCAGGAAAGTTGAAGTTAAGCTCTATAAAGTGATTTTCCTCGTTCTGTACGAAAGTTCACGATCAGGACAAAGCTTATTGCGGGGAAAAATTAGGGTTTTTGATTCCACTTACAGTTTGCCGGAGTTGCGCTTCACTTCCGAACACCGATAAAATTGAAATTATAGGTCCATAATGGAAAACTTTCCCCCTAAAGTCTGAACTTGTCGATTCTGAAACGGGAGAATGAGTTAAGCACTTTTTTCCGCCGCTGTTCCCGTTCTAAATGCGAGAATTTACGATTTCGTCGAGAGTTACCAAGAAAGATCCGCGAGGAGGACGTAGTCCTTTTCGAAAGATGTGTATTTCAATTCGGGCGATGAAAAGATCGATGACTGTTAATTGGTATAAAAAGTATCATTTTAAGATCCCGAAATAATTCCGAATAATTTTTTAATAATCACGAGTAACGAGATTTGAAGCATCCTAATTTTTCAGCGAAATATCGTTCGGCAAAAATTTAATAAACTGAACTGGCGTTCTAATTTATTTTAGTTTATTTCAAAAATTTATTTTAACGATTAGTGACTGTTTCATTATGAAAACAAACACAAAAGATATTTCTTTTTTCTTAATTGGGGACCAATTCCTACCACAACCGGTCAAATGACCGTTATTAAAATTTCGATTAAAATTTTCATAAATACAACGTAATTGAATCGCCTTTAAACTTTTTGTTATAAATTTATTTGAAGATATAAATCTCAAATATTTAAAAATTGTTAAACTAATTGTTGGTAATAGAATTTTCCTAGGCTACACAACGAAGTTGACAGTCTTTTGTTTGAATTAGAAGATTCCGTCATAAAAGCAATGCGTTAACATCGGTGTTTTCCTATCTGTATCTTTTGTGAACTTTTCTTTACTTTAAAATAATAAATACGTATTTTTATAATTAATAAACTGTGTAAAACTCTGTCACTAATTTGTTATTTGCAATAATGAAAAATTGATGTCTTGTCTGAAGACCCTAGTATGCCATTGCAGGGTTAATTACTCAATTTAGTTTCTGATTGAACTGATTCTGGTTTCGAAGATATCCTGTTCTCTCCGCCATTATACCCTTATCGCGTCTTTGCTTGGCAAAGATCGCAACAGTACTTGCCCCCAGTTCTGTGGTGACAAAACTTTGATAACGATGCGGACCTAGAGCTTCCTAGTTTAGCATCAGGCGTATCGATCCCAACGATCATTTCGTACGCACAAGGGATTCGAGAGTTCCGAACTAGGGAGACTGAAATTTGAATTTTCTTCGTCGAAACATCATAAAACTATTTATCTTATTTTATACGAATCTTCGATATTCTCTTAACAATACAGTGATAGACAACTTAATTTACTTTCATTGTTGTATCGACAGCAGTGCACATTTGTTGATTTTTAAAATGTAAAATATATTTTGCGGTTGCTTGCAATTGCTTTTTTATTATCTAATTTATGTCATTTGCACCTATTATTTCTTCTTCAAAGTAAATTACTTTCTCGTTTTCCCCTATTAATTATTCTTTATTATTTCCGATTGATTCCTTCAGGAATTAATATAATCTTTATAATTTCAATTAATTTATTATATCTTGAATATAACAGAAATTTTTAATTATAAATTTACAACAGAATGTTCACAAGTTTACGAAAGTTTATAAGAGTAGTACATGAAAAGAGGTTTAAAAAATGTTAACTAGCAGCGTTAAATAATTTTTGTATCGCTTATGTAAATTAGCATAGAATTACATAATTCTTTTAAATGAAATACATAATCAACGTGTGCTGAATATTTCTTTTAAACGAAACGAGAAATATTTTTAAGTGGACATAGAAATGTTCTACATTCACATATTCATCGTGTAAGTAAAATATCGATGCTTATTATAAGAGCAATGAAGCTACAATATTTATAGGATGATAAAATAATACATCACGTATTACCTCAAATATTAATCAATCATTCAATATTACAATATTATTATATTAGAACATTTATATTATTTTTATACAGAATATTATTCAATCGGATAAAGGAAGAAAAGAATTCCCCTAATCATTCGTCTCAACCTACTGTCCTTCCACATAAAACAAAACACAAAAAAATGTCTACAGGGCGACAAAAGTGGTACTTCACCCCCATTGCCCAATTTTTTCTCTTATACCTTGCATACAATTGAAATTAATCAATAGACGTCAGAAGAACCATATCCGACCTATGCTTCCTCTTCAAAGTCGTTAATGCTCAAATTTCTTTCACTAAAATCAATTCTAATATTCCATCTAGACTTATCAGAAAGCCCTTAACTGTTTAGAACACCATTAAATAATAACAACTCAACCAATTCAATTAGTAGGATTAGTAATCTTGCAAATAAATTCTTTAAGGGTGTTGACTTTTTCTCAGGAAATATAATCAAATTCAAATTTAATTTATTAAAAGTCCTGGAATCTAATTGATTTATCGTTTTTCATATTTTGTTATGTATGGTATTAATAATTAGATATCTACCTGTATGCAGTTCTATCATTTTATTATATAATTTTGTACATATTAAAGAGCTATGCCCGTTTAGTAAGTAAATAAATAAATAAATAAATAAATAAATAATTAATATCTTTTCAACCAACAATTAAAATACGCGTTGCCTGTGTTTATGATCCCGTCTAGTAATTAAATAAATGAATAAATAGACAAATAAATATTATCTTTTCAATTAACAATTAAAATACGCGTGTGTGTGTTTATGATCCCGTCTAGTAAATAAATAAATAAATATTACTTTTTTCAACCAACAATTAAAATATGCATGCCTGTGTTTATGATCCCGTCTAGTAAGTAAGTAAATAAATAAATAAACAAATAAATAAATATTATCTTTTCAACTAACAATTAAAATACGTGTGCCTGCGTGTATGGTCCCGTCTAATAAGTAAATAAATAAATAAATATTACCTTTTCAATCAACAATTAAAATACGCGTGCCTATGTTTATGATCCCATCTAGTAAGTAAATAAAAGAATAAAAAAATATTATTTTTTCAACAAACTATTAAAATACGCCTGCCTGCGTTTATGATCCCCTTCTAGTAAGTAAATAAATAAATAGACAAATATTATCTTTTCAACCAACAATTAAAATACGCGTTGCCTGTGTTTATGATTGTGTTATGAAAGGAGTGAGTTTACCAAGGCCACATCGAATCAGATTAGCTCGCGACCTTTTCGCGGACGCACAGTACGTATTGGCAGTCGGGCAAGGGCAAAACAAAAGTTCAGGACGGATACCATCTGGAGTGCCGTGCCCGGTGTTCCGAACGCGGTCGAAGCGTTTATCAACAATTTCGGCAGCGTTCGGTCACACGTGTGTGTATACGTACGTTTCTCGACCGAGTCGGTTTCAGTTTGAACCGGAGCCAATTCGCGATGCCTCGTTCGCGTCCTCGAAACGACCGGTCGTCTAAGCCGCCGATCGTTACGGTAGTTTACGGCAATCTTCTTGTTGCGCCACCCGCAAACCGTACAAAGAGTCTGGCAAAACGTTGTCCCAGCGCTTCGCGCGTTTTCAGAAAGCCGCCAGTTCGACGGAGGCGGCGATTTCCTATTGTTTGCTTCCTGTTTACGGTAACGAACGTTTGTGAGTGTTACTTTGGCCGTGATTCGTCTCGCCATGCGACTACTTGACAGCAGGTGGAACACGCTTCGGGGATGATAGTGTAAGCGGTGGCATAAGTGAAGTTTCTTGCGGCGATAAAGCGACTAGCGGTAAGTGTTTGTGTTTATAGAGAAATTTCAATGTACAATTGTGTAATAGTTTTTGTAGAAGACTATATTTTTGATAATGATGAACATGTAAGAGTGCAACGATAAATGATTGTAATAATTATAGGAAATTCTATTTTTATTAATTTAGCAGAGTGGGATGATAGGGCTCAGATGTGAATGAAATAAAGTGAAGCGATTAGAATATTAATATATGTGCATTTAAAACAATTTATTAGTTAACAATTTAAGACTTTATTACTTAGCAATTATTACGTTCTTACTTTCCTCACAATCACACTCTTTCTGCCTTCATAGTCAAACTCTGTCTGCCTTCACAGTCAGAATCCTTTCTGTCTTTACAGTCAAGCTATTCCTGCCTTCACAGTCAAACTATTCCTGCCTTCACAGTCAAGCTCTTTCTATCCCTATACTCAAACTCTTTCTGCCTTTATTTTTGCTTGACATTTTGCTCATGAAGTTCGAAACCCGTCAAATTGACGGGTCCCGTAAACCTAGTGTTAATATTAATTTAAATGAATGATATAGTGATTGAAACAATAAAGAAATGATTTGTCCAAGATGAAAGTAAAGAATTAATTATTAACAGTAATGTTTAGAACAAAAAATTGTCGTAAATCGCGTAGCATTTGCGAGTGTATCGAAATTGAATTCAGTTATTAGGTTCACATTTAATTCTGATCGGGAATATAATAGTTATTAGTAACTGTGAACTGCTTGCGATAGCAATCTCTTAAACGCATTGCATTTCACCTTCGAGTATCTCTTGAAGGAGAAATTTCGGTTACAAGCAAAAATTACATAAATCAGGCTTTTTATTGCTGTCTGAAACGTGTTATTTGAAACATAACGTGTAATTTTGTATCCTCCGGCTAGCGATCACGTTTTGCTGCTGTATCATGTAGTTGGAGGTAGTGTTCCTTCGCAAGTATCACAATATTAAAAACCGTAACGCATGTTCCAGCTGAAATGAACGAAGGTGGCGTCTATAATTTTGCCTTCCTTTATTACAGTAGTTTCGATCGAACTTGCCAAATTTGTACGATTACACTCTGTTTCCCGTTCGAGTAGATAACATAAATAAATCGTCGCGTATAGGTAAAATTTAGTCTTCACAACGACGTAGCCGAATCATTAATGGATAGACCACAAACTTTTATGCAAATTTGAATTTTTATAATCATACAGTTAAAGGATTACATAAGTATAGATCTATTTTACCCTCTAAACAATGTAACCTGTAATTTATTTGGCTGTCCGGAAAGTTTGTGCCGATTTTTGATAGGTGGGTTTAAATATATTAGAATGATTGAGAACAAATAATGTTAGGAAAGTAAAGTCGTTTCAGTCACTTCATCTCTAGATATTTTTATCGATCCAGCATTGAAAATTTGCACGCTAGATGGCAAAAGGTTGTTGATAATGAGGGTGATTACATCACTAATTAAAGATAAAATCTCGTTAAAAATTTATGTGTTTGAGTTCAATGCAAGAAAACGACATTACTTTCCGACACCCTAATATATGTACGTATCGTAGAAGACAATACCTCAGGCATATTTGAAACAAAATTTGAATATGGAAGAAAACAAAGTGCATTTTAGGCATTTAATACTTTTTTTTTCACCGGAAAGGCAAAAATGCCCCGAAAAATGGGAAACAAGATACGCGTTGTTTCTGGTACCTTTTTCGATCATTACAAAATTCCTTTGATGGAAAAAAGCTTCAACTCCTTCGACGAGATGAAAAATCATGTAGAAAAATTTTTCGCTGAAAAACCTAAGAGATTCTGGAAGGACGGAATTTTCAAGTTGCCTGAAAGATGGAAAAAGCTTGTACGAATGAATGGCACCTGTATAATTTAACAAATGTATGCTAAAATTTAAATCCGCTGCGCTTCAATTTCCTTTAAAAATCGGCACAAACTTTTCGGACAACCCAATACATATCTCAGATATTTTATACATACGTGTCATGCGTATTTCCTGTTTTCTTGTAAATCCATAATTACCTCGAATCCATGGGAATCGACGAGCTAGCAGTGAAAATAATAGTAGCCCTCTCCGTGTTCACTTTTTGTCGGCTAGTTTTCATCAAGGTTAGTGATTTTGCACGCGAGCCGTGCGGTAGCCCGGTGTTTGAATAATCGAGGAACGGTGTGTGAGTAGGAGCGGCAAAATGGTACTCGAGTACCATTGATAGATGTTGATCGATACTTTCGGATAGTTGCCGGCTGCAAGCACGTTTCAGTGGGATATCGGTGGTTGTGGCGAGCAGTTTGGAGCTTTCTTCTCTAAAACTACCGTTCGAACCCCGCTATTCCAATTCAAACTAACTTCTGTTGTTATCGTATCTTTGGAGGCTCACCTTGGAACCGGGGGATCAGCGGTGCCCGCGAACATTTTTGCGCGCCCCTATTCACAGAGGCGGGTTGGATAATTTAGGGGCTGCGAAAATAAAACGCTTAAACGTCCGTCCATAATAGCCGAATAACGCGCGGCGAAATTGTCCGGCTAGAGCGACGCAATTCTTGTAAAAATAATTATAATTGCCTCACTCTCGGGGCGGCATACCTTTTTTCTTTTTTTTTTTCGTCACGATTATACGGATATTTTATGCTACGCTGAAATTACGGGACTCTGTGCATGGCGGGGAAATTGTTGCCGCGTATGTGTACTATTCGTGCGTTCCTCGTTGCGTAATTAGATGGAAGAGTAAAACCGTGCATGCACAAGTATTATTATCCGTGCACTTAGTCGTGGCTGATGTTTGTGTAAAAGAATTGACGGTAGTATTAATTGCTCTAGTTCGATTAGAAATATACCTAACGGTACGCTGAAATTTAGAACCACATTACACATTTGTT
The DNA here is from genome assembly GCA_033822845.1 of Tetrapedia diversipes. NCBI lineage: Eukaryota > Metazoa > Arthropoda > Insecta > Hymenoptera > Apidae > Tetrapedia > Tetrapedia diversipes. Next base: position 429,009 of record JAOPTO010002182.1, on the reverse strand, counting down.
ACTACTAAAACGCGGTTAGCCATCCATAAGAGATGGATATTTAGCTTTTTCTTTTTTCATTCAATAATGCAGCTGTGTTCTCATATATTATAATATGGATTAACTAGTTTCCAAATGGTCGAAAGTCGCGGGAATAGGTGATTATTCCTGCTGCAAAGTTTTCCTTCAACGATAACGATTAGTTGGTAGCGTTACTTAATTCTTTCATTACTGAAAATATTATTAAAAAATTCGCGAATTTTGCATTAACTAACAATTTAGATGGAGCATAAGATTAGCATTCGATCTAATAAAATTACAAAGTGTTTTCTAAAGAATCACCTTCATTATTATCACTTTTATTACTTTTACTGGAAATTTCAACATGCAGGTTTTTAATACTCGCTGTGTCTATCCTTCAGTATCCTAATAATTGTTATAACGCTCTTTTTCGGCAAATGAATGAAAATTACTTAAAGTTTATCCCGGCGGATATTTGAAAAAATATATTTTTAATCCATTTCTCTGCTCTATTAGAAAGATATATTTAACCCTTTCGCTTCGGCTGCCTAGTCCGCCGAAGTACCGTCATTGATCGGAAGCGCGCGACAGAAATATGGTGGTTTCTGTATACACGTTTTTCAAAGTCTTAAATAACAACTGCGCTGAATAAAATAATCATTTCTCTAATCTAACAAGTATATTTACAATTTTAAATATGAAAGGACTTAGAGAATTATTAAGATACAAAGTACATTTGGATGCCGCCTATAAGCGGCGCTTGAAGCGAAAGGGTTAAGGAGAATTGCAAGTTACAGGTTACTCGATTGTTATGAATGGAGTCGAAACTCGGGAATTGGAAATCAATGACATGACATTTGCTATTCTCCTTAGACTAATCCTTTTGTGTACATCTTCTTACAAATGATCTTATGAGTTAGAAAACTGGATGCCGCCTATAAGCGGCGCTTGAAGCGAAAGGGTTAAGGAGAATTGCAGGTTAGATGTTACTCAATTGTTATGAATGAAGTCGAAACTCGGGAATTGGAAATCAATGACATGACATTTGCTATTCTCCTTAGACTAATCCTTTTGTGTACATCTTCTTACAAATGATCTTATGAGTTAGAAAACTGGATGCCGCCTATAAGCGGCGCTTGAAGCGAAAGGGTTAAGGAGAATTGCAGGTTAGATGTTACTCAATTGTTATGAATGAAGTCGAAACTCGGGAATTGGAAATCAATGACATGACATTTGCTATTCTCCTTAGACTAATCCTTTTGTGTACATCTTCTTACAAGTCTATTAGTGAATTAGAAAGCAAAAATCAGTAGAGAAATAAACAATGGAATAAACGCACCGTACACCTCCTCGAATAGTGGTAGAAGCTTTCTAATTCATGAATGCACTTGTAAGATGTACACAAAAGGATTAGCCTAAAGAGAATAGCAAATTTAATGTCATTGATTTTCAATTCCCGAGTTTCGACCCTATTCATAACAATCGAGTAACCTGTAACCTGCAATTCTCCTTAGACTAATCCTTTTGTGTGCATCCTGTTACAAGTCTATTAGTGAATTAGAAAGCAAAAATCAGTAGAGAAATAAACAATGGAATAAACGCACCGTACATCTCCTCAAATAGTGGTAGATAGCTTTCTGAAAAAAAGTAAAAACAGATCTGAAAAATCCGAAACAAAATAGGAGCAAACGATGGTATTCTCTCGGTCACGTTGCCTGTGTCGTTTTGTTAGCCATCACAGCTACATATTCGTACTTCTAACCCGACGTCTGCAAACGCTTTTATCCGCTCTGGTACACGCCTGCAAGAAAATATTCACGTCGCTGCCGCGAGGATCAAACATTACCCGAAAGTCTCGAGCGGTCCCCGTCTGCTCAAATACTCAAATATGTAATAAGAACCGTACTCTCGAATGGAAATTTCCGTAGCGAGTCTGGAAGACGTAGAGCATGTCCCGTTCGAATTTAAACAGAACTTGCCCGGTATAACGAACGAGGTGTTCGTCAAATATTTATACCGAATACTTGGCTATTATTGGAGAACTTTTGAATATCTGTCTGGATCAACTTAACCGCTGTTTCCCGCAGGATTGTTCGTTGAACGATAAGATCGCTCGTTGAAAATGCGGGAAGCGAAGGAAATCTCTGTTTCTACGGACGATCATTTTCAAAATATCTAATTAACCCTTTGACATACAAATAAAACGGAATTTGATGCGTCCGAAAGATACTATTTAATTTGGTTCAATTAAACAGTTATGCGCAGACTTAAAAACAGAACATTTTTTGATATGCAATAAATTTGATATGCAAATCGTGTGGAGTTGCATTACATGTTGGTGATTGTTTTGCTTCGTATCATTTAAAAGAGAAATACTAAATAAGTGCCAAAGAAAATGTAAATAAAGAAATAAATAAAACAAAGAAATTTTACATTTATTTACGTATGTACACTTTTTGAATTGAATTTTGATTGAAAACTCGTGAGAACTACCGATGAGATTAGTGAAACTTGAAATTTGTCATCTCCGAATATCCCCAAAAACAGCCGGCGTCAAGCGAAGAAATGGTTACAAACAGTGCGGACGGCAAAGTGTTAAGAGGAAGCTGGTTTGTGGTTAATTTTTGCTTCGTAATATTTCTGTATTCAATTTCTAACAGAAATAACAAAACATCTCCTAACATTAGAGTATTGTGATACATGGTACTAGATATTTCGTCGTATCTACTTGTCAAATTATCATTTCTCTTTTCTCGAACACCCACTCGACATCTTTCTTCGATATTGCGGGCGTATACTTTAGCACGGCAGAGTGAATGATCCTAAGAACCGCCGCGTTTATCGCGAGCTCCTCGCGTAAAGATGGCGGACGGGAGGCCGAGAGCGCCGGGATTTTTCTCGTTTCGACCCGCGAAAATTTATATCCGTCGTCGGGGATCGTTCGACGAAGAAGTTACGATCGCAGCATGTAAAAGATCCTAGATTTCACGCTGTAAAGGTACTCAACGGGGACCGAAAAATTTTGTTCCGCCGAGTGGAAGAGCGACGGGTGTTCCGGTCTTTAGAAGAGAGAGAGTGAAGCTCTCTACCTCTCCCTCTCTCTCTTTCTGTTCGTATCATAAATTTCGCCGTACCACGTACTTTACACCGTTACCGAGCCCGTATATTCTGATATCCTAGAACTCAACCTTGTTCCCGCAACCCATTTCAAAGCACTCTCGCGGTTACTTTGGTTCACCAGGCTATACGTGTATTGTGAATTCCGATATTCGCGACCACACCGTGCTCTATCCTTTGGAAACGTATTTGCTTTCGAGCATGAACTTAACCAAAAATCCCCGACGAGAATTCCTTACATCGTTGCCCATTCTCTATCGATCCTGCTTCTCTCTCTCTCTCTCTCTCTCTGTCTGTCTCTCTTTCTTCCACTCTCCTCTCTCTCTACCTGTCTGTCTCTTTTCTCCCTGCCTGTCTCTCTTTTTCTGTCTCTCTTTCTCCCTGCATGTCTCTTTCTCTCTGTATCTCTTTCTCCCTGCCTGTCTCCCTCTCTGTCGGATTTGGGAAAAGAGCAGTATTTAATTTGTACATCCCCACCTTAAAGTGTGCCGGTCGGGGGCAGGTAATTTTCGGACCGACCCCCGACCCTAGGAGTGTAAGGACAACCAGTAAAGAATAAAGGTAGTCAGTCAGAGGAATTTATAGAAAGCGGACCTCGAGTGTTCTCATTTAATCCAAGTACCCTTGCTGCCCATCCCTAACACACGTAGCCTTTAGCGAATCTCCGCGACTTTTAGTTGTTTCAATTCAACACTCTCTGTCTCTCTTTCTCCCTGCCTGTCTCCCTCTCTGTCTCTCTTTCTCCCTACCTGTCTCTCTCTCTTTTTCTCCCTGCCTGTCTCTCTCTCTCTTTCTGTGTCTCTCTTTCTCCCTGCCTTTCTCTCTCTCTTTCTGTGTCTCTCTTACTCCCTGCCTTTCTCTCTCTCTTTCTGTGTCTCTCTTACTCCTTGCCTTTCTCTCTCTCTTTCTCCCTGCCTGTCTCTCTCTCTTTCTGTGTCTCTCTTTCTCTATGTTTCTCTCTTTGTTTCTGTCTGTTTGCTTGTTTATTCACCGTCTTATGGTTTTCACCGGCTGCTGCCGCGAGTTCTCGTGCCGGTTGTTCACCGGTAGAATAATAGAATTGCGGCGTGCCGTTGGACGTCTTTGTCCCCGCGTTCTTGCACAGGAACTTTAAGTATTCGTGATTTGGTAATTACAGTGGAACCTGTAAATTCGTTCATTGAATCGCGCGGAATTAACGAAACAAAGGCATAGGTACAACATGATTATCATCAAATTATCCATGTTTCACTTATGCATTACTCGACAGGGTGTTCATGATATTGTAAAAGATATCCATAAAGCAAACACGAGGAACTGAAATTTAATATTGTTGTAACAGAATTATGTTATGAAGCTGATATTGTTAACCCTCGACTGGTGGAGTAGAAGTCTATTCTATCTTTCTAATAGCCACATCAGAATACAGTTATTTATACAAATAGTATAACTAAAAGTTCATTTATATTGAACATAAATTCACCATCTCAAAAATTTGGTATTTAAGATCTTTCGGGTCTCATTTAATCAATTGATACTTAATTTGTTTTAATTAGTTTAAGTAATTACTTTTTTCCTTCGAACATGTTATTAAATAATCGCTTAGTGGCTATGATTGTGTACTTTTCAGAAAGTTTAACACCATAATTTATACACGAGATTTAGAAATGAACTGTTCTATCATTTTGTTGATTTAGAAATTTGAAAATAATTTTCCAGAAATATACTCAGCAATTTGGATTCATTAGACATATACGAATAGGTACAATTTTTGTTTAAAACTTTAATTAGAGAAATAATAACCAAGAAATATAAACCAACATTTTTCTGTATATCTGTGTATACCTTTTGAAAGGAGAAATTCATTCGATTCCATGAATTTTACACTTACTCATGGGAATTTTGAAGATACAAAGAAAAAGATATGAGAGTCTGCGGAGAGATACAAATTGTTTAAATAAGTAATTTACAGTCCCTTTGGCTTACAAGAAAGAATGTTTCGCTTGAAATTTCAACACAGAGTTCGGATTCGTGTAAAATTTAGGAGCTGTATGCGAAAATCGATAAAATCCAATAAATATTCATGAAACTCGGGTTAAATATTACTGGAATCGAGGGGGAGACAAAATTGAAGAAGAGAAGTGGTTCGGAACTTTTTAATAAAATTTTTTTAAACTCGTGTTCTTAGAAAACGTTACCTTCGCGCAAAAGTAATCTTATTAATCGTCTATCTTAGTGTATCATCAGTGTAAACAATATTATAAGAATACCGCTTATTACCGAGATAATATCAGCCATTCAAATTTAATGTTTTTTCAGCCAGAATCGATTTTCTCTTACAGTAATATTATATCCATCTGTTTTAATTAACAGTTTATTTTTGCGTTATCAAATTGAACACTGAAAGCAGATGAAAAATGCAGATGAAAAATGCAGATGTTGTGACGAAGCTTCATAATCTATAGAACAGTCGAAGAACTACCAAACACATACTTGTTTACTCGCTTATAACTTGCTAAAGTGCTCTAAGTACTCTTTTTCAGTCACTGTACAATTTACGGTGTAGAGAAATTTTGAGGGGAAAATTTCTATCGAGTGAAAGCAACGAAAAGGCGTAGCCTAACTAATCCGTAAATCGTCAAAGGTCTGGGGGAGACTACACCGTCGGCCGCTTTAATTACTGTCGTATTTTTTCAACTAGCAAACAGCAGTTTGGCTGACATTAATTCTAGAAGCCGCCCGTTGTTATGAGTGTACGTGGTGTTACACGGAACTCTTGCTGCAATATTTGCAGCAACGGAAAGGAAGCGGAACGCGATCGAACAAATCACATTCTTGAATTCTATCCAAAATCTGAATATCACGTTTCTCGCGTTAAAATTCGCTGCGAAAGCCAATCAAATGCTTGTATGGAAAGCAACGATCTCGATTATGATATTAACCCTTTCGCTGTACGTGTGCGTTGAACTGGAAAACGCTCCTCATACGTAGATAATTTCTTGTTAATAAAGTGTACAGGGTGTTCGGTCGAAGCTAGGAGAAAATTGATGAGGAAACTCCATGCAACATTTTAAGACGAAAATCAAGAGTAACAATATTGCGTTTGACGCTTTGTTTATTAGCTATAAGCAACTAAAAAATGGGCTATTTTGCGCCTGAGAGCAGGCAAATCGCGACAACACGGTAGGTAACGTCAATGACTAAGCATCACTGTGCAGCCAGCGACGTTACCTACCGTGTTGTCGGATTTGCCTACTTTCAGGCGCAAAATAGCCCGTTTTTTAATTGCTTATAACTAATAAACAAAGCGTCAAACGCAATATTGTTACTCTTGATTTTCGTCTTAGAATGTTGCATAGAATTGCCCCATCAATTTTCTCCCAGCTTCGTCCGAACACCCTGTATACATATAAAAGATGTTGGTACTATGATACGAAAATAAAAACAATTATTTTTAGCAAATGATTGTTTCGAGAGCATATGTTACACGTTGTTCGTAACAAAATTGTGGTAAATTATAAACTATACTTTGAATTTTTAATTTAATAAGCTACAACGAACAATTTATCTCTAATTTATTAAACCTATTGATCTAATTTACGTATTGGGGATTCTATTATTTCCGTGAGAAACACTGCTAAATTATTTTTATTTCAATTACCTTCTCGTACTTTTTTCAATGATTCCGACATTTGTGTCTAAAAATGTCTTTATGGATTTGCATAAATTTTAGAGAAGCTTCGCCATTTAAAATTTAAATGTTAATCAGAGCGATTAAGCAAAATTTTAATCTAATTGCTGGACGCTGCTCTCGGTGGCTGTCGAAATTTGTAAATCAAGAGCAATTTAAATCAGGTCACTATAGGAACTTTTTTGTATAACGCGAGGGGAACGAGTTACACTATTTATTGCTTTTTATAATTAATTCATATATATTTAAAATTTTTAACCTTTAAAAGTACTAAAAAACGGTCAATTTCGCGAATAAACTGAGGCCGACTGTTCGCTAGATTTCCGTTGAAAATCTGTGTCAAAGGTCTTGATTTATCGTACGTCGCGGCGTAGCATCTGAATGTCAAATTTCATGGCTTCAGATTGCGCATGATTTCAGTTTGATTCAATTTTTTTTTCGTTCTATTCGGTTCACCATTTGGTATTCAAATGGTGTCCCTTTTCAATGGGTGCAGCCGTTCCAATATCTCAGCACTTAACCTTGTGCAGTTCCGTTTCAAAGCAACCCTTTCCCTGGCTGTGGTATTCCGTTTCTTTGTTTGTATCCCAGTCGCTGACACCGGTGTGGCTGTCACCTTTGCACAGCCTCTTTTTACACGATGAACGTCTGTCTGTTCATTTTACGTCTACGTTACTGTGTCATTTAGTGCGATCGAATGATTTCTTTCCTTCGTTCACAAGTATTCTCGATATAAGCGTGAGCAGGCTACTGTTCACTCGTTGATAACGAACACTGTTGAACAGAAATCTTATAAACATCCAAATTTGCAAATGGCAATTTTAATATAAACCCTTTTTCGATACTCGATAAAAGTTGGAGTATATTAATATTTGTATGATTTAAATTAGTTACATTTATTACGAAGACGAGGAAAACATATTTTGTGTGTTTATTAAATAATTAATTTTCTACAAATTTGAAATAATTGCACTTTTGAAAAGTGTAAAGTATAAAGATTTATTTATAATTTCTAGCAATGGAAACGATTTTCTTTCTATCGTTTGATAATTTTCAACTTATCTGTTGATTATTCAATAAATTTGTTGGAAATAAAATGCGTCCTAACGAATAAAAAGAAATCAATCTCCTCGAAGAAATATTTATGCGAGGTCGCGCTATGCGCTGAAGAGATTCTAGGAACGGGTTAAGTCTTTTACCCTTACCACACTGTGTGTAAGAATTAGAGGACCCCAACGAATTATGTCCTTTAGCCTCTTCTATTCATTCGAGTCTTTCCTCTCGCTGCGTAAAGATTAGGTTCAAAAAGGACATACTCTTCTTTAGAAATAAAGTTTAGGAAATTTTTAAAAAGGAAAGTTATCTTCATTTCTTCCTTTGTAACCCATAATCTCTAATAAAATGCAACTTCCTAATTCATCGTTGAGCTTTCGAAATATGGACCGGCTTGATATAATTACAAAGTTATAAAGTTGTTGGATATGAAGCAGGTCCTAACGAATAAACAAAAATCAATTTCCTCCAAGAAATATTTATGTAAGGTCGAGCTATACGCTGAAGAATGTGTTCTAGGAACGGGTCAAGTGTTTTATCCTTACCACATTGTGTGTAAGAATTAAAGGGCCCTAACGAACTGCGTCCTTTAGCCTCTTCTATTCATTCGAATCTTGCTTCTCGTTGCGTATAGATTAGGTTCAAAAAGGATATACTCTTCTTTAGAAATAAAGTTTAGGAAATTTTTAAAAAGGAAAGTTATCTTCATTTCTTCCTTTGTAACCCATAATTTTTGATAAAATGCAACTTCCTAATTCAACGTTGAGCTTCTGAACTATGGGCCGACTTAATATAATTGCAAAGTTATAAAGTTGTTGGAAATAAAATGCGTCCTAACGAATAAACAAAAAGCAATTTCCTCCAAAAAATATTGATATAATTACAAAGTTATAAATTCTTAGTCTTCTTCTATAAACGCGTAAATTGCAAGTGCTCGATTTTTCCTTGAATCAACTTCGGAGAACGTCATTCCTCTCGAGCACAGGTATTCGGTATTAATTTCGATCCCGTTTCGCCGTGAGTCCCGATAGTACCCGAAAACTTGACCCTGTTGCCGCGATCCATTTCACGGCTTTCCGGTTTATTCTCGTCCAGTTTCCGGCCCGGCGAGCCGACCGATGCACTTTTCCCAGATAATACCGTATATATTCGTCGTGATGTGCACGCTGGTATCTCTGCGACGCGCTTTTCCCCATCCTCTAATCCGATAACGCGCGTCAACCCTCCGAAACTGTCTCTCCGAGGGGAAAAATTCGAGGAAGAAACACGCTGGCCCCCGGGCCGAGTAATAAGCTTGTCGCGTGAGCTCGTTGCGTATGAATTAAAACTGGAAAAGTTGCACGTTGTCGTTCTGAACGAGTCCTCCGAGGCAGACAGCTGGTGAGTTATCAACTTCCAGAAGTAGATCTGCAGGACGTATTAAACCAAGTGTGTAGTATGTAACAAAGCGAACGAAGCATTGTAAAACTGCATCTAACGCTGTATGATAAAGGGTATTATGTAAATGGCAGAGCTGTGAAACTCGCTGAGAGAAAAGAGAGGAACGTACAGTGGCTCCAAAAAGTATTCGTACCACTGTATTATAAGGAAATTCGTGTACTTCTGAAATTCTGATTTCAATGAAACTTTATGTGTGTACAGAGCATGGTGTGTTCTGCGTGGAGCAATTTCTTTGACGGCAAAATATCTTTTGAGAGGGCTAATAACGAATCTCAAAGTTTCAGCGATTTTTCACGCTTTGAGTACAAGCTTTTCTGTGTTCTTTTTTTATGACAGGGCGATAGAGTATTAACTCTTTGCACTTGGAAGGTGACTGTTAGTCGTTTAATAATACTAACTTCAAAAATTCTCAAATTCGAAATATTTATTTGTAGGCAATTTACTAATGAATGGAGCCTTTGTATAGGGAAGAGCGGCAAAGAATAACACTGCTTTCGTTAGGCGACCGCGGATTAGGTTTCGAGGTGTCGCCGTGTTATTTTTTCGGGGCCGCGTGATCTTCCGGCGCCGTTGTAAACAACGCCTGCGTTGTAGGGATAAACAGTCGCGGCCGTAAATCTGAGTCCCGAAGAAAAGGGAGACGGCGATATCCTAGATGAAAACGCGTGGGGATATCGAAGGCGGGCATTTTTCCGAAGGTCCTGATTGGTAAGGGCAGGAACCGCCTATCAGGCCCGAGGCAAATAAATAGGAAGCCTCGCGATAATTAGAGTTAGTTCGATAGTTCGTTAGTCAGTTCGTTAGTTCGTTTTTCGTTAAGAAGTCGTTAGTTCGTTTTGAGATAGTTCGTTTTTTAGTCAGTCCGTTTAGAGTTCATAAGAGTCGTTGCACTAGCTCGTACATTAAGTAAAAGCCCATCGGCCAATAGAATAATTACCTACATATTGAAATTTGCCTGTGTTATACGTCATTTAGATTAATTGAGTGATATACTAAAATTTACATATATAATTATTTAACTTCTGAGTCTAACAAATAAAGAAATTAAGTAAAGTTTGAAAATTAGCCAAACTATCATTTAATTAACGACACACTATACAAAGGATTGTCACTTATTAAATTCATTCTCCCTCTCACACGCATGAAACCAACACTCACAGTAATACTTGCTGTCTATCCATCTTTCCGAGTAGGTAATCGAACGTCATTAAGAAAACTGTATGCAATAGGCGCCAACAGTAGTCAAAGGGTTAAACTATTAACACCATAGACTATCTAAGGACACACTAGACCTAGGACTCTAACTTATTAAAGTCATTCTCTCTCTTACACGCATAAAACCGACACACAATAATAACCTTGCTGTCTGTCCATCTTTCCGAGTAGGCAATCGAACGTCATCGGGAAAACTGTGTACGGTACAAATTCGATAACGGATGATGTATCGTGAAAGATTGGAAGTTTTGTGCAAGGACGTGTTATTTCTCGATCGACCTTCCCAGAAAGTCGAACGCTGTCCCGTCTGAAGGGTAAATTTCATCGCGGTCTGACGCATAAATTTCGCCGATGTCTGTGGCATAAATTCTCGTCGAAGTCTGTATTCGGCCTATTCCTCGAGCGTGGATTCCGGTATCCTAGAACTTAACCTCATTCCCTCAATCTACATCGAAGCTCTCTCGTTTATTTTCGTTCAACTTTCCAGACACGCAGGATCCCGTGGCGTTAGCGTCTCTCGGGAGCCACGGCTGTTTGTAGGTCCTCGAAGCTTTTATCCTGCGCCGCACGATAATTTCCCTTTCCTCTTTAAGGAAAGGGAGCAACGTAGTTCTTCAACGATACCTTTTCCCTTGCCTTCCGTTACGCACGTTAACGTATGTTAACTCGGAGTAAATTTGCGAGGGATAGGGAAGCTCTTGTTTTCTTTTTTTTTTTGAGCAATGTGGTGATGTTAGCGAAACGAATTTTTTATTATTAACCCTTTGCACTCGAGACGTGACCGTTAGTCGTTTAATGATACCAACTTCAAACATTTTCAAATTCGAAATATTTACTATGATTCAGGTATATTAACCCTTTGCGGACGAGTGTCGGATATATCCGCCCAATTCTCGCGCTGCGGCTGGTGTTTGTCTGTCGTAAACGACACGTATAAGATACGCATGGGTATACTAGCCTAAGAAGTCAAGTTGGCCTGAATTTGTTTGTTTCTGATTTTGTTAGATTTTATGAACAACTTATTTAAATACAGCTTTAGTTTTTATAACACAAACGCGAGACGTGACTATTTTCTTTACTGCTCCGTCCGCAAAGGGTTAAACTTCATTCAGTTTAGTTAAGTCGTATATTAAAATTTACATATATGACCGTTAGTCGTTTAATGATACTAACTTCAAAAATTTTCAAATTCGAAATATTTACTATGATTCATCTTCTCTTGCATCTATCTTACCATCTTGCTCCCTTATAATCAACTGTGTTTAATTATAACTAATTTTATTATATTTATACTAATATAGATAAAAAGGAAGTTATGCAAGTATTTATCAAAGAAAAAAGACTTTACACTGAATTTATAAAGTTATGATCTTCCCTTGCATCCATCTTCTTTAATGTTCTGGCTAATGGTAAAGATTCTATGGATTCGTGATTTAGTTAAGAAATAAAATTTCGATAGTTAATTATGAATATATTCGATAAGTGTAATACAATGCTTTTATAGTGCATTAAATGTTTCAACGAAATTTATTAAACACTCATCTTCACCCCCACAGAACTTGATTTTTACACGTGCTCGACATTCAAAACATTAAGCAATAGGTTTAGCAAATCAGAATTAATAGCATTCAATCATATTGTTTTATTGTTTATCTATATTTTCTTTTATCATTCAGCCATATTTTTATTCGCTCGATAAAATTTTCATCTCTGCTCAATGTTTCGCTCTTTGCGCTAGAAAATTTGTCTAACTAGTTCTATTCAGCGACCGAGCGGAGCCTGCAAAAATTCGAAAGATTAATCTCGTTTGTCGTGTAGCTTATCGTAGAAGATTTCACTAGGCTCGATTCGAGTTCCAGCGCGAAAAGAGGGAAAAAATGCAGGGCACTGCAGTGTGTATACGCGATATAAATCTCTGAACTCCCAGAGATCTCCGAGTGTGTTTCCAGCCCCCATATTCCGTTCGCATCATAGGTTTTACTGTACGCTATACGTCATACGGGATCCGAACTATTGGATTACAACGAGCAACATCTGTACGGACAGATAGTATATCCGTCTCGAAAGGTGCACTTTGAGCGCTGCCGTATTCCATGGAATTTCGCAGTTTTATTAAGGATTCCTCCTAAGATCCCCCCTTCGTCTTCTTATCGTTCTCCGAAATGCTCGGGCAGAGGATTTTCATGCTGAAAAATTACAGCAAGTTGCAGAAATTATGCGTGTCTTAACTAGTTAAGTGTGGCGACCTCTTTACAAAGCACCCCCCCCCCCAGTGTGTGTGTCGCGATAATCAGGCGATGACGGATATAGTTATAAATTCAACTCAAATTATTTATAATTTTCATTTGTTTTTTTTTTTTAATTTCCTGTTGACCTCTGAACATTTTAAACATATTAAACTTTACGAATATAATTTAGTTTTCGCCGAAATTACAATTTAAATATCAAATTGTAACAAAATTTACAGGAAAAATATGCCATGAGCGTGCCGGTACTGCTATTTTTGAGAATTAACAAGTTTTAGCTTTTTTGCCTTTTTTTCTCGTACCCTCTTAACGCCCGTAGACAAATAATAGTCTTAATTTTCGGGAAATCTTCCCTCTTCGAATGGCTCACCTCACCCTCGTTCTCGAAACGCGTGCTAAGGGCACAAGAACGGGGGTTGCTGACACTCATGGCATACGCTGATTGGAGTCTTGACTTTTTGACTTTAACCAATTGGAGTATCGTCTTGAGGTATGCAGGAGTGACCAGTCGAACTCCTCCATATAAAAACCGAGTCACAATGGCACCACTTTCTTTATAACATCTATAAGTCGCACTCTATACGTTCATATCTTTGTCACAACATTTAAGTCTATACACGTGCTTCATAACATATCTATACGTTCTATACAAATTGTAACGTCGCGTCTTACGTTCGTGTCTTCACGTCGACTAATGTGTACGTCAACATTCGGACGTACCCTTGAATCAATCGCCCAAGATTAACCCTTTCAGTGCCAGGCGAAAAAGAGGTGCCTATACGAGAATAACCGGCCGAATTTCACGGTTTTACTAGGGTTTGGGAAAATGCTCATAAAAACCAAACAAGAAACAATATTTACATGATTCAAAAATCAGTATATTAAGGATGAAATAGAGAACAAAACAATGACACTAATTTTTCTATATTCATTGAAAATTATATAAATAACAAAGGTATGAAAGATCATAAAGAAAGTAAAAGTTGAGTTCTCTCTTACAAAACGTATTTGCACATACAAAAAGTTATCTTTTCATCATAATTTTATATAAACCATTTATTACAAAGTATATACTTTGCATTTCCAATGTATTTTGTAACAAGATAAATAATATTACATAATAAGAATAAAAAATAATTCGAAGGTATACGGTACTTATGTTAGATTTCGTTAGCTCCAAGCGATAGGAAAAAGTCGTCGTCCACAAAGAGTTAAAACGAAAAACTATTTTTTTTAATTCTCTCGTAATGAAATTAGACCATTTATAACGTATTATAAATTTATTTTGAGATAAAGTTCTCCTGCAATGCGAATAGTAAAGCGCTACAAGACGCGGGCCGATATATCGGCTCTGGCACTTCTCGCCAGTGCATCAAGAGCCGATATATCGGCCTCCGGCACTAAAAGGGTTAATTTGCCGGGCGATAAGGCGCAATCATTCACACGAATATTCATACATTTCTGGTGGAGTCGAGCCGGATAATTGCGCACAATAAGGTCGGGAAGTCTTTCGAGAGCAACGTCCCGTTCTCGCAAGCTAAACCGACACACAAAACAGTAAAGCCGCGTCCACATAGAAGAGAACAGTTCGCGAGCAGCTCGCGAGCAGCACACGAATTGCTCGCGTGCGGTTCGCGAGCTGTTTGCCAACAGAAAACGCAGCATATCCAGACTGGAGCTCGCGAACAGTTACAAGCTTGTTCGCTCTGAATTCATGGGCAGTTCGCTATTAGCGTTTGCCACATACTGTGTTACAAACGCGTCCAGATACGCTTCGAGCTCGCGAACAGTTTCTTTGATGTACCGCTTCCCGAGCGAACACTGTTCGCTGTTCGCTGAGGAGTTCGCTGCTCGCTGCTCGCTGTTCGCTGCTCGCTGTTCGCGGAAGTGTCCACACTGCTGGCGAGCACAGCTCGCGAACAGTTCGCGAGCTGTTCGCGAACAGCAGTGTGGACGCGGCATAACGGATGATGCAGAAGAACGAGACGAAAGATAAGAGGAAATATAAGATGAAATGAAATATAAGACTTGGGCATGTATCAGATCTGGAATCCTTCCGGTGTTATGTTTTATCACGGTCCACCGTACACTCAGGACCATCCATGTGATTTAACTCTGTTTCTGCATAACTAGATCGGAGCTTCCTCTTGTTCATTTCGGCTCCTCCAGGCCCCCCAATCCTATCGAATCCTTTGCCGGCTACACTCTGCTACTTGATCCTCTAAAGACAACACCGTTTATGCTAATCCGCAGACGGACTCGAGTTTCCCTGCTTTTCGACCGCCGCATAGACCGGAAATCTCAAATTCTGCATTATGTCCGACGACGGGTTGTATTGTACCATTGCAGCAACGTGGCACGTACTGTGACTTGCATTACTATTCAAATTATCATGGTGGGCGAGAGATATTTTGTCGGGTGTATTTGATTAAGCTAGTGTCAACTAATCGATTGCTTCTTTATGTGTTGGAAAATTCAAACAGGCGGGATTTCTTATGTGTTGACACTATTCCTACCGACACTTCGCGTATACCTATTCCCTACCACGACATTCCCACGTAAGGCAGACTACAAATTTTTCTCAGAAAATAAACAATGAAAAAAGAAGTGAATATTGAAAAATGTATTATTCGTATATTTGAGAAAAAGTCTGAAGTTTAAAGGCGATTCAATTACGTTGTAGATATGAAATTCTAATAAAAATTTTAAGAACGGTCATTTGACCGGTCGTGGTAGGAATAGTGTTAAAACAGCTGCTTTGATCAGTAAGAATATTTTATTGAGTTGATATACATAATTTGTGTTATAAGCAGCGAATATAAATAACGTTTACTGCTATTCATTTATTATAATAAGTTGGTTACATCGTTAGTTTGAATCTTTATAAACACTTGCTTAACTCAATTTATTCTAATCAACTTTATTTCCTAATGGCAGTCGATTTTTTGATAAATTTATTGTATCCAGCATAGTAGGTGAGCAAATTTATAACAAAAATACTCATCAACAATTTTAGAAAATACATAAGAAGTCATATATAGACTCACAGAGTTAGTTTAAGTCATATATCCCGTCAGGTCCACCCTTAAAAATTATGGGCCCTACGGTCGATAGTAATTCTGAAGCCTACTATCTCTATTTTAATATAATTAAAAAGTTTCAGGTTTTAATGATAGGTTACAATAGTGAGTCAATGATTGAATATTAATGAAACAGTGTACAATGTACTTCGAAAACCGATAGTCTTAAACAAATCACATCTTACGGTATATCTTTATTCTATCAATATAATTCTTAACCCTTTGCACTCGAGAGGTGACCGTTAGTCGTTTAATGATACTAACTTCAAAAATTTTCAAATTCGAAATATTCACTATGATTCACGTATATTAAACTTCATTTAGTTCAGTTGAGTCGTATATTAAAGTTTACATATAATATATAAAATATAAAATTCGTATCGTATACAAAATTTACTGTTTAACCTCCGGGTCTGAACTGTAGTCTAAAAATTTGCGAAACTATTATACATATGCTAGGATTACGATGTCCCATTGAGAGAGGACAGCCCTGAGTGCAAAGGGTTAACTTGAAACAGTTTTACAGCGTTCTATTTTAAAAGATTAAATGTTTCACTTAGTACAATTATACCTATGTATTTATTTTTTATAAAATGTAAAAATAACCTAATAATAAGATTGGAAGTGCCCACTTTGCTTGATGCTAAGGATAGTACTACATCCGGGAGTACCATACACAGGGTGTAATCGGAAGCTGGTAACGTTTTCAAATTACAGATATTCGCGGTTATCGCGCAGGAAAGGTATCGAATTCTCTCCGCGTTGAGCCCCATATTTTTTTCTTTTTAATTCGCACCCAGCTGCTCTTTTTTCCGGTTTTTCCTTGCCCCCCCCCCCTCACCGCCATTCCTTCGCCATTATCTTTCCAATAACGGCGGCAGAGTGAAAGCGCCGGTGCCACCAAATCTAACATTACTCCAGCCGCTAATGGGAACCGATAATTACTTTTTCGGCCACCTTAAATTCGCTCTGCCGCGTCGCGATAAACCGTGGATAATGCGATAACGGAGTTACCGTGTCACTCGGTTTTTCAGTCTCTCATTAGCGCTTTTAATTACGGCAGCCGCTATTGATCGACATCTGGAATTGAAATTAATTATTGCCTTCTTCTAAATATGAAATTCCCGGCCCGGTGTGCAACAGCTTTTAGGTGTGCATACAGTTTCATTTGGTAAAAACCACCATCGCTGGTAGACGTCTTTTTTTTTTCCTCCATTGTTATTTTTGATTTTATCGAACATCGTTCGCTGGTGATATGCGTCGGTTATGATATGTTGAAATGATAACGAAAAGAACAGGAAAATATGTTGAAATTTCGAATGATTATACTTTTCTTTTAGCTTCTTCTTACTCTTAGACATTATTTAAGATGCTGCTGTTTTTTAACCCCTTAACACGTTGAACGCCCAGCGTAAATCGATGGAGTTTCTCCCAAGACCTAAACCCGAAACTCGGAGTGTAAACAGCGCAATGTTATATTTACTTTATAATTTATTGTTACTTTATATCGTATATACTTATCATAATTGTGTTACAAAAAAAAATTAGTATAAATTACCTCCAAAATTTTGTTTTAATTAGAAAAGTGTCAACCGTTTACAAGAAACATAGCCGTCATCCAGATATGGGTGACGTGGCGTTCAACGTGTTAACCTACGATTTACGTTCGAGAATTTTGGGCCAAAAACGTAAACAAGCTCGCACAGCCTTCGAGTCATTCGCACGACTTGTATCACACCATTGCAGATTATTAATTTTGTATTACTGATTTTTTGTTTAAATAAACTTTTTGTAGTACTTGCGTCTTATTACATCAGGTTGTAATTACTTATCAAATATCACGCCCAAACAATTAGTATTCACCAGGAATACTCCAAAACAGATAGGGTATGCAGTCAACGGGAAATATAGTAATATAATAACAGAAATCACTAGGAATTTCTAGATACCGCAATATGTTTAATTTCGTACTTTACCATTTCAGCACAGATATCGTAACCCACGTTGAGTTTCCCTCATTTATTTCTGTTCGACTTCTCCCAACACGTTACACTCCTTCTCTTTCTTTCTCTCATAGTACCCACTGCCTTGGGGAATTGTACGTTGGTAGGCCATTCAAAGTGTACCACGACTCGCGGCCATCTAATAATAATGTCCTTCGGTTTACAGGGTCCCAAGTTTATCAATTAATTCCGTTTCTGGTCCGAATCCCGGGAATGTAAACTTCGGTCCACCCCCGGACACGTCAACCGTAAAAATTTAATAATGTAAACACTCGTGAATTTCTTAAGAGCGTTAGTCGTTGAAAAGGGATCGAATTTGTACCAGAAAGTCGAGAATCGTTCTTTCTGGCTACCCCCTTTCGATCATGCACTTTTTTCTTGATTTTATGCGCGTACCTTAACAAATATTTTTTTTTTATGTAAACGTTTAACCCTTTTATATATCGTCGTTCGGTGCACTTGCCAAAAATACCAATGACGACGTTGGAAATTGAATAGAGAAATACTACGAAGCAAAAATTAACCATAAACCAGCTTTCTCTTAACGTACTTTCTCAAGGGCTTCTTCCAAGAAGCTAAGCCACATCTGGCATTTTCGAAAGTTCGAAAACATTGAGAAACAGAACAATGGGGCTGAAGGACCCGGACGGGGTTGTAAGAATTTCGACCACTGCGTTCTGCTAGTCTTGTGACAAAACTCGCTAGGTGAGGTCAAAATTGCCCTTCCTCGTGCTATATAAAAGTATCAATAAACTATCTAAGTATTATTTCACAAATAAGAGTTTATTTCATTTAGCAATATAAAACCCCATTCCCAATAGACGATATATCGTTGCACCTCCGTTGGAGCCTTATTATACTCATCACAAGAGATCTGTGTTTCAGAATAACTTTATAAAATGTTAAAATGGTTCAAATTCGATGCAACACAGGTGAAAAAATGTATATTAAATTTAACTTTTTGTTATATCTTATGCTGATTAGTGACGTATTATCAGCTGCACGATCCTCTTGTGTAGTAGATCTGTCTGACGCTTGCCGTGCATCATAGCGTTATCCTTTCGTTTTGTTATCCGACACCAGCTATTTCATTGCAAATGATTGCAAAATGCAATGCCTATACATCATGCTACGTGATATATATAAAGCTATGACCAAACGATGATTTTTTTATGTGCAATTACGGTTTGAAAAAGAGAAATCACTTTGTACGATTTTCATGATTTCTCATATTTATGTTATTCTTATGATTTTGAACAAATATTGAAACGCAATTGGCATCGATTTATTCTCCATTTATTTCGCAATATGCTGCTTTTTAAATTTTGCAAATATCACTCCTACTTTGGTTTTTACGAGAATTTTTGCAAACTTCTACAAATTCGTCGATTCGGCCCGGTATTCTTCGCTCCTTTCGCTTCCTGCTAAAAGGGTTAACATCGCATCCACAATTAGATTATTAACGACGAATTCAATGTTGGGTTAAATTTTGTTAATCAGATTCGGGTCAAATAGATATTCCAATATATTTTTTATATTCTTTTCTGAAGTCAATGCCATGTGAGGAATAATTTTATGCTTCCTTCTATAGACTTCAAAATTTCTGCAATCGTATAGAAAGTGGTGAACAATGATTAGGGTACGACAGGTATTGTAGATTGGTGGTTCCGTTTTTTTGAGTAAACGTTCATACGTAATCCTCGTTAGGCCGATCCTCAAGCGAGACATTATTATCCTCTCTTTCCTGTTTCACTTCATTGATAGGGATTTGTTGAGTGAAATCTTTAACCACATTGTGGATTTTTGTCCTCTTAGAAGTGATCTTAGCGTTACGAGATACCTCGTTTTAATACTTTCTTGCATACGCGTATCCACCACTCGGAATAATTTCATCTGTTTTTATGTTTGTTACATTTGCCACGTTCATTGTTCCACAATAAACCGATATATAATAAACATGTACTAAAATTTACAAATGTAAATTGAAAAAGATGTTTGTGTGCACTGTGTTTAGCTTTTGACGAGCAAAGCGCCGGACGCAATGTGTTAAGAAAGATGTACTGCATACAAAACTGCATGTACAAACTTATACAAGGTGTCCCAGGTTTTAATGTTCAAACTTTGTCAGTGTATTTCATGGCACAGAGTAAGAAAAAAATGTTGTATAAACATAGGTCATATAGAGGTTTATTAAGAAGTTATAACAAAAATTCAGAATAGGAATAGTAATCAACTTGCTGTTACTGCGAGCATTGGCTTCGATAGATCAACGCTATTGTGTTTTTCAGTGTGTTTATGTAAGTTATGTTTATTATCTGAGGTCACCAAACATTGAAACGAATTTTCGCCAATAATAGCTTGTGAGGATCGCAACGAGGGCTGGCGTGTGAATAGATTCAAGCGGACACGTTTAAACGCTAAGAAATAGGTAATTATTTACTTTAGGGGCCTCAACTCCGATTTTAATGATTCTGAAATATGTTATAGAAGAGAGTATTTTGAACAACTTTTTCCTACACATATAACCGTCGCTCAGACTTAGTTTCCGAGATATTTGCAAAATTCCTTCCGTGCTACTACATTGAATTTTTGTTACAACTTTTTAATAAAGTTCTATACGACCTATGTTTACATAACATTTTTTTCTTATTTTGTGCCATAGAATAGACTAACAAAGTTTTGACATTAAAACCTGGGACACCCTGTATAATACATTTATCGTCCGCTATTCTTATTCTTTAAATTATTCTACATCTATCATATCTATGATGGTCTTCGTTCAAATAATGTCACGAACGAACTACACGGCCCAGACCCTGTATATACATTACGTTAGGTTCAAGAAACACTAAAAATCATATGTTGTGCTATGATTTTGTCGCGTACTGTATGTTTCAACCGCGAACAATTTTGTTTCCCTCGTTTCTGCCATTTTCGCTTTCCTTTTCTTTCATTCCTCATCGTGTTCTGACGTAGCTTAGCGAAATTACGCGGGCAACGAGAAGTTCCCGCGGAATGTGATTAAGCGTTTTTACGCGGAAGCATCTTTTCCGCGTTGGAATCTTTAATCTTTACGATTTCAAGAAAGTTCCGCGGCAAACGAAAACCACCGCGCAATCTTCCGCCGGCTTCTATTTGACTTCGCAAACTTTGCTCATCACTTTCTCGGAGAACGTGCTTTTTGACCGACGTAATATCTCCGTCGCCCGGCGATAAGATTAACACATTATAGACCGTTTAAATTCCGCCGGGTCAGATACTCGAAACTTCAGCTGTACACGGGTCTACTCTCAGTCTGGACTTTTACGACTCTTTTGCCAGCTCGAGTTGATCGAACGGCGAACGCCAGGGGTGAAAGGTGATAATACTGCGTTCTCGTTGACAGCGGGGTGGCAATCCTAATTGTATGACATTAGTTCTCTATATTTTTTACAGATTTTTAACTGAAATGATTCATCGACCAATACCATTCTAAATTCTTTCTTTTCTTTTCAAATTCCTACAATCCTTAGAACACATGATATTTAACATTAGAACTACCAGAGCAGTCAAAATAACAGATTGATTATTATTCATAGCAACATAATAGATTAACTTTACCAAGTTTCTAAAATTTGCTATGATTTTCTGCACAAGGTATAAATAAAGATTTGTTTTCTGTGTATTCGATACTTTTTCATGTAATTTTCAATTTGATCTGTTACATGCAAATAAGTACACTGTAATCGTCGGTGGTTCTAGTGTTAAACTTTTGGTACATTCCTATTAGTTACCCATTATTTCAATATTGTGTTGAATACAAAACATTGAAATATACTTGACGATCCTTATTCTCAAAAATTAAAATTAAATAAAATTGAACATTAAAAATAAATAAAATAAGAATAAATAAAATTGAAAATTAAAAATAAATAAAATAAGAATAAATAAAATTGAACATTAAAAATAAATAAAATTGAACATTAAAAATAAATAAAATAAGAATAAATAAATTTGAACATTAAAAATAAATAAAAGAAGAATAAATAAAATTGAACATTATTACAAGTATAACGTATCGATATTACATTTAAACCGTGATCTACATTACGAGTATTGCTGGTGATAATAAACTAACGTTAGGTTAAGTAGCGTAACTCGTTCCTTATCATAGATTCGATTTGCTTCATACTTTCTTTTCCAATCTCATCAAGGATCCTATTATACGGGCAAGACGTGTTTTCGTAACCCACGTTTATTCTGGCTAAAGTTAGCCCGGGGCGAGAGCGCGGTGCTGATTCCTCTTGGGAATGTATCCTTTTGCAAGCGCTTCAAAGACCGCTCGCAGTGATTCAATAATGCCTCCAGACTAGCGGAAGCATCGCACGAAACTCTTAAATTTCTAATTAATCATCTTGGAATCTGTCGAGCGCGGTTCGGGGTCTGCTCCGAGCGCGACGAGAAAAACGACGGGACGAACAGTTAGCCGGATACTGGCGAGAGCAAAGGTCTTGAATGTTTTCGGTGACTAATTTCAATTTAAAGAAGACAATTGAAAGACAAACAACGGAAGTTGAAAATACGTCTCTGTGTCCTTGAAATTTCAGCGAAAGCCAGTCCATTAGGGTAAAAGCTGTTCTTGCTTCAGTATTTATTGGAGATAAGATAATAGTCTAAAGAAATTAAAATTTAAGAATGTGAAATTTGAATTTCTTGCTTTGAATCGTCGTATTATAATATAATATTTCGTTTATCGACGTTCATCTTTGCTTTTCGTACAAATTAAAAGGTACGATAGAGGGGAAATATATTATAGGAAATTCTACTTTTATTTATTTAGTAGA
Source organism: Tetrapedia diversipes (assembly GCA_033822845.1). NCBI lineage: Eukaryota > Metazoa > Arthropoda > Insecta > Hymenoptera > Apidae > Tetrapedia > Tetrapedia diversipes. Next base: position 406,362 of record JAOPTO010002182.1, on the reverse strand, counting down.
GCATGATGATATGGCTCAGGTGTATAAATGTATATTTAAAATGGTTTAATGATAACAACTTAAACTGCTTTTCAACTTGGCAATTACTACAATTGGTCGATTGCTCAAATTTGCAATTAGTCGAGAGCAGCTTTGAGGGAAACGCGTTAAAAGCAAAAAGAATATAAGAAAATTCTATTTTTACTTATTTAGTGGAGTGCAGAGGACAGGGCTCAGGTGTGAATAAAATAAACTGAAGCGATTAGAATATAATAAATGTATATTTAAAATAGTTTAATAGTAACAACTTGAACTTTCCAACTTGGTAACTACGACGTTCTTACTTCCTTCACAGTCAAACTCCTTCTGTCCCACGCTCGCATTTCCCCGTCATATATTTTTCCAAAAACTCATTTCCTTTCTTTCTAATTCTAAACCTTTCTCACTCGATGCATTCGATCACGGTCACCTAAAAATCCTCAGTCGCGACGTTTTCTCAAATGCTCATCTTTCACCTTTTAGAAACACTCGAATCCAAAACATTCTACGTTCACACTGCTATCGCTCAATTAAAGTGCTCTTCACATTTTCCTGAACCCGCATCCACTTATTCGGATTCCTACAATATTATTTACGTGTATTCAATCATTTAAATTGTTACAAGGATTACGGTATACCATCCCTAATAAACTTTCACGCGTTAAAAACTGACAAGTTTGTCGGAGTTCAACAGCCTTGTACCGGTGTTCTCGTTCTAAGTATGAAGGTCGAAATAATTGAAACGTTCCTTTCCTGCCGTGAGGTTTTAATTTCCATAGTCGGCTGGCGGTCGTAGATTTATCGCTAGAATGCTACTCCATCGTCAGCAATATCTTGTCTGGCGGGATCGCGTTTCCCTGTTTTCAAGGTGTATCCGTCCCCCCTTCCTACCCCCGCCCCCCGCCCCTTTACCTGCTATGCTGAAATTAAATTTGTAAATTAAATTCGCTCCGTAAATCCGGGGTGACGGTGTGCACGATGTAATTTCCTACTGCGTATCCCCTTCGGGTAATTTATTAAAATCGCGTGTATTATCGGAAATGCGCGTCGAGAATTACCGGAGGTCGCGTCGCCGTTGTCTCGTGTGTTCCGTTTCTCTCGTTTCCATTAGCGAAAAAACTGCGGGCAGCGAGGGATGGTAAAAACCGACCGGTGGCGGGAAAAAAAGGGTTGGGGAGACGGGGGGAGGCAAATAAATAAAGAGAGATATCCGCCGCTTTTTAATCACTTCGGTTGGATTCTCCGGTAAGGAGCAACGGATATCTCTGGGGACTCAAGGGGGAGGGGGTGATAGGGCGGGAAGGGGGAGGAGGGGGTTGCTCGTTTGTCGTTCACTATCAAGCGGGCAGGAATATCGGCGAGAAACAGGATATTTCTCGCCAGGATTTTTCCGACCTGCCGTCCGCGACTTTATTCGCCCCCTCCGATACGTATTTATTCGTTACTCGGGTAAATAGGTATTGCGCGGGCGAACGGTTGACAACGAGTTTATCAGGGAATCTCTTTCGGACGGCGACCGCGTTTTCAGATTAAACCGGTAATAACGCGCGCCACGTGTTCCGGCAGCGGTCGACCGACCAACGAGATATTTGTACGATGCTTATACGGCCATCGGGACATCGATTCATGTTTAAAACTTGCCGCAATCGAATCCCGCGGCTTGACAGTGTGTTCCAATGTGCCCGGCGCTTCGACCGCGCTCCAATCGACGTATCCCTTCTTTCGTTACTTATTCGGGCGGGATGAACGGTGATTGAATTTCGACAAGGATTCAGATGGAGGACAAGCAAATGTGGATTTAGATGAAGTAGAACTTGGGGAATATTGCGAAACGCTTTGTTGTTTTATAGAGTGGCAGTTCGTTGCCACCATAAATCTTGCCCAACGTATTTTCTATTTCGCGACAGTTTTATCCAGGTATGGATAATGTCCGTTGACATTGCAGCTGGTGGGCCCTATTCTGTTTCTTTCCTACAAATTTCAGTGTTTGGAATGTAGGCTAGAAAACGCGTGACTTACTCAAAGTGTTGGATTTTTATCTGGATTGTCGCTCGAAATGATTACGAACGCGGTTGGAGTTTTTCAAATTGAAATATATTCGCAAAAGGAACTTGAGAAGAAAAACAGAAATTGCACAAATACGACTCAATGTTAATTTTAACCCTTTTAGTTAGCCGGGCATTTTACGAAGTACATGCGAAGAATGCCACGGGCCGATTTGATATACGCGCTTATATGAATAACTTAATAAGGAACAAAATTCCGAACGTTGGGACTTTTTTCTCCTGTAACCAACAATCAGGATAGGGTCCTGTCGAAAATATTTCGTTACGCCTATAGCAAACTTTTCAGTAAGCAGTTTGGGTAAAAATTTTCAGTTTCTGCGTTTTATCAGCCCGTTGGCACTAAGAGGATTAATGCGATCTAGCTCGATCAACGACTCTTTTACCCTTTACCTTTTCTTTTTAGTTTGCTCAAACTGTCAGGATTCGACTCTATTTGTAGACCGAACGACTTATTAATTTTCACGCATGTCTTTTCTTTTGTTTTCCCTCTGTACTCTCTCTCTCTCTTACGCTACCCCCCTGATCTATAAGTGTTGAGGCACATAATGCATCAACACCGTCATGTCGCCCCTCCACAGTTTATGACACGGACGCGGAACGAAGGCTATTTTTGAGTTTAATATTCTTAGTTTATTAGCATGCAACTAAAAGATTAATCTATGACCTGGCGAGAAACGGTGTAGTTTTAAGCTACACGTGTTTAGATTTTCGCTTCTTTCGTTCTCAATAGCCGAGACCGTATCATAAAGAGTGAATTTCTGAAGGGACCTGGCACACATTTGTAACGGTAAAAGACCGACGGCCAGAACCTGGAGGAATTTTCCGTTGTTGCTAACCGGTACCACCACCATCACCATTAACACGGCAATACCCCTCTCCCATGAGCGAACTAAGGGCTCAAGAAGGAGTACCTAACCAACTTAGGCTCGCTGATTGGTATTTTTCCGAATTTGAAAGGACCAATCAGCGGGTTTATCAAAACAAGAAGTGGATGGTGGTCGGTGGCAGCGTCTTAGTCAGTCTGTCACGTCAACTCTGTCAACACAGTCAACAGAGTCACCACATAGTCCGCGCCCTTGCCTTCTACAAACACTCGCATATCAAACTGACGTGCGAGGGGCGACATTTGACGCTCAACAATAGGCATACGCCATGTCTCATTACTATGGGAAAGGTTATAAATGAAAAGAAGGAAAGAAAGAAGAGTGAATAAAATAATAAATATACGTGTATTTAATAAAACTAAAACGATACAGACGAACACAAAATAACAAACTACGCTTATGCTTCGCAAACTACGCCTATGCTTCGTAAACTACACAGTTCTTCACTCTACGCTGGCTACTTAGCTTCTTCAACACTCTTTCTACGTTCAATACTTTCTGCCTTCACCGTCTAATACTTTCTGCCCCGCGCTCGCATTTTCCCCGTCATATATTCTTCCAAAACACTCGTTTCTTTTCATTCTAATCGTCAACCTTTCTCACTCTACGCATTCGGTCACGACCACCCAGAATTTCTCAGTCACGCTGTTTTCCAAAGTTCTCATCTTTCACGCCTTAGAAACATTCGAGCCTAAACATTCTACGTTCACACGACAATCGCCCAACTCAAGTACTCTTCCGACTTTTCCAGCCTCGCATCCGCTCGATCGCATTCCTACATTACTAATGCTTATTACCAACACGAAGAAAGCGCGAAAAATGAGGAATTATTACCAAACGCAACACGACGCACAGCTGTATTTATATTTCCCTCGAGATTCTGTTTCCCTGAGGATCTTATAAGCCTTGGCGGTCCTTCAAAGTCTGCTTACTACTGTCTTCTCCCTGTTATTAGCTGGAACTCGCTCGCGGATCGCCGAGTCGATTCTGCAGTCTCAAAGCTGTATTCTCAATTAATCTTACGCTCGAGCCCGACCGGTTGTGTTTCTCCTGGCGTCGTCGTTCTAACGAAGCTAATTTTCTTCGGAACAAGCGAAGGTTACTTACTTCCGGCGGCTGGCTGAAATTGAAACGTATATTCTATGGGTTTAGTTGAGCGCTGGCGCGCGCGCGGGCACGCTTGTTGTTTGCCGTTTCGATTGCTGTTCCGCTGCCAATGATTCTGTACGTCGGGGCTGAAAAGTTGCCCGGCTCGGTTGCGAGAACATTTAGAAGGATTAAAGGAACCCGGTGGAAATTGGACGAGACTTCTCTCGCTCTTTGGATCCTGTTCCCTGGTAAAATGTGTGTTCCTTAAGCTTCGCTGGTTCCGGCGAACGTTTATTGTTTCAAATTTTACGTTCCGGTCGGGAAGTTTGTAGTTTTGTTTCTTCGATGTTATTTAGAATCTGTGTCAGACGGGGTTGTTGTTACCTTTTAATCTGTTGAAATTTTCGCAACAGCAGAGGAAAAGTGATTTCTAAGCCCAACCAGAAGATAATTTCGTATGGGAATCTCATGCATTGAACATATGCATATAAGCAATTCTAGTTTACTTTTATTTATTTAGTAGAGTGAGAAGACAGGTCTCAGGTGTGAATAAAATAAAGTGAAGTGATTAGAATATTAATATATGTATTTAAAATAATTTAATGATAACAAATTAAATGGCTTTACAACTTAGCAACTACTACATTCTTACTTCCTTCACAGTCAAACTCTTTCTACCTTCAGAGTCAAACTATTCCTGCCTTCACAGTCAAACTCTTTCTGCGTTCACAGTCAAACTCTTTCTGTCTTCATAGTCAAACTCTTTCTACCTTCACAGTCAAACTATTCCTGCCTTCACAGTCAAATTCTGTCTGCCTTCACAATCAAACTCTTTCTGCGTTCACACTCTTCTATTTTCACGCTCGCATTTTCGCCGTCATATATTCTTCCAAACACTCATTTCCTTTCTTTCTAATTCTAAGCCTTTCTCACTCGATACATTCGGTCACGACCACCCAAAATTCCTCAGTCGTAACGTTTTCTCAAGTGCTCATCTTTCGTGCCTTAGAAACACTCGAGTCCAAACATTCTACGCTCACACTGGTATCACTCAACTTAAGCACTCTTCACACTCTTCTCAGCACATTTTCCTAAACTTTGTATCTTTGTAAACAAGGGTTTGAGAAAGATATTTCTAGATGGCATTCTATTCTGCAAGATATTTTTAAGTAATCATTTTAACAGGAATTCTTAAAGCAGTGAAGCTAACATGAAGTATCAATTGACTCAAGATTATAGCTCTCTTTGAGTAATAACGATAATAGTAGTAACAGTTTGTTGGTGTTTTGATTGATCGATAAAATCACCGTGCTAACGTTGAACAGTATACTTACAACAATTATTAGTCTCTAGTTTTTAGATCAAAATCATTTTGCTTGAGAGAAACTGTGGCTATTAAAGATTATAGAATTATTATAGCATTTGACTGTGTTATTACAGAATTCATATAATAAGGATAATGCATGGACGGCTAAAACAACCCTCTTCTGGGCCTTATTATTTGTGTATTAATTTTCATATACATTATTAGCCAGACATTCATGCACGAAACAATAAATATGGAATCCAATTTAAACATTAATACACTGTTGATAAAGGAGTTGAAAGAAAGAAATTCGTTGATTCTGTTAGAAAAGTTGCTTTGCAAAAAGTATTACTCATCGGTTTGTAAATATTAAAATGGTTTTTTAATTTATATGTTTCGGTACATTGGCGACGTTATCAGATTCCACGTGCACAATGAAACGTACTCTGCACAACTACGTGTTACGTACAATCGACTGATATGTCTTGTAACGAGCCTGCAAAATCGAGTTACAGAAGCAATTTGCAATAAACCTGATTCGGTTGCTCAGTAATCGATAAAAGTGTTCGCTTTCGATTAATACATCCAGGTCACACTCCAGGATTAAAGCTTTATTAACTAGAAACATTTAAAAAAGACCATAGACAAATATTAATGCATATACTGTACTGTTTATCCCTAGACAAGTAAACGGTCATCTAATAGACTACCGATTCCTGCCAGTTTTGCAAATTCGAGATCTGCCAAGATATTTTAATATCTGCCATGATTGCAAACACTAATTTTTGCCACTTTTCTATTTTTGAATTAATCATACTTTCGTTTGAAATAAATAAGGGAAATATAAAAATATATGATTGCAAACACTAATTTTTGCCACTTTTCTATTTTTGAATTAATCATACTTTCGTTTGAAATAAATAAAGGAAATATAAAAATATATGATTGCAAACACTAATTTTTGCCACTTTTCTATTTTTGAATTAATCATACTTTCGTTTGAAATAAATAAGGGAAATATAAAAATATATGATTGCAAACACTAATTTTTGCCACTTTTCTATTTTTGAATTAATCATACTTTCGTTTGAAATAAATAAAGGAAATATAAAAATATATGATTGCAAACACTAATTTTTGCCACTTTTCTATTTTTGAATTAATCATACCTTCGTTTGAAATAAATAAAGGAAATATAAAAATATACATGTTTTTAATTCGTAGTCTACGAGTCGAATGATTAATTACAGATTTTATCACTAATTTAAGTTTAGTTATCTAGGGTTAATATCACGACGACATTTCATATTTGATGTATTATAAATTTAAAAAATCTTTTCTCTTTGATTTCGTTAGCAGTGACAATGCTTCACATTTGTAGCGAAGCCTAATTTCTTCGCTTTCTGTTAAGAAATATTAAAAAAAGTTCTTAAGTATGTAATTATAGGAAAATTGTACTATTTTTTATGAATTATGTTTGCTAATTTCATTTAAATTGCATTCAACAGTAGTGTATAAATATTCACTTCATAAAAAATATTTTGCGTGTTAATGTAACAACTATGGATGAAAGTAAAACGTAACGCAGGCTTTATTGTATTTTCGTGCATGAAAAGCAAAAGAAAGTCTCTTAAGGGCACGACGAAATTGTCAGGAAATTAAAACGAAATTAGGTTATGAAAGCGAATAGCCGGAGATCAAAGTTGTTTAAGCCTAAGCCGTACCTCATTTTGATGTTAATTGTGTACACTCGAAAATGCAGTATAAATCGTGTCTCATATAACCGTTAGTACATTATTTCACAGTTGCGCAAATTACAGTTATACTGATGATTAAGCTTCTGAAAAAAATATTAGCCTATGGATTCTGTAGCTTAATAAACGAAGTAATTATGAAATTATTACTATTACTACTCGAAAACGTATAGGTGTCATTGGTATACGAATAATATATAAATTCCAAATTATAATTATAAATTAAAATTGAAAATTTCAAGAAATGCAAAACTGTATCATTAAGTTTCTTCTCGGAACGAGCTTTCTCCAGGTGTACGTAAACAGAACGGTATTTTTAAATAATTGATTAATTGCCCTTTCAGTTCGTTTGTCAGGTTCTATCGAAGTAGCATTCTGCTGCAAAATTCTTTTCTCTTTCTGTTCATTAAACAATTAATTCCCACTGGGAAAGGAATCAATTAATTTGCGGGTACTTTAATCGTTCCTCTTTGAATTTCCAACGTGTTCGTTGGTAAATCTTAAAAATAGCAGGCCAATATTTGTTTAAGTTTAATTCTTGATAAGAGGATTCACAAATAGTAATTATGCTACTCAAACAACTTTATACCACTCAGAAATCAAGAATTGAGCGTATGTAAATTCAACGTATAAGGGGTGTCCAAACTGAACAACGCCATTCAGATATTTCTTTTAGGTTTTTAATGATATGAAAATCGCTCGTGACACAATTTGAGTGATTTCGAAGGCACAAGATATCAAATCAAAATATAGTACAATTACCAAGATATAAATAAAAAAAATAGTGATTTTAACCCGTTATCGCACACTTTTAATTTGATGATCGTGCTCAGAATCACATTTTCTTTTTCAATTGTTTATGACTGGCCAGATGGAATCAAGTGTAAGTTGTACGTTTGGAAGTGAAAATTATCACATTTGGCTACAGTTTTTCCAAAAAAAACTCTCGACAGCTATAACCGTCATTTGCTCATCATGTCATTTTTTCTCTTCCCAGACCAAATGACGGTTATGACCGTCGTAACGACTATACAGCATTTGCTTTACTAATTCAAAATGATTCGTATGAATAAAAGAGAGTAAATAGGTGTAATCTTAACACAAGAAAATCAGTTTGAAACAAAATTATCATTTGTAAGTTATTTTGCTTATAAAATAGTATAATAATAACCGCATGAAAAAAACAATTAATATGCTGTCTGGCATGCTATAACTTTTTTTTCCACATGTGTTACTCAATAATTAACAGATGTATGTGTCAGTACACTTCGTACCAACGATGTTCTTTTTTTTATTGATTAAAATGTGCACGACGGCTACAGCCGTCATTTGCGTACATATCGCCAAAGATCGGACGGTTATAGACGTCGTCTGCTGCAACGGGTTAAGGAACCGAGAATAAGTACGAGAACAGTTGGTTTACCAGGTTTATGAAACTACTAGTCATATTACAATTCTCGGGATTCGCAGCAGTGAGTCAGTTGATGTAAATTCGCGTTGTAGGGCAGCTAAAGATGAACACATCTTTATCCGTATCACGATCTTCTTTGACTCATCCCATCAGTATTCCAGACGTATTTTCGTGCCACCCCATGGCAACCATGTCCGTTCTCTGCCATAAGAACGTCGCACAGAAACGTTCAAAGAAGGGAACAGCCCCTCGCGGTTGAAGCCATCCTACAAATAATACCATCTCCAACCTTTAACTTTAATAATACGTACAATTAGATGCAGTGGGTATACCACGAGATCAAACAGAGAGACAGAATTCCCTTCAGGCGAACTGGGTGACAATAAGTCAAACCCAGTTCCTCTTCCCGGTCACTTTTGTTGTATACTACTTACAGTTGGCTGACGTACTGCAGTGAGGTTGTAAACTAATCTCTTGAGTGGCAAAACCAATTGATACTCTCTGACCTGCGACTATATTGATCCTACTTTTTATTTGATCGTTTCTGTGTAAATTCGTCCTATTGTGATACAGTGTTCCTGATATTATTCAGTAGATACATATACCAGGTCATCTTTAACACTAGAACTACCAGAACAGTCAAAATGACGGATTCATGATTATTCATAGCAACCTTATAAATTTACTTTACCAAACTTCCAAAATTTACTATAATTTTCTGCAGAAAGTATAAATGAAGAATTTCAAGTTTTACTAATCTCATCGGTAGTTCTCACGAGTTTTCAATCAAAATTCAATTAAAAAAATGTACATATGTAAAATTTCTTTGTTTTATATATTTCTTTATTTACATTTTCTTTGGCACTTATTTAGTATTTCTCTTTTAAATGATACGAAGCAAAACAATCACCAACATGTAATGCAACTCCACACAACCTGCATATCGAATTTGTTGTTTTTCTTTTCTTGCTTTTTGGTACATACAACGCAACTTCTTCGTTTTCGTTTATTGCTTTCGGAAATGAATGCTAACTGGTGACGTATATAACTTATTCCATTTAAGTAAATTAGCAACAAAACCCCACAGATCATCAACGGAATGCAAACGATACTAATGTGCTGTCGCCGGCCACTTCTTTACGCGAAACACCACTGTGGTGTCGCCGGACGGCATAGTGTTAACCCTTTGACTGCGGCGCGCTCTCGAACGAATCCATCAATATGGACGGCGTGTTTTTCGCATGTCAGTCGCTGCGACTGGTTGTCCACTGACTAGTGACCAAAACAGTACCCGGAAATTCGATACCATTCTTAGGGTTTAAAAAATAATAATGGCAAATAATAATGGTATATTTAGTTGCTGTGTTACATACGACAATAAATTCCATGTTGAATTAATCGGTAAATCAGTAATAAAGGTGTTATAGTAAAAAAATACAGAGGGCGTATATTTACGTCTTCGGACGTAATAGTGTCGCCGGACGGCATAGTGTTAAGAACCTTTGTTCAACAATAGTATAATTGAAAGATGGTTAATAATTCGCAATCGTTTATCATCTTCTACCAAATCATCCGTTTCGATGACCACAGCATACGTATCACACCGACTCAGATGATTTTACAGTCTTGCCTACGCGTATTCCCTCCGGTGACACTGCGCTCTTCCACTCGACTTCCTGCGGAAGAGACCCGTAACGCGTTACTCCCTCGGTGGCTGGGCTTCGCTAGGGATAACAGTAACGGCCCTTCGGAGTCGCGCCTGCACCAGTCACTTCTCGTTCGCGTCTCCAGGAAAATTCGAAGTCTGCCGGTGACGGAACAGAGGATGCCCCCGGTCTCGGCACCGTGACGCCTCCCGAGGTCTGTCCTGTGGCCCCAGACCCCGATATCCTGGTCTCCCATGGCAACTAAACTGATGCGTGTACACTCTCGTGCGCGGCTGTGATCGTTATTGCGGGCAGCAGGTCTCTGTTAGTTCTGTGGAGAAAAATACGTCGTGACGTTTACGCAGGGGACACACCGCTGCTCTCACCGTCACGTCGATTACGTGAGAACTCGCCGTAATGCCGCAACAAACCTAGAAAATATACCTACTCGATCCAACGAGACGAGCCACCCGCATCAATTACCGTTGAGGAAGAAATCATCCCCCGCAGTAATTAGGTATGACATACTTAGGTATAACGCTAGACAAAAAATTAACGGAACAAATTGGATATATTGTAGTAGATATAGTAATAGATACTCCATAGTCCTAACCGATATTCAGTAGAAAAACAATTGATAAACTATAGACAAACAATGGATGAACAATAAGTAACTGACGCTTTGCAAATATTTGTATACATGAAATCAGCCGGTAACTGACGACTTCGGCCGTCAAAGCGTTAATATTCCATAATACAACATAAGGAATAAACTTAACACGTTGACTGCCACGGGGGTCACCGGTGACCGGCGCGCTCAAATTGGTAGAAAAACATAATTTGAACAAATGTCAATAATTATCGATTTTTCATTATTACCATCGTTAACCCTTTTTGGGTACACATTTATTTAAAAATTTTGTTTCCACTTGGAGCACATTTAATTTTGTGGGCAAATAAAAGCAGTAGATTTTATGCAAGAATTAATTTGTTTCGTATTATTCATTATATGTACTCCTATATAATATTGAAATAACTTTAGGCAGTTGGTGTTACGAAATACTTTTAATACTTTAAATAAACTCTGGTTACAATAAATGCATGACGTTCTGAACACGTCAAATGTAGCTGAAGGGTTAATGTGATGGTGTGAAGAAATTAATGAAGTATAAAACATCGAAAAATAGTTATAACTTATTTATCGTAGGTAATATTCCAATAGTATATGTAACGTATAATAGATAATTCATCGTGGCGCCACGGGCAAACCTTGTAAAACTGGCGTGGCATTCAACGTGTTAATAAAATTCAGGGCCAGAACCACGGAAATCATAAAACGAAATTGGTGGCTTATTAAAAATAAGTCCCCCTCTAGATGTAGAAAACCGCACGCTAATATACAAGAGAATGATTAACACTAGAACTACCAAACCAGTCAAAATGACCAATTGGTGGTTACTTATAGCAATCTTATAAATTCACTGTGGTGAAGCTTCCAAAATTTACTATGATTTTTTACAGAAAGTATAAATAAAGATTTGTTTTCTATGCATTCAATATCTTTTCGTGTAATTCTCAATTTGATCTCTTCCATGCGAATAAGTACACGTTAATTGTCGGTAGTTCTAGTGTTAAACCTATCTGTAGGTACCAAAGTAAGTTTATCACGTTTCTATGAAAAATTACAAATTGGATCAAGTTGACCCCCTTGATAGTTCTAGTGTTAACTACTAAATTATTGCTGTTCTAACTCTATCTTTCGTAGCACGAAATTGTATAAGGGATATCATTTCCCGTTAGGCAACCGTGATAAATTCTTGTCGATAATAGTACTTGCATAAATCTTAACGATAGCGTCAATCTTGTTTCATCGATTTACTCGAACGTGGAGTCGCATAGAAGCTTCGAATGGTTAAGTGCTGTTAAAGACAGATGACCAGGCGCCATTCAGCTTTCCAAGGATTTATGGTGGGGAATTAGCCTATGCCCGACTCGAACCGAGTGAGCAATACTAAATAGAATTATTGTGAGACGATGGATCGCGATGAGCCGAAACTTGCAAACTCCGCCGCGCTGCTAGTAATTATATGACTGGCTAATGTTGTCGGGTTATGTCGGGTGATGTAACTATCGGTTGTTGAACAGATGTTTAATGTTTCTTTGAAAGAGGTGTATATTGTGAAATTAGAAGCGATAAATAATTCAGCGTTGCATTGATTTAAGGGGAAGGAGCATTGTTCCTATGAAACGTAAAAGCCGATAATGCAACTTTAGTAAGGGAACTTGTAACCGTGGAAAATGAAACACACTATTCTCTGAAAAGAATATTAAAATCTAATAATATTTCTATAATAGCATTTTTATTATTGGCCAAAAGGATAGTATCCATAATGTAGTCATACAATGATTCATAACGCATAGAAAGCTCATCTTCGACTGCTGTTCATAGCATCAAAGTGGCATAAAATTATTATGTGTCATTTTACAATTTAAATAATTATGAATGCTTGATAATTTCTGATCGATTAAACAGCAAATTTCATTTTAGTTGCCGACAAAAGAAAAATGATACCATAGAAAATATTGCAGTACAATGGAATTATGGGTTAAATGAAAATAACACTAAAATAATTGTATAAAAACTTTGTTATCGGTTGAAAATCAAGAATGATCAACCTCTAGTAACTCTCTTGCTCTTGTGCCCCTCACCGTAGCCAACTTTCCAGCTCCGCATTCGGCCATTGCGTTTTCCGCCTTGTCCCTGTCCATCACCAGCTTCCTTTCCTTTCGTGCCCCCGTCCCTCTTCTCTTCCACATTGTTCGCTCCTTTTTTCTATGGGGATTCCTTCCTTGAACGTCCACAGGCTCGTTCCACAGGAAGCAGGGGATAACGCGAAAGTGTCACTCGGAGACCAGGACCCGTTGTTTCTGCAAAAGTTTCCCGGGGAAAGTGTCCTCGAGAGAGGATCCAGCGGGAGGAACAGTTTCGCGGCGACCGTGCAGGATGCGAATTAAAGTTTGGACACAAGGTCAATGGACATTGTTCCCCACGACTTTTTCCATTCATTTCGTTTATGTTTTAGCGAACGATTCGGTATTTTACAGCCCTTTTTTTCTTGCAAAGCTATTTTATTCATATACAGGCAGCGAGATTGTTGGAAGTAACTGGGCTTTCGTTTGCTTACACGATGAAATTAGATGTTTTTACCCTTCCCACATTTTATTGTTCTCGATACTTTCATTTTTTGAAAGATATTGGTCAGATTTTGTATTTTAAAAGCGCAAAACTTGAATTATATTGGATATATATTGGACATTAGTGGGAATGGATTTGATCATAGGCTGAGTAAATCTGGAGTAACGAATTTGATGAAAATTCCTTTGATAAGTAATAAAGAATACACGATTTTAATTATTCACATAATTTACGGTTGACTGTGAATCAATAAGTTGAACATTCATTGAAATTTAACAAAAATTGGAATAATTAAATGGCAGATGTTAACAAATTTTTGTGATAAGCAATTTTCATAAAAAGTGCTTTCTGATCCAATATTTTAAAGCTATTTGTGGCTCCCCTCTCCCCATTCTTTTCTTTCGTTGAGGGGACGGCAAAGTTGTGATTAGCTTAGGGCGAGGAGAATTTTAATTCCGCCCTGCGAACAATTAAACTTATAAACTGATGAAAACAGCCTCGTGTTTTAAAAATATGTGGATCACTGTATGTTTCTGCCATGTTAACAGAAACGTTTAATTTTGGGAATGGAATGTAGCGGCGAACAGGACGCGTTTCTATGATTTCTATTATTTTCCAGTGCTAAATTCAGTTTATTGAATTTCCACGATAAAACCTCAAGGCATACAGAGCGTTTCACAATACATTTATGTTTTCGGAATCATTTGCGCTTTTATAGGGCCGATAAAATTTGTGGAACAGTTTCGCGCGACAGTATATCGTTCAATTATAGCGTGTCGTGGAGAAAACAGCAAAGGGTACAGGAATCGCTCGCCTAACCGCGGCAGTAACCCGGTTTTACTGGAACACGAACATATATCGTAATCGTAAAGTTTGAAACGTTATCACGGAATTGTCCACTCGAGATTGATCGCCTTGTAATTGGCGGGGCGTTTTGCAAGGAACTGTTTCGATTATGACGATTTGCTTTGTTCCCGTGCATGTTCCCGTTTGCTGAACAATTTCATCTATTTCAGGAAAATTGTTAACCAAAAGGATTCCAGTTTTTATTAAACATCCGTTCATTTGTGAATAAGAAGCTTTCGTTCATGAAGTTATTCCAAAATTGAATTAAAGGTCTTAACAGGATTAAATGGTTTCGAGAAACGGTCATGGTACTGGTTTAGAAGTATTTAATACTCTCGCATTCATTAATTAAAGGATAGAGCTTCCTTTGGGTAAAATTAATTTTTCAGTTTACACCAAAGATATGATAGCACAGAATGGAAATTTGGTTTATCATGCTATTCCTTATAAATTAGTTTAATTTCGTTGACTCCTTAGTCTTGAACTCTTGCTCAATACTAATTAGACGAAAGGAAAATGTAGAACATAATTTTATGGTCTGCAAATATTGTCTATACATTCATTTTTATTGTTATTATGGTAGAACACTATTTATTGAATAGCACAGAATGGAAATTTGGGTCATCATGCTATTCCTTATAAATTAGTTTAATTTCGTTGACTCCTTAGTCTTGAACTCTTGCTCGATACTAATTAGACGAAAGGAAAATGTAGAACATAATTTTATGGTCTGCAAATATTGTCTGTACATTCATTTTTATTGTTGTTATGGTAGAAAACTATTTATTGAATAGCACAGAATGGAAATTTGGGTCATCATGCTATTCCTTATAAATTAGTTACTTTAATTTCGTTGACTCTTTGGTTTTAAGCTTTCGTACAGTATTCTACTGTAACTTCTTTACCTGTACACGAACGATCGATGAATTACCGCTCGTCTGGCGACAAAACGGTTTCGTTCGAAAGCTAAGCTGTCGTTCACGGACGTGCTACAGCAGAGGCGGTAGGACACCGAGGTCGCGAGAATTGTTCTCCGAACCCCGAGGTCTTCGTTATCGAGCTCTTTCTTCGGGACGTTCTGATATATGCTTCTGAAAAGTCGCGAAGTCGGTCAAGCAAGAAAGGAAGCCCGTAAAAAGCCCCGGTTCATTTACTCCGTTCATCTCTGTCTATAATTTCTCCACCGCGAAAACCGACCAGTTTGCCTTCCCCGGCGTCCACCCCGTTCGTTCCCCGACACTTTTTTGAAACTTTCGAACCCGCAATACCGACCCTCCGAGTTTTTTCTACTTCTAATTTTTTCCTCTCGTTTTTCGAAGGAAACAGCCGTGAAACGTTCCCGACACTATTTTAGGATCATCGTCCCGTTGACGAGTAACTCTTTAACTTTCCGCGGGATCCTTTTTGTCTTCGGCCAAGTGCTAACGGTGGCCTCGTTCGATAATTTGATGAATCCTTAAAACGGAACCGTCAACAACGCTGCTTCTTTACCGTATATTTTTAGGAACGCTAGGAAACAACAATATTTCGTTTATTTCTTTGTTCTTTTTGTGCAAGATAATATCGAGAATTGGAAATTGGTATTTTAACAATTCATTACATAGCGCTCCGTAAACATAATCGAGGTCATTTTAAAGTATTGATATAGATCCAATAAATATTGGGCGATTGCAAAAGTTCGTGTCCGATTTTGATAGATGGCAAAGCATGCACAGTTGACTGTTCAATTGTTTATTTTATAATAATATCAGTAACCGACAACTATCTAAATGCTTCATGTAATTCAACATAACCTTAAAAACGAGTACATTATTGATTAATAAATACTATTTTTTTTTTATGAAAATGTGTTGTATTCATTTTTAATCAAATTAGTCAAATCAACGAACTTTTGCAATCGCCCAATAGATTTTTCGAGGAAAGAATTCGATAGAAGAGTATTCCAATGCTTTTACTACTCAGGCTACACACATTTGTATCTACCCTTTACCTTACAATGACAAATTAAATTCGCCAAACAGTAATTTTAATTGTAAAGCGTAATTTTAATTCGGACTGCACTTTTAGCTCATAGCATCAATTGATTACTAAATCAACATTGACATAATACGTGGTCATCGAAAAAATTATAAGTCAAAGGGTTAATTTTAACAATTTTAACATTCTGAAAATTAATTTTGATTTCCTTTAAGGATTTCGCTTTAAATTCTTAACCCTTTGAGCGATGAATACTCTCAGCTTAAGTGCTCCGCGTGGAGCAGTAAGCGGAAAATCGCAAAAATTTACAAACGCATATATGCGTCCATATTGCACTCTCAAAAGATTAACACAGGAATTTGTGACCACTGAAAATGTTATAAGGTGAAGAAAAAAATTAACAAGCGCATATATGCGTCCATAGTTCCTACGAGCAACTTCCGTCAGACGCATATATACGTCCATAGCCCTCTCAAAAGATTAACGCAGAAATTTGTGACCACTGAAAATGTTATAAGGTGAAGAAAAACAATTGACAAGCGCATATATGCGTTTATGGTCCTTACTAGCAACTAACGTCAGACGCATATATACGTCCATAGCACTCCCAAAATATTAACGCAGAAATTTGTGACCACTGAAAATGTTATAAGGTGAAGAAAAACAATTGACAAGCGCATATATGCGTTTATGGTCCTTACTAGCAACTAACGTCAGACGCATATATACGTCCATAGCACTCCCAAAATATTAACGCAGAAATTTGTGACCACTGAAAATGTTATAAGGTGAAGAAAAACAATTGACAAGCGCATATATGCGTTTATGGTCCTTACTAGCAACTAACGTCAGACGCATATATACGTCCATAGCACTGTCAAAAGATTAACGCATAAATTTGTGACCACTGAAAATGTTATAAGGTGAAGAAAAACAATTGACAAGCGCATATATGTGTCCATAGTTCCTACGAACAACTTCCGTCAGACGCATATATGCGTCCATAGCGCTCGAAAGGTTAAATTCCGTGTTTGGTGTTCTACGTGTTATCGAAAAGGAGGATACAAAAATGGAACTGGTATCGGTTGAATTTTGCGAACCGGACACCGTGACGTGGTTCGTTGTCCTGCGGTGCAGGGATCGATCGACCCACACTCTCTGCCCCGTATTATTCCTCTTAACTCGATACATTTTAATTCCGGCAGCGGGTGGCAAGAATCACCGTAAGCGGATCGAGGCTAGTCGTTAAAATCGTATTACGCCCGACTTAAATAATGCTGAAACAGTGCGCCCGGCACGCGCTACTGTTTCATCATTCATAAACGGTCGTAGGCAAGATTAGCGGTAATAAAAGCTACTCGAGGTAGATTCTCATCGGGACGGAGGATTAACATTTGTTTGTTAGGGATGCACCGCTTCTTTTGGCTCTCTTTTTACTTCGTCAAGCAGAGCGCGAGATGCAAACAAAATTTTACATTAATATTTTTTGCAAGACGATGCGACGTACAGGTGATGCGAAAATTGGACTTTAGGATACACTTGTACTGATGCGACTTGGTCAATGGGACAATGTGTTTACGTATGATTAGATTGCAGACAAAATATTTGAATGTAGACCTTTTTAGAAGACAAAATAGACATTTTTATGATTAGACTTGGGATTTTTATGCATTTACGAAAAATTGCAACGCGCATAAAAACCATAGAATATGCACATAATGCCCAGAAACCTAAATATTACAAGCGTATCCAATATCTGAGGTTGATTGCAAGTTATTAAATTCATAACGTGAAATAAATTTCTGTCTAAACTCCATTTCTTTACCCTCCATTATAAAGATTTGAGTTTGCATGAAAAATTTCGATTCGGTAATATTTAATGCAAACGGGTTAACCCTTTGGACTCGAGAGGTGGTGACTTGGTAGTTCAGTAATAGTGATTTGAAAGATTTCCAAGTGTAAAACATTTATTAAAATTTACTTACATTAATCTTCATTTAGTTCAATCAAGTAGTATACGAAAATTTACATTGGAAATTGGGTTTGGGCTATCATTTTGTCGCGCATTGTATTACTGTATTCAAATTCTAACAATTTACGTACTCGATTATTTAACCCCTTCGCATCTAAAAATTTACGAAACAATCTAATTCGAGGATACTGAACCGACCGAGATTCGTTTGATTGACAGTCACCTCTCGAGTATAAAGGGTTAATAAACCAGGAATCGATCGCTTTAGGGAAAACAGAAACGAGCGTGTGTCCCGCAACTGTAAAACCGCATCGCTCATAACGAAGGCATCTTAACGATACGACAAGCCGATAAGATTATCGACCAACCACTTGTCATCCCTTTCGATCGACCGTCGCCGGCGCTTAACGACCGTTAAGATTAATTTCGTTCGTTAGCCGGAGAAAAAGCAGGCAAACAACGGGGAAACTTCCGCCGTCGCGAAGAGCCTTAATAATCGGCTTAATTGTAATTTACACTCGACGGTAACCATTGAAGAGGTTATTTACACGGGACACGGTATAATTTGCCGGCATTAATAACAGCTCGACGGGGCCTGTCGCGATGCGAAACGAGTGACGATTGTTCAAGAAGCATTGCACGGCAATTAATCGGCGCCCGAAATCACCAAAACATTGTTATTATCGCGATTACGATTTAATCTTGCCGGTTGTACCTCGATACACGCCTATTATCTCTTTGTTCGCCGGGGGAGAAATTAATGGGCTCGATGGAAAGGCGCGAAAGTTGTGCACGAACACCAAACAGTTGTTTAGAATAATTAACCCTTTGAGTGCTACGGGCGCATATATGCGTCCGACGGAAGTTGCTCGTAAGGACTGTGGACGCATATATTCGCTTGTCAATTTTTGTTTTCTCTGTCAACCTTTTGAGTGCCATGGGCGCATATATGCGTCTGATGACAGTTGCTAGTAAGGACTATTGACGAATATATGCGTCTGACGGAAGTTGCTCGTAAGGACTATGGACGCATATATGCGCTTGTCAATTTTTTTCTTCACCTTATAACTTTTTTTAATAGTCACACATTTCAGTGTCAACCTTTTGAGAGTGCTATGGGCGCATGTATGCGTCTGACGACAGTTGCTGGTAGGGACCATTGACAAATATATGCGTCTGACGGAAGTTGCTCGTAAGGACTATGGACGCATATATGCGGTTGTCAATTGTTTTCCTTCGCCTTATGACTTTTTTTAATAATCACACATTTCAGTGTTAACCTTTCGGGTGCTACGGACGCATATATGCGTCCGACGAAAGTTGCTCGTAAGGACTGTGGACGCATATATAGAGTAAGTAGAAAACAACTTCAACACGATTAACCTAAACGAATCTCTTTAGTTATCAATTTTCTGTTACCGTCAAAAACACACACAAATATCTTTTAAATAAATATAAATAAAAAGAATGACTCCACAAACTTTTTTCTCTTTTGTTTTTTCAATTAAGGGTTTGTTTATATCAATTTCCATGAACAAACAAAGCAGAGAACGCAATTATTATTCAGCTCGTTAACAAGACATTTTTAACTGTTAACAGGTAATTAGTTGTTATTAAAAAAAAAAAAAGAAATACATCAGTGTACACTGTAAATGGCACCGCAATTTTTTTCCATTTTCTTGTTACGCTTTTAATGCAAACCTTGCGTGACGCGCGTACTCCAATATCCAGCATGCAACATGTTAATAAAATTCAACGTTTCAACGAAGTTAAAGTGCCTTGGAACAACGCTTTTCTGTTGATCTGAAAATTTTATAAATCCCAAATTCTAAAAGTGTACAACGTGATCTAACGTTTCGTAATCCACTAGAATTCAAGAAATTTATTAAGAACACAGTCAATTTACAGCATTGAATTTTATTCTCCCACGCTGATTACGCGAAATTACCTTTCCAAAAATCGCTGATACTTCCTATGTCATAATCGCAATGTTTACAACAATTTAAGAATACAAATTAATTGAAAAATAATTGCATTGACCGGTTAACAATGATAAATGCACAGCTCCTTTCACCCTTCCCTTTCACCCTGTGTTTATCGATATTTATTGTACATGATACTCGTTTTTCAGCACAACTCCACTAAATACGTACTTTTACGTGATCCGCGCTCCAGTAATAGACTGCGAAAAACGTGAAAGTACGTTTCCCGCGTGCAACGTGTTAATACTTCGAAGATTAAACTTTTTCACTTCGCAGCTTGTCTTTCTTCGGCGAAAATCGGAATCTTCGCTTATCTCTCGCAATATTTCACGGGGATAAAAAAATAACGATCTTCCGTAACGTTTGATGATCCGTCGACAGCGTTCGCGAAATCGCTCCAAAAACGTAACCGCGCGCGATGCGAATCGTATTGTGAAAGATGAGCCCGACGAAAGGCTCGCAGCCAAAAAACGGGTCGGGCTTTCAGCAGGCGTGGTGAAAGGTGCACACGTAATAATCACAGAAACGCTCGCTCAAAGCTTTTCACGGCCCCGGGATCACACGAACGTGCACACAAAGCGGGGCACCGATCAAAAGACCGCGAAATCGATCGGTCTCCGTTGAAAACCGGCTCAAGCGGCCGATTCCTTGCGTCCACGCGAACGGTTGAACGTTAAATGTTCAAAACTGGCGCCGTTTCGCGTTTTCTTAACACTTAGCCAACAGTGTAAATAACCGTATAAATGAAATTTGTATTCTATGCTAATCAATAAACAGTGTTCTACCAGAATGACAATAAAAATGGATATACAGACAATATTTAAAAACCATAAAATTGTGTTCTACATTGTGTCCTCTCGTCTTAAACTTTTGTCCCCTACTGTACCTTCAATTCTTTAAAGCATAGGGGTTTCAAAGAAAATGAAAATCCAAGTTGCATATAATTTTTTTTTTTTTTTTTTAATACAAAAAGATGGAAAGGAACATTCATTTCAATTATTAAAATATTAAACTGTTTGACTGTATGAGTAACATCATCTTTTCGAGATAAAATATATCCCACGATGCATGAAAAGTTAAGTAAACGGTGAGACCAGTTTAAATCCATCTAATCCCAAAGATTAAGTTAACCTTAAATTGATGAGGTGTAAAAATTTCAGTTTCAACAAACGCTCAATCTGTTCAGATAATCCAAATGTTACCTTATAGGTCGTCGTTCACTTATTAGCACAACGTCAGAAATAATATTAGATCGACATGATGATACGATAATGCGATCCCCTTTATTAATCTTTTAGTTGCCAATAGTAACTGTAGTCATCCAATGTCTGGCGCTCATCAGGTACTACTGGTGACTATAGCCACTCGAATTCTGATGCTTGCTGCATATTATCGAACACACCCAATAAACTTGATTAGAGCAGAGTATACCTATTATCTCCATGGTAATCGATTCCTATTAAATCCTGTTTTTAATTGGCTAGTTTTTAATAACACCAAAGTGCATATCCAGGTTTTGGTAATGGAAGGGTGAATTGAATTAAACACAAATTTTCGTTGAATTTGTATCACGAAAATTATTCAAAATTATCTGTTTACCCTTTGTTATCATTGATGACATTAGGAATTGTTTCCCTCGATAATAGTCGCGTCATAATTTATTTGTTCCATTTAACAGAAAACAGTTACAGTGCTGAAAAAGCATTCGTATTGATTAGAATACAAGACAAGTTGTTGTAAATGATAACGACAATCGATGGATCGAAATGTTTAGAAATTTAATATTAGAGTAAATTGGAAATCTGTTAACACTGACGATCGACAGTCAGAATAACAGGTGAATTGCAATTTCATCGAAAAGCGGTGGGCTGAAATGTTTCGAAATTAGTGTGAAGTGGAAATATCTCGAATAAAACGAGGATTGGGATGTTAAAAGTGACAATTGTACTGGGGGATCGTCCAATTCTCATTACAAGCAAGCGAACCAGAAGCAAAACAGCCCCGGAAATTGCTGCTGAAGTGAATAGTGTGCGAGAAAACCCGATAAGTGTATCCACTGTGAAACACCGGCTGCAAGAAGCCGGGAAGCGAAATAAAAGCCGGATGAGAAATAAAATGAGGAGTCTACTTTCTTACTGACAAAAAGAAAAAAAAAACGAACAGAAATAAGACAAAACGTTTAAATGGGACATGAAACTTAGAAATTGGACAACTGAACGCTGAGAGGAACGTTGTTTAAGGTGTTCAACAATGAAAGGCAAATATTTGTGAAACAATTGATTGGAAAATGATCCTTGGAGATCTGTGTGAAACTTAAAGTGGTTTATAATAACGGGTTATTAACGAAAAGTCGGTGGTGGAAAAATATACAGTAGCGGACAAAAGTTTAAGACAAGAGGACAATGCGAAACATAGTTTTATGATATGCAAATATTGTTCGTATACTTATTTTTATCATTATTATGGTTGAACACTATTTATCGATTAGCATAGAATACAAATTTTATTTATACTATTATTTCTTATTAATTAATTAATTTAGTTTTTGCGACCCTTTGGCCGTAAACTTTTGTCCGCTACTGTAAATGCTGTTGTTCAGGCTCGCCAGTTTATAGAGCGATACATAAACGCGGAAATTAGAGAACGTCCACAAATTTTTATTGTTACTATGGTAGAAGGCTATTTATTCATTAGCATAGAATACAAATTTTATTTATACTGTTATTTCGTATTAATTAATTAATTTGTTTTCTTTCGACCCTTTGGTCTTAAAATTTTGTCCGCTACTGTAAATCTACATAAAAGGTCGACACTCTAATTATAAGCTAATTCTTGGAAAATGCATTCCATCCGGACTGGGTTTTGCTTTCAAAGAAATTTATATTCCAGTCAAGCAAAGACTCGCACGACGGGTACCAGATATATTTAGAAAAAAAAAAAAAAGAAATGGGGCGGAGTGGGACAGATGATTACGCTAATGGAATGACCATCCCTAAGTAGTGACCCCGATATCATCAAGTATCCGATGTACAACATCCTAACACGAGTATATTAACACTAGAACTATCGACAATCAAAGCGTACTTATTTGCACGGAAGAGATCGCATTGGAAATTACATGAAAAAATACGGAATACATAAGAAATAAATCTTTATTTATACCTTCTACGGAAAATCATAGGAAATTTTGGAAGCTTGACCACAGTGAATTTATAAGGTTGCTATAAGTAATCATCAACCAGTCATTTTGACTGCTGTGGTAGTTCTAGTGTTAATATATCGTATACATCGATATTGTAGTAATGTGATCGAGCGGATGCGAGGCTGGAAAAGTCGGAAGAGTGCTTGAGTTGGGCGATTGTCGTGTGAACGCAGAATGTTTGGGCTCGAATGTTTCTATCTGGACGCGTTTGTAACACAGTATGTGGCAAAAGCTAATAGCGAACTGCCCATGAATTCAGAGCGAACAAGCTTGTAAATGTTCGCGAGCTCCAGTCTGGATATGCTGCGTTTTCCGTTGGCGAACAGCTCGCGAACTGTTCTCTTCTATGTGGACGCGGCTTTAGACGAT
This sequence comes from Tetrapedia diversipes, assembly GCA_033822845.1. Taxonomy (NCBI): domain Eukaryota; kingdom Metazoa; phylum Arthropoda; class Insecta; order Hymenoptera; family Apidae; genus Tetrapedia; species Tetrapedia diversipes. Next base: position 382,644 of record JAOPTO010002182.1, on the reverse strand, counting down.
GAAGACAGAAAGTATTGAACGTAGAAAGAGTGTTGAAGAAGTTAAATAGCCAGCGTAGAGCGAAGAACTGTGTAGTTTACGAAGCATAAGCGCAGATTGTTATTTTGTGTTCGTTTGTGTCGTTTTAGTTTTATTAAATACACGTATATTTATTATTTTATCCACTCTTCTTTTTTTTCCTTTTTTCATTTATAACCTTTCCTATAATATGCTATATATATATATATATTTTATTATTTTTCTATATTACAAAATTTTCACCGCAACAGAACTTTTGAGTGTATTAAACCCTTGGCGCACGCAAAAACCGAAACTGCTCAATGTGCAAACGCTTTGATACGTACCGAGTCGATTCCACGCATCCCAGATGTACAATAAACGTTCAGTTTCGATTTTTCTGGCATTTCACATTCTGTGCTTTTGTTTACTTTGTATTCCTTCGTTGTTATTTTTTTTATTTGCCATTGTTTTATAAGGGTGTAAAAACTGTTACGGTTATTGTTCGTGAACGAGTTCCATGCGCGTATGTCTCGAAGAAACGTCCGAAACTGGGACAAAGCAACGACTGTGCGCCGCACTGGCTGTCGAATCATGCTCGTGAATAAAACCGCTGATCCCGTGGGTTCTTTGATTCGAAAAAGGGGGACAGCGGGATCGCGTTGTGGCTGTTGACTGTGACTGTGTTTACTGATACAGCGTTTAGTTTAATGGGTTTAATCGATTCGCCGGCGGGACTCCGTAGAATGTGTAGTAACGCGAAGATAAAGCCAAAATGCAGTATGAAAGCGGTCATTCGATTCATCGTCGAATTACACGGAGTTCAAACCCGCTTGCGCAATTATTGATTTTCGATCGAAAGTTCAGCGAATTTGGTTGAGTGAAATTGCCGGGCTGTGCCCTAGGAACAGAAATTGATAGTACGTGCGTGTAAACGAGACGTGAAGCGTTTCATCATCGGGAAATTACAGGGCCGTTTGCAGCGTGACAAAGGTGTACTTTCGAGAACCCGGAATCCATGTTGTTTGGAGCGAGGTTCTTTATTAGAGACGGAGAACGAGCACTTGTTAACTAGACCATTCTTTTTTCCCACTCAGTAACCCAGATATGCTTTAATTTTATCGCAAGCTTCTTTTTTTTTACAGCGATACCGTTGTTGTTGCTCCTTTGGTCGATACCGAAATGGAAGGTACTTAAATTTTAAATTTTCGGACTGGTTAACGCTAGATTTTAACACTGGATACTTTCCAATCTCTGTTATACACATTATTAATACTTTGCGTTCGAATAGTGACTATTAGTCACCAAATGATAGTTTCGCAAATTTTCAGAGTTTAGTTAGTTTGTTTATTATTCAGATTCAGAAGTTAAATAGTCGTACATGTAAATTTTAATATATCACTTAACTAAACTAAATTACGTTTAATATAGAAGAAATCTTAGTAGATATTTCGAATTTGAATATTTTTGAGGGTAGTATCGTTAGACAACTAACGATCACCTCTCGAGTGCAAACGGTTAATACTAGATTTACAGACACTTCTTCTATATCAGTTTCTAATATTCATATATTAAGATATACATCAAAAGGAATTTGAAATTGCAGAACTGAAAAGGGAAATAGATCTGGGTATATTTGTATTGCTCCATGAAAAAAAAACAGCAAAAATTACTAGGAATAATGGTAATTATTTTTGCAAATTTTGCTCATGAAATTCCGTAAACCTAGTGTTAATTTAACTCTGCAACGGATAGAATACCTCTTTAATTTACTAGATTCCACACTAAGGTCTATCATGTTCGCTGTGACTTTTTAAAGAAATTCATTGAAATTCTCTCAAACGCTAAAATTCAAATACTTAAAGAGAATCAAAAAAATTTCGTATTTTCGATTATTTTACGAAACAAATAACAAATATCAGCTTTTTTTGTGGGGTCATAAAAAAAAACTCTGAATGTCATTGCCGGGTTAAAAAGGAAAATAGTCGTCTTTTCTAAGACATTCTCAAGATAAATCTATAAAATCGAACGTGTGCTCTCGTTCAGTTTCACATAAATATCCTGTATTTTCTATAATTTTTTAATTCGATAGAACGGTACTTAATTTCTTGCTTGTGCTTTGTTCACCGGGTAATATAATTTTCTTGCGTATATTGTGTAACGGCAATGTTCTTATTTACTGGGTGCTCTGCGCAAAACCTACGAGTACACGCAGTTCATAAATAAACAGGCTCCTCGAACAACTGCATGTTATAAAGATGTTGCTTTAGATTTAATGGGCTGCCCCCGACAAAGGAGCCGCAACTCAGTTTCCTTTAATATCGGTCTAAACACAACTCAACCGCACGAAAAGGCTGACTTTCCAGAAAATACTGCATGTTTTCGAAGATATAGGAGACCTCGAAAGAGGGTGTTGCGGAAATATAAATCAGCCGATGCATGATACTCCCGTGGAGCGTGCAGTTTTATTCTTTCTTTCTTTCGACGTCTCTTTTACTTCCTTTTTCCTCCGTCAGTCAGTTATTGTCGAAATTGTTTCAAATTTATAGTGGAGCGTGATTTTTCGAACAACTCCGCGCACCACATGCGCATTCAGTGTTCGTTTGTTTGCATGTACAATGAGAAACGTGGTTTCGTGCAACTTTTGACATTTTTATAATATTTGAGCAAAGAATAATGGTGGTGTTGATAAATAAATTGAATAAATTTTGAATTTTTTACAAATTTCAGTCATTTATGATTGTGTACATTTTCAAGAACAGTGGATTCAGATATTTGCTATTTTGATCAGTATTGTATCGATTAATTAACATTAATTTAATCAAATGTGTTGACAAATAAAATAATGTTGGATTGAGTGAAGATGACTAATTAGGATTGTTATTTAATATTTAGTGACGAGTAAATGACACTTACTGGGACCATTTAGTGTTGGCTATGATGGATTTATAAATAAATTTATGATGAGTAGAAAAATGGAACCTGTAGGTACATTAAGTAATAATGTTTGCAATAATGTTTGCAAAATGTATGCAATAATAAACAGATTGGTAAACGATATATTTTTATATCATACGTCGTCTGTTCACGATAAAGAAGTATAAAAGAAAACAGTAATATTTAAAATCTAATTCTCTATAACCAGAATTTTACTTGCAAAAGAGAAAATTGTGATCGTGATAAAGAGTGCAAAGTATGATCCACCCTGCATACGATCGCAAATATTTACGTACACTCCCGTCCATAAGTATCCGGACACTTACGTATTTGCGGAATTCGCATAAATATTTCTTGAATTTAGTTTCTTTTGTAGATTTATTATTTTGTCGTTTAATCTTGACGTAGCTGTGGAACAACACATGCAACTGGATCATTTCCCAATGGGAAAAGGTACTTTGGACAAACGAATCTAAATTTGAAATATTTGATAACAAGCGATGCACTTTCGTTCGTCGAAGAGTCAACGAAAAATTTCTTCCAGACAATTGCAATCACTTTTAGATCAGTTCATCGAAATGAAACAGCTTAGTTTCTTCAAAGGAAATTTCGATCTCCAGGTATAAAAAACGACCTGGATAACCGCAATCCGATTCAACGATGAGGAATTGCAATCACTTTTAGATGAGTTCATCGAAATAAAATAGTTTAGTTTCTTCAAATCAGGCATCCGATGCCTGAAACATGAGCAAAAGGTTATAGAAAGTGAGGGACATTTCTTCATCCATTATCCTTTGGGCATAAAAATTTGAATAAACTCTGAATCTGCCAAAAAAAAAAGACTAAAATCAACTTGTACACCTAATATATTATCGTAGCATAAATACAGTATTTACATGAATTTGATAGGTGATTGGATTGGATTTGATAGGACGGGAAGTGTACGTACACGTAGGCTGGTTTCATAGATTTGTCGTGGCATGAGAATTGAGTTGACGCTGAGATTAGCCAATTTATAGTGTTCTCATTGTGACGTATGGTTATGCTCGTTGTCAAAATCGTAAATATTTCGCAATAATTCTGCGACCCGCCGCGGCCCATTCGGGATTCCCACATTTACGTGTAATGGAAGTTTATGCAGCTTTTACATGCTGCGTTCCGGTTATCACCGCCATGATACAAGAACCGAGAGCGCATAAATCTGCCGGCTTGTAGAGTATTCTGTGAAGCTTTCCGTTTTCCTAAATGGTACAAAGGTGTATGCAGTAGCTGCAAAAATTATTTACATACGTTGTGAATTCTTCGGAGAATCGTTTCGTAATTAAATTTTTCAGCATCTTCGTCGGCAAATAAAAGTGGTGCTCAACGATATTATGGAAATTTAATATGTTTAATTAATTTAATTTGTAAATTAATATTAAAACAAGCGCTGCACAGACACCTGCTGTAACCACTGAACATAATACTGGGAGTTCAACGAAGCGAAAGAAAATAGTAGCATCGTTTTACTAATTGAAGAGAAATACAAATCTGCCAGTTTAGAATTGCATTACTCATTACGTACACGTTATTACTTTAAGGTTTGCGAAAGTACGTAAAATAATTTCTATATGATTCTACACACTTTCCCTGCGATTAATTAGTTTCAGTATTCCAGAATACAAGTCCTTATACAAACATTCTCGACGCATAAAATCTTATATATCGTTGTGCAACACGATTTCCTCTTATTTGTCCCAAACAGCGATTATTTCCTCATTAATTCCACGTTCAATTTATCCTCCTTTTTGTGCTGCTGTAATTGTAATCTCAAATTCTACCTTAAATCATGATGGATGAATCTTGCAAAATCTTGCAAAAATCAAACTACAGTAGCTCGCGCCAATCTGTTATCTTTGTAAGATAAAAAACATTTTAGCGTTTGTTTTATTTTGAATGGTCCTGTATGCTTTGTTGTAGGTAATATTTTAACATTATATGTATCGTATAATAGAAAATTCATCGTGGCGCCACGGGCAAACCCTGTGAAACTAGCGTGGCATTCAACGTGTTAATAAACTCTTTATTTAATAATTCTTGATCTAATTAGCACCCTCTTTGAAAAATTTCCCCCGATAATTTCGACGCACGGGGTGTTCTGTAAAATTTCCGCCAAACAATAAAACGCGACTCTGTACATTTGCGTTCTCCCTGCGCAAACTCTTCAGTGTCAATACTTATCAATTTTTCATTATTACCATCGTTAATGCAATGGTGTAAAGAAATTAATGCAGTAAAAAATATCTAAAAGTAGTTACACTTATTTGTTGTAGGTAATATTTCAACAGTGTATGTATCGTATAATAGAAAATTCATCGTGGCGCCACGGGCAAACCCTGTGAAACTAGCGTGGCATTCAACGTGTTAATAAACTCTTTATTTAATAATTCTTGATCTAATTAGCACCCTCTTTGAAAAATTTCCCCCGATAATTTCGACGCACGGGGTGTTCTGTAAAATTTCCGCCAAACAATAAAACGCGACTCTGTACATTTGCGTTCTCCTTGCGCAAACTCTTCAGTGTCAATACTTATCAATTTTTCATCATTACCATCGTTAATGCAATGGTGTAAAGAAATTAATGCAGTAAAAAATATCTAAAAGTAGTTACACTTATTTGTTGTAGGTAATATTTTAACAGTATATGTATCGTATAATAGAAAATTCATCGTGACGTCACGGGCAAACCCTGTGAAACTAGCGTGGCATTCAACGTGTTAATAAACTCTTTATTTAATAACTCTTGATACAATTAACACCCTCTTTGAAAAATTTCCCCCGATAATTTCGACGCACGGGGTGTTCTGTAAAATTTCCGCCAAACAATAAAACGCGACTCTGTACATTTGCGTTCTCCCTGCGCAAACTCTTCCTCGACGATACTTTACTCGGCAAAATCTATATATATTATTGCGGTGTCCTTTAGCGAGCTGCGCGACCGCGTTAACGCAAACACTCGGCGGTGGAGCGAGCTGAAAATATTAGGACAGCGGGTGCGGTGCTCGGGGAATTTCGACGAGCGCGAAATTTCAAGGGAGAAACGACCTGAGAAGAAGAACTCGAGGTCGAATCAAGCGGTCGCGTTCTTGGCCGCTTGCGCTTGCTGCTCGTGTCTGCATTATTCTTTTACACCTCGTTTGCGTTTAATGAGTCAAATAAACGCGGCACGCGGCAGTTTGCGGATCCGGATCCGTGCAGCTTCTGGACCGCTTCGCGCAAGCAGAAACGCAAGCGGATCGTAGTTAGCGGTAACGGGTCAAGTAGCAGCAGCAGCGGGGCTTTCGTGAAATTAATGAAAGGTTTTCGTGCGCGGGAGCGAAGCTGGCCCGAAAACAGAGAAAGTCAAAGCCACGCTGCCGCTGCTTTCTCCCTATCTGTCTCTCTTTCTCTCTTCCCTCTCTCTCTCTGTATCCTCCTCTTCTCTCATATTCCTTTACTTTTAGCTTCCTCGTTCTTCTTCTGTCTCTTTCAATCATTTTTCCCTCCACTTTTCCTCGCGCGACTACCTCAACTTCCGAGATAGCCAAGTCTGCTTGCAAAGACGTTCGAGTTTGTAGCAGCGAAACGCAGATGATCCACTTTTTTTCAGGACATCTTTATTAAAATCCTTACTGCCACAGTCGATCTGGAAGACTGACGTTCGGGTCTGGAAATTGCTTTACGCGAACCGTATGAAGATTCGGTGCCATGTTGCTATAAAACTTGTTGACCAACAGCGTAGCAAATCAGGGAATTTGTTTGCTGACAATGGATACGGTAGAACGTCGACTATCCAAAGTATTGGGTTGTCCGGAAAGTTCGTGCCGATTTTTGATAAGTGGCATACATAAGGACAGGTTTAAATATGTTAGAACGATTGAGAACAAATAATATGTGTGTATATAGTAAAAGACAATACTTCAGGCGTATTTGAAATAAAATTTGGGTACGATACGTTAATTTTTGTCAGTTTTACACGCTTCTGAATATGGAAGAAAACAAAGTCACATTTTAGACATTTAGTACTTTTCTTACACCGGAAAGGCAAAAATGCCACAAAAAGCGACAAACGAAATACGCAAAGATAAGAAAGTTTATTCGGATTATATAGTTGTTATGTCAAGTTACGTTAGTTTTCCTATGAAAATTCAAAACATCATCAAAGTCCTATAAATTGTAATCACAACGAGGTAGAACACACGAAATGAGTCCTCTTTAGAATTTAAATGACCACTTAAGGGATGATTTTCAAGAATAATAAGTAATTTATACAGAGATGGTCATGTTTTTATGAAAAAAAGACGGTGCAATCAAACGTAGAACGGGAAAAGTTCTTGGAGGATTCGCTTCTTAAGGAATTCAACTTTTTCCACCGCTGATTCTTCTATCTGTAACTAAAAAAGGGGATGATATTGATATTACCTGTCCCAGTTGCATAATTCATACTGTATAAAGATCTTATTCATATCTTCCATCCATTTCGGTCGACCTTATCTACAAACACCATTTATTTCCCTCCGAAAGATCAAGGATCATGTATACATGTCCACACACGTGCACAGTCACACACACACACCTACATCACAATAATCATTTGAAACATTTAAAACAAAGCTGCGTGTTAGAAATTGGTAACAGTTATAGTAATTGCTGGAACGTGGCGACCAGAGATATTGCCAGTATTTTCCTAATTCCTGATCGTCTTAGTTTATAGCCATTTTGGGCCCAGGGCCTAACCGTTGGGATCACCACCTGAATCAGGCCCTAACCCAAGATGATTAACAGGCGACATATCATCCAACCTTTCCTCTTCTACTTCTTACCAGCGAGGTTCCCTTTCCCGTTTTCTCATTTTTACACTTTCAGAATATTCCACCTTCGCTCTGAACAACAAATTTCCCTCTTCATCCCTCCTGTTGCGTTCTAAATTAGGGTAGAGATATATATAATATAGGAAAATTCTGCTTTAACGACTTTAGTAGAGCGAAAGATAGGACTCAGGTGTGAATAAATAACAGTGAAATGATTAGAATATTAATAGTATATCTATTTAAATAATTTAACAATAACAACTATAGGAAAATTCTACTTTTTTCATTTAGTAAAGAGAGATGGTAAGGCTCAGGTGTGAGTAAAATAAAGTGAAGAACTTAGAATATTATTAATATATATTTAAAACAGTTTAATAGTAACTACTTAAACGACTTTTCGACTTAGCAGCTACGACGTTCTTAGTTCCTTCAGAATCACACTCTTTCTGCCTTCACAGATAAACTCATTCTGTCCCGCGCTCCCATTTTCCCCATCATATATTCTTCCAAACACTCGTTTCCTTTCCTTCTAATTCTAAACCTTTCTCACTCGATGCATTCAGTGACGTTCAACCCAGAATTCCTCAGTCGCAACGTTTTCTGAAGTGCTCATCTTTCACGCCTTAGAAACACTGGAGTCCAAACATTCTACATTCACACAACTATTGCCCAACTCAAGCACTCTTCAGACTTTCCCAAACTCGCATCCACTCGATCACATTCCTACAATAATGACGACTCTATACCTGCCCAAGCGTCCTCGGTAGAAGGGAAGCGCTGACCAGCCCTCCCTTCATACAACACTTCTAAACAACGGTGATTGGTTAGGACTAGCCGTCACTTTTAGTACAAATATTAGACAATCGCAAGCATTGTGAGACAAGCACGATTATCAGCGAAGGGAGAGTACCAGCCTATTACATTAGGCTAAACATAATGTGGCTGTTGTGGAAGAGAGAACGAAAAGGAATGGGTGTTTCGTCCGGGGTCTGCTAGTGGACTCCTCAGTAAGGCTTACCTAGCAGGCCCCTGCCTTAGACACAGGGATAGGAAGGGACAGGTTAGGACTCGCATATACAGGGTGTTCGGACAGCCCTGGGCTTAAATTGAAAGAGTAACTCCCTGAGACATTCTAAGACGAAAATCAAGAGTAACGATTTTGCGTTTGAGGCTTTGTTTACGAGTTATAACTAGTTAAAGATATCGTTTAATCCGGACCGTTCGACTCCTGAGAGCGGGTAACCGAGGCAACTCGGTCGGTAACGTCGCTGAGTCCACAGTGATGCTCAAGCGTCGAACGGTCCGGATTAAACGATATCTTTAATTAGTTATAACTCGTAAACAAAGCCTCAAACGCAAAATCGTTACTCTTGATTTTCGTCTTAGAATGTCTCAGGGAGTTACTCTTTCAATTTAAGCCCAGGGCTGTCCGAACACCCTGTATATTAACCGTGGCTCGGCTCGAGCACTTGCGAGAAAGGTGGTGCTTTATCCCTCCTAGTTGCGAGGGCAGGAAGGTCGCCACAATATTAACTCTGTCGTTCCAATTTTGACACCTGAGCTATTCTCAATTGCAATATTATCAAATCTCATCAAGTGCAAACCTTTTCGCCATACAAGGTGATTACAAAAAAGTCGGGAAGTCTTTCTAGACCAACATCATCGTTCTCACAGCTAAACCGACATACAAAACACCTCCTATTTCCGAATTCTCAACGTCTCCTAGAATCCTCCGCCAAAAATAGAATTCGAGAAACCGTCAAAAAGTACGCATCACCTCTTAGATCTCGTAATCGTCTAGAAAGCGGGACAATCTTCGTAATCGCAAGAACAAGCCGTAGAGTTTCCAAATAAACTGTGCTGTCGCGGACATTAATATTGCAAGTACTTACGCTTGACGTGATACAAAATCGAAGGAAATACAAAGCAATGCGAACGATCCAGCATGCATTCATCGGCTGCTATCATTCTAAAAGCTTTCCCATCGATTCCTTCGCTGGTCCCTCTTCTCTGATCGATGTCGATTGAATATACACGGAATCTCAAACACGGAACTGGGTCTGAAATTCATTATCCCAGGTTCGTGACAGTAAATAATACGCGGCCTCGCCGATGCGTAATTGACTCGCTCGCGATCGCACAGAGACGGTATTTCCAAGTGTAATATCGTCGTCCTATTTCGATGGAGAAACGGGAAAGCAAACGGACAGGAAGTTCGTCGTCTGCAGTCCAGGTTCCCAACTCGAGGGTCACGATTCCCTAAAAGTGATTGTGAAGTATTTTCTGGGAGCCCCTGGGGTTAGTTACAGTTGTAAATTGCCTTTAAGGGAAATTTGAAAAATTTTCAACGATTATGTATTTCACATTTTGTTAATAACTGTAATAAGTAGCTTTTCATAGATGAACGAGAGGAGCGATTTAATTTGTTTCTCTTAATCCTTTGAGCGATTAAGATTAGACAAAACCATTTTCAAAAATTTTAAAAATTTCACATTTTGTTCATAGTTGTAATAGTAGCTATTCATAGATGAACGAGAGGAGCGATTTAATTTGTTTCTCTTAATCCTTTAAGCTATTAAGATTAGACGTAACCATCTTCAAAAATTTAAGAAATTGCAAAGTATAAATTGCAAAGATTAAATAGTACCAGAATTTACTTGTGTTAAAATTTACTTAATTTATATAAATAATACTGAAATTTATAGATACAACGATTAGACGAAATTTATGAAATTGATATCGTCTGACTAGCAAATGTTGCCTTTCGTGTACAAAGGATTAATCATAGATCCTCATTAAGAGAGTAGTATACTGAACATAGTATAATCTAAGGAATTGTATCGTTCCTTATTAAAAATTTGAAATTAACTCCCTCAACGAGTATTATTTTCCATAAAGGTAGTTTTCATTCGTTCAACTTAAAAATTCATTATTAACGCTAGAACTACCAAAAAAAAAAAAAAAAAAAATTGACCAATTTCTAACTTGAAAGAATGGTAAATTTACTGTTGTGTCCATTTGAAAATCTACCACGATTTTCACTATGATTGCCAACATTTCTTTCCCTCGTATTACGCGCCCATTTTTTCATATAACATTCATTTTGATTTCCTTGTCGCAAAATACATAAGCATATCCTCGTTAATTCTCGTGTTAATATAAAAACGGTACTAATCATGCAAATCATCTATTGGTAGTCGTACAAGTGGTCGGTGGCTTAAAGGTGGTTGAGAAACACTGGTCTAAAGACCGCGGGCCCATAATGGGAATAAAGAGTGGGCACGGGTGGGGCGGGGCAGAGGGACGAAGGGGTTGGAAGAGGATGAAGACGAAATAAATTAAATCGGTACGATTCAAAGAACGCGCGCGCACGCGCAACCGGTGATCGAATGGCGGCGAAGTCTGAGGATTAATTAATTAAACCGATATTGCGAGCTTGCCGGGCGTTGTTCGATTCCTCGAAAGTCTCGTAAATATTTATCGGGTCCCCGCTTTATGACCGCGACGCCTCCATAAACCGGTCGGCCAGAACGCTCGATCGTGGAAACCGTTTTCCTTGGACGGCGTGTCGACACCACCGGTTGGTCCGAATGATTTTTTACGTTTTGCTAGCCGGTCGTGTGATCGATCGAAAGGGGTGAGCTTCGCCGCCTTCGATGATAGGAAGCGTTTCGCGGCCCCGGGAGAGTGTTTTGAAATTTACGAAAACAGTTTTTCCCTCATCCTCTTTTTCGTTCGCTTTCCTATGGAATGTTCGTGCTTTCTTGCAAAAATACAAGAAACAGTTCTGTGTTCGAATGCGTGGAAGGATGCTTTTCTATTCCGAATCGAAATGATCGGTTCTATAGAAAAAAGTTTTAAGATTACTGTTGCGTTCTAAATTAGGGTAGAGGTGTATAGAATAACGACCTTATAGCTGTTCAAGCGTCCTCGGTAGAAGGGATGTGCTTATCAGCGCTCTCTTCCTACAATACCTTTAAGCAATGGTGATTGGTTCAGGATTGCCGCCACTTTTGGTATAAATATCGGGCCGTTGAAAGCATTGTAAGACAACCAAAGAGACGAGCACGAGACAACTCGAAACACAACTAAAAACACAACCAAGGACAACTCAACAAGTCAAAACCACGTAGTACCAGCATTTATATTAAACTAGAATAATTAAGTCTCTCTCGTTCAACTCTCTGTTGTGTTTAATTTGACACCTAAACAACTTCTGACATCAACTTTAATCCTCCTCATCAAACGCAACTTTTCGCCATACAAGGCGATTAAAAAGGTTGAGAAGTGTTTTGGGAGTAATACACCGCTCTCGCAGCTAAATCGACGTACAAAACACCTACAATACCTTTAAGTAATTGTGATTGGTTCAAGATTGCCGTCGCTTTTGGTACAAATATCGGACCATAGAAATCACGTAGACAAAAAACAAGAACACAACCAAAGACCACTCAACAAGACAATCACCGAGACAACCACGAAGATCGGCAAAGGGAGAGTAGCAGCATTTATATTAAACTAGAACAACTCAACTCTATCGTGTTCAATTTAACACCTGAACATTTCCTGATATCAAATTTAACCCTTTCACTCGAAGGCAGAGCCATTTAAAATTTATCTTCAAACTCGAGAGCTCCGCTATAGAGACAATGCAAATAACTTTTAGTTCATAATATAAGGACAAAGGCAAATCGTAAAAACTATTGTGTATAGGATATTCCACTCTTGGTAACAAAAGACAGTCGCATTGTACACTGCTTGTTAAAAGAATAAATAATAAAAATTTGACGTTTGTAAAATTGTTGGTGGACTAATTGACTGGGAATTTTCGACAAAACAGCACATCTCGAGGCTCCATTTACACACCAAATACAGAGGGCAGGCTCAACAACCACCTACTCATTAAGAAAGATGACAGACACACTATTTTTGTGATACCTGTGTATCTTTCGGGGGCAACACATCGCTCTCGCAGCTAAATCGACGTACAAAACAATTATAGTGCGCGACAAAATGATGGCACAGCCTATGATTTACAGTGTTTCTCGAGTAACTTCAAAGCGGTATATCTCGGCAAAGAAACACCGTACAATTAACCCTTTGCGCTCGAGAGGCGACTGTTAATCATCTAATGTTACTAACTTCAAAATTTTTCAAATTCAGAATATTTATTGAGATTCGTCTGTATTATACGTTATTTAGTTTAGTTAAGGGATATACTAAAATTTGCATATATGATTGTTTAACCTCTAAGTTTGTCTAATAAACAATTTAACTGAAGTCTGAAAATTTTCAAAGCTATCATTTGGTGACTAACGGTTACCTCTCGAGTGCAAAGGGTTGAAAGTCAAATTTGACTTTATAGGGGAAGGTCAGTACTATACGGTGCTATTTACAAAAATATTGGACAAGTGTTACTATGATATACTTTTAAGGAAGAAATGTAAATCAAATTGTTGAAATGTAGATTGATACTTAGCCTAAATAAAAGAAGCAGTTACTGTTGTTGGTGTAACTTTTTTGTAAAATTACAGCTATTTGTGAAAACAGAATGTCGTTAAAATGACTCGCAGGCAATACAATTTGCTGCAAATAATAACGAGTATAGCGATCACCAAGTTTTACCATAATACATTTTCCTATTAAAAGTGAGTGCCCTATTATGCAAATAACTTTATTTCTCTTATCTGAGTGTTGTATAATCAGACTGTAATTGAGGTTACTCTCTGGCTCCCACTTTTTTCAAACACAGGTTGCGAAATTGGTGAATATTCTCTCTTAACGTTTTGCAGATACAAAAATTCCTTCCCAGCAATTATTTATCATTTCAGTTAAAAATTATTAATTAACATTTACCTTTTTCGCCACTTTCTACGACATGAATAAAAAGTACCGATGCATCTTGTAGTTTCTTCGAATGTGTGTGTGTGCTTTTTAAATTAAAACAATTGATAATTATTATAATAATTTTTAATAATTTTTAATAATTATTATAATAATTTTTCTTTATTTATTTATTTAAATCAGCTATTAGAATACAGATTCTATGGGCTGATACGTTGACACGTTGTCCATTTCTGCCGTGATGATGGCTTTTCCATTGAAAAGTCCTCCTAAGCCTCATTTGAGGTCAATTGGCCATTTTCTTTTTAATCTTTTATTATCGTATTCTTCTGTGAGTGGTATGATTAGAGGATTTGAATGTTCACTTAATCTGGTGAAGTGTCTTCTACTTCTTTCGTGGACGGTGTCAGTGACAAATGGGATACCGAGATCGTTATGTAGCGTTTCGTTGCTAACGTACCATTATCATCTATTTGCATCAATTTGCATTTGAATGCGAGAATATAATCATGAACGTGATTACTTCTTACATAATTTATTTTCTTGCGTGATATTCATTTTCTAAAACAGGAGATTAACTAATTTTGAAGAATTTAGTAAGTACAAGAATCGATTGTCAATCCTTCGGAAATTCTGGTTTTAATAAATTTTTGCATAACAATTTGTAAACATCTTTCTTTTTCTATTCTATAGTAAACCGATTTGTTTGCCAACGGAAAACCGAAAAACGCTCACGAAGAAGTTTTATAATGTATAGTTCACGTACGATAACGTTAACCCGAAATGTAAGTCGATTATTTTGCTGTACGTGGAATTTGTTCTACCAACGCAACGTGTCGAACGCTGTCGATTGCAGACTTCGTTTTGACGCCTTTAATAGAGTTATCGATGGTTCGCAATATTTTTCGCGATCGTGGCCCGTTCTTAAGACGGAATAATTTTCGAACGTTCGCGAGAAAAATTCACTTCCTTAGGTATCTTTCTGACAAATTCAGCCACTTTCTCCTAGCAGGTCATATTTCTCTTATCGCGAAATAGCGAGCTACCTTTGCTGATTTATGGATCCGTGGTTCTGTAAAGGCTCACATTTAGTTACTTTGTAGTATCACAGACGTTTATAACGTTTTTGAAAATATGTTCCAGAAAATAGTACAATAATTGATAGTCGAATATAGGAAGAGTGACTCTTCTTCTATGTGGAATGTTTAATTGAAAGTAAAGGAAGTATAGTGGATTCTGGGTAAATTTAAAAGAACTACCATTGTTACGGTGTTTAGCTGTGCTAATTTAATTAAACGTATATAAAATTAGAATTCAGAGGTATGAAATGGAATTGTGTTTTCTTCTTTGGAAAGTATGTCTGACTATAGACGTACCATTTCTACTTACGTTTCATCCCTGTTCATACGTGATTGTCTTCGCTTCAGTAATTTGTAAGTAAATACATGGCCAGTAGGAATTTATCATTGCGATTCACTGACTATATAGATTACTATATAAATTACTATATAAAGTTATATACTGCTTTAAAAATTATTTAAAATAATACTCAAGTGAATATGTATAACATAAATTCAGTCTAATCTAAAGAGTCATCTAATCAGTTACTTCGTCTCTATTTCTATGATTTTCTATAAATTATTAAGTTGATTTTATGGGATAATTGCTATTAATAAAAATGTTTAAAATAAATCTCAGGAACGAACGTTTTCAGTGGATTTCATAGCATGTGTAATCTCTGCGATAACTTAATATTCGCAAATATATTATATTTCTCAAATTTTACGTTCCTGCGAGATTCTTGGAACCCAAACCTACCGATTAAATTTCTCACTTTTATCGGGAGAATAAATTTTTATCTTTGTTTACCTTCAATTTTATTGATTGATCGGTCTTATAAATAATTCTCATAACAACAGCGTTTCCTAGTTTGTTAAAATACGTACAGTAGCGAATAAAAGTTTAAGACGACAGGACAATGGGAAACATAATTTTACGGTTCGCAAATATAGTTTATCTATTCATTTTTATTGTCGCATACTATGTACGCTATATATACACATACAGTAGCGGACAAAAGCTTAAAACGAGAAGACATTGTAGAACATAGTTCTATGGTCTGTAAATATTGTTTGTGCATTCATTTATATTGTTATTATGGTAGAACACTATTTATTGATTAGCATAGATTACAAATTTCTTTTATACTGTTATTTCTTATTAATTAATTGATTTATATTCTTTAACCCTTTGGTCTTAAACTTTTGTCAGCTACTGGAAATGCTATCGTTCAGGCTCGCCAGTTTGTAGAGACATGTAAACGCGGAAATTAGAGAACGTCCACAAATTTTTATTGTTACTATGGTAGAACATTGTTGATTAGCATAGAATATAAATTTTATTTATCCTACTATTTCTTATTAATTTATTTATTTATTTTCCTTGACCCTTTGGTCTTAAACTTTTGTCAGCTACTGTAAATGCTGTCGTTCAGGCTCGCCAGTTTGTAGAGACATGTAAACGCGGAAATTAGAGAACGTCCACAAATTTTTATTGTTACTATGGTAGAACATTATTGATTAGCATAGAATATAAATTTTATTTATCCTACTATTTCTTATTAATTTATTAATTTATTTTCCTTGACCGTTTGGTCTTAAACTTTTGTCAGCTACTGGAAATGCTGTCGTTCAGGCTCGCCAGTTTGTAGAGACATGTAAACGCGGAAATTAGAGAACGTCCACAAATTTTTATTCTTACTATGGTAGAACATTATAGATTAGCATAGAATATAAATTTTATTTATCCTACTATTTCTTATTAATTAATTTATTTATTTTCCTTGACCCTTTGGTCTTAAACTTTTGTCAGCTACTGTAAATGCTGTCGTTCAGGCTCGCCAGTTTGTAGAGAGTTACGTAAACGCGGAAATTAGAAAACGTCCGCGTAAGTTAGAATTGAACTCGCTGCCATTATCAGGGGATGTTGAAAATCGTTGAGAATTCACCTGCGCCCCCCGTTTCATTAAAACGTAACCTTGCGCAATAATTGGTTTACAGAAGCAGTCGGAGATAATCGTTTCCCGTCCAAAATAATTCTGCAGGAAAACGCAACGCATAATTATCTGTAATTACTATTTATCGCGCTCTGCGACGAAATCTCGGCACGATTTAGGTGCGGCATTTTGTAATCGGATTTAGCCGGCGCAGGTCGAGACGAATTTAAAGCCGTAAATGGGAAAATAGGAGGATATAGAGGGTGGGCTGTCCTATCCCGGCGTTTCCAGGATTACATCACACGGTAGCGTTTTACATCGTCCGAGAGGGTGGGAGGGGGGAAGGGGGGCAGAAAGAGAGAGAAAGAGCGAGGCAGGACCGCCATTATAAATCTAAGCCTTTTCGTAACTGGGTGTTCACTGATAAAAACCAATCTTTGTTGGGGAAGCGTGTCTGTTTCACATTTGCATATCGATCCCTCGATTTTCCCGAAAAATGGTTTGTCGAATAAATTTATAAAGTTTTTCTTAACATAATAGTATCCATATATTATTATTACGCTAGTGAATCGATGAATTCTGTAAAAATCGTAGCGTTCCACTTTTCTATTAAATAGAATTCATTAATTGCCTCTCTCTTTTTTGATCGATAAAATGATAAAAGGATCTATGACTGATTACAACTAATCTTTGTTCTGGAAGCGTGTCTGTTTCACATTTGCATATCGATCCCTCGATTTTCCCGAAAAATGGTTTGTCGAATAAATTTATAAAGTTTTTCCTAACATAATAGTATTCATATATTATTATTACGCTAGTGAATCGATGAATTCTGTACAAATCGTAGCGTTCCAGTTTTCTATTAGATAAAATTCATTGATTGTTCCTCTTTTTATGGTTAAACAATTATTGTTAATTTCGTTCAGCTTAGATTTGTTTTTTAAACATGTGTTTAAAAATGTGTGTTTACTCGAAGTTCACGGGTTACAGGATGAATGTATTCTTTAGTGATTTTGCGTTTTATTGTTAAAAATATGAATTGTGACTATAAAAATGTATAGTGAACGTGTCTGCAGTTGTGAATGTATAATAAAACGGAGGGAGATTAAATCATATAATAATTTCGTAATATACTTGATATCTGAATATCGCACAATATTGGTTTCCATTATTGTGGATTTTTAACATTTGATTATCTCCAATATCTTTAAAAGGAATATTCTTAATTTATTCAGAACTGCTTGGAGTGGATGCCTTTTTTGTGATAAAATCGTAATTTTCTCTTTTTTTCGCTTTATGATTTCTAATTCAGGATATAGTTTCAGTAATTGCATTATTCAATAAATATTACGTTTAAGGCTTTATTGAATTTAAGTTGCTAAATTCTTCCAGTCAAGGAAATTTCACGTTAAATAATGCATTGGGAACGAAAAATAATCGCGTTATGTACTGAAATTTTGAACGATGTGCTTTTATTTATATTCGACAGTTTAATTAATACTGCTGTTTATTCATGACATCGCGAAAAAATGCAACTAAATTTAATTGAAATATTTTCAATTCTGTCACGGTCTTTTATCATACGTTGAACATTATTTCAATAAATCTCGTTGATCAAATTATGGAGAATTACGTTCTGGGTTAATTGATTGCAGGTAAATAAATAAATAAATACTTATCTGTTACACTGTATAAATTCAGTGGCAACGCGCGAAATGGTTTCCAACTAATCCCAAACATAAACTTCGGAAAAGATAAATTAGTTTTCGCTTCTTGTTAATACAAGTTTTGGAGTATTTTTCAACCAGAAGTTGAAAATTGAGCGTACCTCGTAAACACAGCGTTAATATTCTAACATTTATCATACATAATTAACTACAAACCTTACTACCAATAAATATTTCGATAATAATGAAAACAAACCGAATCATATAATTTTTCATTTTAAAATATTCACCGATAAACATATGTTATTATTACAATTTTTCCTGTAATTTTAAACTGTTGTGAATAATTTGTTTACAAAATAATGATTATTTTAAAACGCGTGCTTTCCAATCTTTAAATGGTAATGCTGCTCGAACTCAATACGATTGTAATCAATTCGAAGCTAATAATAATCGGTTATTTGAAAAACCGACGTCACGGAAAAAGAAATGACCGAAATTGAAATAGGTCGGTTAAAAGCAAACAAAACAAATCAGATTTCTTTTTAAATATTTTAACAACGTATCCAATTAAAGATTGTTTATTTTCAGCAAAATACGCTGAAAGAATAAGATAAATTTTAATTCACGATAGAAGTGAAGATTATTTAAGAAATTCAATAGATCCCAATATATAAATGCGTCAAAACGAATGCATTTTTAATTCAGTTCTTCGTTGTTCAAGAAGCCACCTCTTTTATTTTTAAGCGACCGTTTACCTTGTGAAACTCATAATCATTGATTTTCGTTTGAACAAGAGTCACGAAAAATGAAACATTATTCTGTGCCAACGAAGCAGAAATTTGGATTGTTAATATTCAGGTGTTCGTAGGATCTAATCTTCGTATCGGAAAGACGGTATGGCCGTTGAAAATCTTGATCAGAAACAATAAGTAGTATTAAATCGACTTAGTATAGGCCTTGAGACGCTTAGAAATTCGTATCTGCAGTGGGGTGTCGATTATCCGAATTAATATAGAGAGACAAATCCGTTCCGATGAACGGTTTCTCAGATAAATCGGATTAACCCAGTGATTCTCAACATTCTCGAAGCACGAAACACTTTTGATTGCAGGAAAAATGTAGGCTACGCTAAACTTTTTAACACTAGATTTGCAGACATTTCTTGTATATCTATTTTCAGTATACATACACTAAGGAATTTGAAATTGCAGAACTAAGAGGGAAATAGATCTGGGTATATTTGTGTCGTTTCATCAATAAAAATTAGCAAAAATTGCTAGGAATAATAGTAATTGTTTTTGCAAATTTTGCTCATGAAGTTCGAAACCCATGAAATTGATGGATTTCGTAAACCTAATGTTAACCCTTTGCACTCGTATGTCTCAGCGTATGCGCCATCACAAGTTTTACCGTGGAATTTTCATTTTTTTTTAATTATACTCATGAAATGTTACAGTTAAGTATGTTAATAACGTATTGGAAAAGTTTTGTTTTCATTGAATAAAAAAATAAATTCCGAGTTGGTGGTAATTCATGGTCATATTAAATTTGAGTGCAAAGGGTTAAAGTCATAAATCAATCAATACAGAAATAAGTATAATATATGTATTTCTTACTAAAAAGCATACACACCCAAGTATTATGGGTTACGATTACAATGTTACATAGTGATAAAAAAAGAAAATAATCGTTAAAAAATATAGTATTTATAAAAAGTAAAATGGTTAAAATAACTCTACGTAAATCTGTAGCTCAGTAATAAATCACACCTTCTTTCAACGACATTTCTTGTAAATAATGTTTTGTAATTCTGCTACTGTTACTGAAATTTTTGTACGTGGTAGCTTGAAAGATACTCTGCTAGAATCCGTTTTATCAAATTTATTTCATATTGTACAATGAACATTTTTAAAGGACAACGAAAATCTTAACACTTAACACTAGGTTTTTTTTTTTATTTTTCGGATTTCATAAGTAAAATTTGCAACATTAATTATTTTTATTCCTAGCAATTTTTGCTGAGTTTTACTTATGGAGCGGTACAAATAGACCTAAATCTATTTCCCTCTGAATTCTGCAATTTCAAATTCTTTTTCATGTATACCTACTCCTTAATATATTAATATTAGAAACAGATATTCAAGAAATGTCCGTAAATCTGGTGTTAACCAACCGAATGCGAAGGTCTCCCATTCTTTCCTCTGCCATTCATTCTATTTACTTTTGTTATTAGTTAGTCTTAACTTAGTGTTGTTCACAGTTCATCAAATAGGTTTTCTGCTCTTCCAAAGTACAATTTTTAATTAATTCAACACTAAGTTCAAGATTAACTAATAACAAAAGTAAATAGAACCAATGTCAGAGAAAAAAAATAGGAGATCTCCCCGTTCCGTTGGCTATGTGTTAATATTCATCGCCAAAATGTTAAATTATATCACAATTATTTACAGTTATAACATTACTAAATTATGTTTTTCTTCTTCTAACACTGCGCTTGCGTAATTATTATTCATCTTTCGAATTCTCGTTACAGTGCATAACGTTGAAAAGCACAATAATCGCAGTTTTTTCCTTCGTGATGAGTTAAAGTTCGAGTTAAAAGTGTCGTTAATGAATTCGCAGTAATATTTGTGACAAACACGGCACCCCGAAAAAGAAGATATCACCGGAACTGCTGTTGCCTGTATTGACGTTCGGACAACGCGGTGAAAGGACGGATACACATTTAATTGGCGAGTTTTGCGCTGTCCTAAATAGAATCGTAATGAAGTTTTCTATCGGTCGTTTCTTTTCCGCTCCTCCGATCTTTCGTGTTCCCATGCATCCCGTGGCCGAGTTAAAAGGCGATAATAAAATCCTAATTAAGTTTCCGCGGTTTCCGTTCGACGATACGTCCGCCGATGAGGAAACGTGTATCACTGGAAATAATGACTCGAATCGAGTAGCTGTCAGGCTCAAAGCATAAAGTTATTATTACGGTGTACGGAAATCGCTGTTGTACCGGTAACGAATACCTCTGTTAGTGCATTTTAGTCTTGAAAGCTCGACGGCTGCCCGCTTTTACGCTGAAATTAATTTCCCTGTAACCACGATACATTTATGTAATTTAATAACTGTTCAACGGTTGACGCTTGCTGTCCCTTGCCTTTCTATTGTATTCAGGTATCCCTTGACGGCGAGACACTGTAGGACAGAAATTTTACGAAGGGCTAGATTTCGCGACAACACTTTTAGTATTAACCCTTTGCATTCGAGAGGTGATTGTTAATTGTCTAATAATTGTAGTGTTAGAATAATAATAATAATATATAGTAATGTGATCGAGCGGATGCGAGGCTGGAAAGGTCAGAGTACTTGAGTTGGGCGATTGTCGCGTGAACGCAGAATGTTTGGGCTCGAATGTTTCTAAGGCGTGAAACATGAGAACTTGATAAAACAGTGCGACTGAGAAATTCTGGGTAGTCGTGATCGAATGCGTAGAGTGAGAAAGGTTGACAATTAGAATGAAAGGACACGAGTGTTTGGAAGAATATATGACGGGGAAAATGCGAGCGCGAGGCAGAAAGTATCAGACGGTGAAGATAGGAAGTATTAGACGACGAAGGGAGAAAGTATTGAACGTAGAAAGAGTGTTGAAGAAGCGAAGTAGCCAGCGTAGAGCGAAGGACTGTGTAGTTTGCGAAGCATAAGCGTAGTTTGCGAAGTATCAGCGTAGTTTGTTATTTTGTGTTCGTTTGTGTCGTTTTAGTTTATTAAATACACGTATATTTATTATTATTATTCACTCTTCTTTCTTTTCTTTTTTAATTTATAACCTTTCCTATAAATTTTGGGGGCTCGTCCGGGATTGATTAGCCTATGAATTTTGGGGCTCGTCCGGGATAGTCCTTTCCTATAAATATTTATTTATTGATTACGGAAATATAGTTACAATATTATGTACAAATTTTACTCTTCGCACGACTCTCTACACGGTATAACGTCTAATTCAACTCTGCTCTTTTTGACCAGAGAAAACTGTCGCTAACCCTTGGCCTTTCTCCCACCACGTACCTCGGAAAAATTCCTCAAGTATGGCCATATTTGGGCATATTCCAAAAACATGACCATATTTGGGCATTTTTCGAGGGCCTCGCGCGTCGCCAAGGGTTTTCCCCAAGCAGGTCTGAACTCTCGCTGTCCACCCCTCACTTTCTCTTACTCTGTAAAATTAATTACGATACTACATTATAA
>JAOPTO010002182.1:190633-359744 GCA_033822845.1 Tetrapedia diversipes | reverse complement strand
TACAATAACGTTTGGGAGACGTCATTCATTTCATGTGCCATTGTAGACTTTGACGTTTCTCCGACGTCAAGATGTTTTGAAATGTTTCATACTTTACAGAACTACTAATTTATTATTTTATAATGTTACTTAATATATCAATCTGATTAAATGTTATACAGCGATGCAAATTTCAAAATAAAATATTCTGTTTTTAAGCTTGCACATAACTGTTCAAGTTAGAAGAAATTACATTGAACTATTTGTGAAAGATGTATAGATTAATTATAAAAGTATCGGCAAATCCAGTGGAGTAGGTCATCGCGTAATTTTATCATTCTCCATAAAGGAAACAATTATACATCGGTGGTAATAATTATACATTAACGGTAATAAATTCTTCGAGGAAATCCAATTATCAAACGATAACAAGCGCCGGTGTTAATGAATGTTTCATAAATTTCATTGCCAGTTCTGCACTTGTCGAAGTAAACGTAGCTTCCGTTATCCTAAAGGATTATGAAATATCATACTGTTGGAGGTAATAAAAGCGATACAATTAAATGGTGACGTTCAATTAGTGTAGGAATACGATCGAGTGGATGCGAGTTTTAAAAAATCTGGAGAGTGCTTGAGTCGAGCGATAATCGTGTAAACGTAGAATGTTTGAATTCGAGTGTTTCTAAGGCGTGAAAGATGAGCACTTGAGCAAACGTCGTGAGGAATTTTGGATGAACGTGACCGAATGCATCGAGTGAAAAAGGCTTAGAATTAGAAAAAAAGGAAATGAGTGTTTGGAAGAATATACGACGGGGAAAATGCTAACGTGTGGCAGAAAGAGTGTGATTTTGAATGTAGTAGTAGCTAAGTTGTAAAGTCGTTTAAGTTGTTATTATTAACCTATTTAAAATATAAATTTATTAGTATTCTAATCATTTTACTTTATTTTACTCACACCTAAGCCCTACCATCTCTCTCTCTCTCTCTCTCTCTCTCTCTCTCTCTCTCTCTCTCTCTCTCTATCAAATAAATAAAAGTAGAATTTCCCTATAAATGCATCGAGTGAGAAAGGCTTAGATTTAGAGAAAAAGGAAATCAGTATTTGGAAGAATATATGACGGGAAAAATGCTAACGTGTGGCAGAAAGAGTGTGATTTTGAACGTAGTAGTAGCTAAGTTGTGAAGTCGTTTAAGTTGTTATTATTAAGCTATTTAAAATATAAATTTATTAGTATTCTGATCACTTCACTTTACTTTACTCACACCTGAGCCCTACCATCTCTCTCTTTCTCTCTAATAAATAAATAAAAATAGAACTTCCCTATAAATGCATCGAGTAAAAAAAGTTGACAATTAAAAAGAAAGGAAATGAGTGTTTGGAAGAATATACGACGGAGAATATACGAGCTCAAGGCAGAAAGAGTGTGATTTTGATCGCAGTAATTGCTAAGTTATAAAGTCGTTTAAGTTGTTATCATTAAACTATTTTAAATATATATATATTATTTATATTCCAATCACTTCACTTTATTTTATTCACACCTGAGCCCTGTCCTCTATACTCTACTAAATAAAGTAAAAGCAAAATTTTCCTATAATAGCGAACGGCCGAAGGTTGCGGAGAAACGCCGCGCTTATAACTGGAGGCGTTCTCGATTCGAAATTAAAGTCACCAGCTTGATAGGAAAATTCTGTGCTTCTATAGGAACCAGGTCGATAATATATACATTTCGTTCCTTCCCTGCTATCTCATCGAGTGCGTCGATCAACATCAAAGATAAAGAACGCAGAGGAATAGAACCTTTGCATGCTTGTTGGCCCCCGTGTGTGTGTGTGTGCAGTTGCTCGTGCTGGCCCAGCTTGTCAAATATTATTCGCTTGAATTTATTTTTCGTTGGCTGCCGCGCAAAAACCGGAAGTTCAAACAATTTGGCCCGCGGTCGACATCAGTGACTTTTAATTATCGATATTAGCAAAGCGAATGAGAAGCAACAATAAAATGCAAAAACGGCTTCGCTTGCACACGCTCGGCGAGCGTTCCGCGCTTTTTCTATTAATTAAAAATTCTCCTCCCCTTTCGCTCGTGCCGCTCGTAGAATGAAAAATAGTTGCTCCGTCTCGATAATAATGCGCCAGCAACTGCGCTGGGGAACGGTGCGACGTGAAAAACCGGGTCGATCGACCGTGAACGCCGACGTTCGTCAATATGCGAGCCGATAGACGGCAAGTAGGCTGGAATCGAAACAAATCAACTGTGTCTAGTTGACTCCGGTCGAATTCCGGAAGATTAACTAGAGCTAGGTAAAAAACCGTGTCACCTACACTTTTAGCCGTTGGAAGGACAGGAGGGAGCGTTAGGGGATCGGGCACCGATGGAGATGGAACGTGTCGCGAGGCATTACCGGTCGAATGTCAACGAAACGTTTTTGTTTCAAGAAAATAAAACCGTACAAGGCACGCGCACGTTTCTCGCGATGCCATTGAAGAAGCTTTCGTTGCGAAAACGACGACATTTGCAGGTAGATTGATGGAGATCATGATGAAACTTGTCACCCGATCGGTACAGTTTTATCCGTCAGCGCTAATGCTTCGTTCGTGTCCCATCTTTTGCAAACATGTGTGATAAGTTTTATTTATTCATTTCATTTAACGGGGCAAATCCCCATTGGTGTGTAGGAGAAATACAGAAATATAATGTAAGATATATAGAAACATAAGTAACATAATTTATAAGCTTAAATTATTAATAAAGTCGAGGAAAAAGAAAAGATAATAATAAGAATACGCTTTGAAAACTGTGGTTGGTGAAACGTATGTTTATCAGAGTTTGAATACGGAAGTTCTATACGAAATATATATATATATATAGATAATAGTGTAAAATAATGATTATTGAAAAAGTTTATTGATTAATAAAATAAAATAAATTAACAATATATATATGGAGACGGACGAAATACTAAGATATTTATAAATCTATCTCGCACTATTAATAATATTTATTGTTAATTAAATTAAATTTAATAAATTTAAGATCCATATTAAATGGTTAAATAAACATTACAACTATCGCTATCAGAAAGATTTCTATTTTCCTCTATTCTACTTAATCTTTTTATTATTACACAGTCCTCTGAGATAACACTTTTAGATATCTTTTATGCAGCTTACATCTTTCTTCAAACTTTCCTCCTCCATTTGTTATTCTCTTCTGTATTATCTGATTTTAGTCTTGCTAAATTTACTCTAATTTACTTAGAACAATTTGAACATTATATTAGAATAAAAGTTACTAAATAGTTAACCAATTAGTTAACTAGATTAGAATCGAACAATTTGTTCCATTACGAACTATGCATTTCTGTTTCACAACGACTTCCCCCAAAACGTTTAGATCTTTTCTTGCACCGAGAAGAATTTCATTCCAAGGCAATCGTTAGAGTTCTCCGGGGCTCGCCCACCGATCGTGTACTGCTTCGATCGCTCCGAAAATTTGATTTTTCCGCTCGATCCTCTTCAATCGCGCGCCGTTCGTGCGTCAAAGAAGAAATATGTCCTGGTCGTTTCTCGCGAGATTGCTTATCGGCCACAACCTCGAAACAGCCGTACCTGCTTCTCCTTCCACGCCCACGATATCACTGTACGATTTCCTTCGCCTAAACTGTTGGCGATGAAACTGAAACATCGAACCATAAGCCACGAGAGCTGTGTCCAAAGAATCAAGGGACTGGCTATAAACAGGATGATGATCGTTTATATGAATCAGAATTAACACGTTACGTGTAACAAAATTAACGTCAAATACGATTTAAATGATGTTTAAATAGAATTTAAATGCAATTCGATCGAATTGATCAAAAGTGACCATTTTTATAAACGATGAACAATGGTGAAAATGAGTAATTGTTACTCATCTATTAACACGTTCGTCGCCCAGCATAATTCGGTTGAGTTTCTCGCTAGGCCCAAATCTGATTGCACAGAAAACTGGGCTAAAAAAATATAAAAACAGCAACAATTTTAACTTTTTATTTTTATTTTATGTATTTTATATTTATATGTATTATGCATCAATGCTTATTCGATTGAATTCCTTTTAAAATTCCAATTAAAAATCCTATTCAACGTTAAGAAAAAGAGCGTCACTCAAATATGGGAGACGTGGCGACGAACGTGTTAAAGGTACAGATTCGAAATACGCTGGAAAGTCGATCATCCAAAGTAATCAGGGGATAATTATCAGTTCGGATAAGAAGTCTTTTTTTGGATATTCGGTCTGAAGGTAACAAATTTTTTGTTATCTGATTAATCAACAATAAATTGAACGATTTACGAATATAGACGTTTTCTGCGTGACAGAATACGTATCTAATAAAAGAAATAGAGTGTAAGAAATAAATCAAACATTTTTAGATCTTGCCATGTTATGGATCCTCTTTAATATAAGTGGGTCCAACATAACTCTACACTAGCCATACACAATCTTTTTGTTCGTCGGGCCACATACATGTGTTTGTTATGTTAAACGGAACACAACATAATATACTATATCCCATAATATAATAGTAATGTAAAATAATAAAACTTAAAATCTAAATGTATTCGAGCGTTTATTTAAAAATTAGTGTGATATTTGATTTTTGAAACTTTTAACTGTATTAGGTAGATCAGGTTTATACTTGCCACATACTACTCTTAATATATCATGAAGGTGTTTAAGAAAGTGTCTACCTAATAATGAGTATGAGTCTACACCGCTTAAGGGAATGTTAACCCTTAATACTCCTAGTTTTAAATGTGAATATTGACCGGCAACTCCAACTTATTCTCGTCATATTTTGACTTGTAAATTTTTAAATGTCAGACTTTAAACACTACAATGACGTGTAAATAATAATATTATAGTCATTCAAAACAGTCTTTATTCATTTCAGAAGTAATGTAATTTTGATTACAATATTTATATTATTAATTATACTGGTGGTGCTTGAGATCACACTTGGAGCCCTAAAGGTTAATTGTAAAACAAAGGGTTTATTATTGTTACTGTCATTATTATTATTATAGAATAGTTCATTCAGTTCGGTTTAACAATATTTTTCAAACTGACGCCTCTCAAAACCCGCGTTCGCCAAAAATCCATGTCAAACACCGGCAAATAATATCGAACGTCAACATTTCGCGCTCTGTTTCAATCCGTTGTACTAACGATAAGCGCTAGAAGATACACCTCCGCAGCAGAGTAGCCTTTCAACGACCGCGTTTTACCAAGATAAGGCGTGTAATTAACCGTAATTAGTTGTTCCACTCTTCCAAACCCCGTGCCGCCTGTCTGTCAGCAGCTCGTAATCCGATTTTCTGGCTGGTGGCGGGCGTCGCGGAATAATCGAATCTCGCGCCTCGAATAGAAGCCATTAATCGACAGCAGTGGGGCAACGTTCGATCTCTTAACGTTCTCTTCTCCTTTATTCCCCCTTTTTGCGCCGGCATTCCGGCCGCTTTTCCCTTCGTCGTTCGAATTGTCGTCCGTCGCCGTTCAGAACCTCGTACATAATAGTAATAACGCTCGAAGGTGGGCGCGCAGACGACGAAAGTTGCGAAGTCCGCGCGGTGCCGCTCGCCTTTTTACGCCTGGCTGGGTAACGAAGCGGGGAAAAGTGGCGGCGATGTTGTTACAAAAGGCAATTCGCTTATGTAAATCGGTGGAGCCAGCCTGCGCGCAATAAAATTTAAACTGCGCCACCCGCCGCGTGCACGAAACATTTTGTTTGTTTGCCTATTTCGTTTCGTCCCTGTACTTTTTGTCCCTTCCCTTCCTTTCTCGCCCTTTATTTCTCCTGTCCGCTTTCAGGGAATCCACTGTGTGTGTGTCCGTTTTCTTGGTTGATACTGGACGTTCTTAACCCTTTGAGTGCTGAATACTCGTGGCCTATGCAGTCCGTACGGACGGTGCGCTGCTGGACTGAATACTTTGTCGCGCCATTTTTGCCAGGCACGTATTTGCGTCCATAGTCTATATCGATAACTTTCGCTGGACGCATATGTGCGTTGGATGCAGACCCGATTGCGGTATGCTTTCCGTTCGACTGACAGAGGACGCTCAGCGTGAGCTGGGACATACAGTTGTAGGAAAAAGGTTCTTAACACTATTCCTACCGACACTTCATGTATACTTATTCCTACCGCGACATTGCCACGTAAGACAGACTACAAATTTTTCTCAGAAAATAAACAATGGAAAAAGAAGTGAACATTGAAAAATGTATTATATTTGAGGAAAAGTCGTAAAGTTTAAAGGCGATTCAATTACGTTGTATGTATGAAATTCTAATCGAGATTTTAAAAACGGTCATTTGACCGGTCGTCGTAGGAATAGTGTTAAGATTATTTATTATTATTGTTGGATTTTGAAATAAAGCACTCTCTACTTGTGAAATACATTTATTATATGCAACACTTATCCACTGACTTACACTATATCTTACACTACATTTATTTACTCTAATCGATTTCACTCTAATGATATCACTGAAGAACTGCGCGACCCAGAAACTGTTCCTTTGTTTCCCCCCCCCCCCCCCCTCTTACAGCCTCATTCTCTGTGTTCCACACTGTTGTGTTATTTGACTAATTTACAATAGCATTAACACAATCAAATTCGCCATATAATGTGCAATGAGTCCCACGTGAAAGAAGAGTACAATTTCTAAAGGCAAAAGGTGTAGTATTTAACACTAGATTGCCGGATGTTGGGTATATACCTATTTTGCCTGAAATAAGTCAATTTGACTCAAACATAAAAATTGAAGTTCAAACAAAAAATAAAACTTTATTTTTAAGAAAGTTTGTTCAAAACAATTTTTAAAATACATTTTTCGCAGATTTTATTATTACATTTAGCACAAACGCCCCTACTTATAATCCTTTCACATGGTACTTGAGTCTTACAAAATCACAAGTGAGTCAAATTGACTCACTCCGGCAATCTAGTGTTAAATCGAAATAAGCTAATATTTCAAGACAATTGACAATACAATTTAGAATTTTAGAGGCTATTAATAGATCTAACATCGGCCTCCTACACTCCAAAGGCTAACTTAACTTAACTTTACTTAGTTAACTAAGTTACTAACTTAACTTAACTTTACTTAGTTAACTAAGTTACTAACTTAACTTTACTTTACTTAGTTAACTAAGTTACTAACTTAACTTTACTTTACTTAGTTAACTAAGTTACTAACTTAACTTAACTTTGCTTAGTTAACTAAGTTACTAACTTAACTTAACTTAACTTAAAAATAAAAATGATAAAAGTGACTCTTGCTATTGGTGTTTCTAATGCAAGAGCCATTAGTTGAACGATCTATACAATTACCAAACGTTTATGGTTAAATTCCTCGGAATTCTAATGTTAAAGTGGTAATAACAATAAAAAGTATTGCTTTATAATGCGTCTGATATTCACTTTATATTTGCTAAAAATGCAACAGATTTCGTATTACCATCTTTTAAGCCGTTCAGCTGTTGCGTTCGAACCAGCACCGTTGCAAGAGTTAAGGGAAATACCCTACATTATGTGAGTGACGTGTATCAAAGAGGAGGGAAATATGGGTTCGCGTTGAACGATGAATACCCTCGTAAAGTGGCCTCGCGAAAATTTTCGAGCGAGCTTCCCTTACTGTAAAAATTAAAAAAGTTTATATCGCTCTGCGCCGGGGCTCAAAGCACCACGCGCGCAATTGGTCCTTCAATTTTGCAAAATCGGTTTATTAGCTGGAGATTCACGATGAGTTTTCATCGCTGGCCTGGTGTCTCATGGTGTTACTCGTGCAATAACGTAGCCGCTTGAATTAATTTCTATATCACAGCCTTTTCGCTTTGTAGATCGCTGTTGAATCTTCTATAAGCTAATTCTGAGGGTTACACAGGGTGTCTACAGACAAAAATAAGAACAGAATATCGTATAACGAAAAATTCATAAATGCTTCCTTAATTCGTTGACATGCAATGCCGTCTGGGAGACGTCATTCATTTCATATGCCATTGTAGACTTTGATGTCTCCGAGACGTCAAGAATTATCTACAATATTCCAAAATGTTTTGAAATGTTGCATACTTTACAGAACTACTAATTTATTATTTTTTAATGTTACTTAATGCATCAACCTGATTAAATGTTATATAGCAACACAAATTTCAAAATAAAGTGTTCTGTTTTTAAGCTTGCGCATAACTGTTCAGTTGAGCCAAGTTGAATAGTGTTTTTTCAGACGCATCAAATTCCGTTTTATTTGTATATCAAGGGGTGTTTTTGACGTCAATTTAGCTGCGAAAGCGGTGTATTGCTCTCGAAAGACTTTATTGTAACCACCTTGTATGGCGAAAAGGTTTCCTCTTGATGAGGTTGATTAAAGTTGATATCAGGAGTTGTTCAGGTGTCAAATTGAACACGATAGAGTTGAGTTGTTCTAGTTTGTGAGGGTTACTTTATTTCTTTACAAAATGGCCTTTCGTTCGTAAAATACGTCTGATGTCTTACTAACTAACTGTGCCCTTTTTTCCATGCTTTTATGGGCGCATCTCCACTTCGCACTTTCCCGAAAAACAAACCCGCCGTCGGTGCGGGCCTGGAAAGTGTCAACGGCTGAGGAGGAGAAAGTGACCGAGTCTCGCGCGTATTCGGTCCCAACCCTTATTGAGGGCCTCTGATTTATGGGGGCCCTAATGACCACTCTGGCCATCGTCACCCCTGATTGTCTGGTTCCTCTTACAAGTTTAATATAAATGCTTGTACTCTCCCTTTGCCCATCGTCGTGGTTCTTTCGGTGGTTGTCTTGTTGAATGGTCTTTGGTTGTGTTGTTGAGTTTTCAATGGCCCGATATTTATACCAAAAGTGACCGCATCTCTCGAACCAGTCACCATTGCTTAACCCTTTGACTGCGGCGCGTTTTTCGCATGTCAGTCGCTGCGACTGGTTGTCCACCGACTAGTGACCAAAACAGTACCTGAAAATTTTATACCATTCTTACGGTTTAAAAAATAATAATGGCATATTTAGTTGCTATGTTACATAGGACAATAAATTCCATTTTGAATTAATCGGTGAAACAGTAATAAAGGTGTTATAGTAGAAAAATACAGAGGACGTATATTTACGCTTTTCGTATATATTGATGGATCTGTGAAGGCGTATATATACGCCTTTAGCAGTCAAAGGGTTAAAGGTATTGTAGGAAGGGAGCGCTGGTAAACACTTCCCTTCTACCGAAGATGCTTGGGCAAGTATAGGGTCGTTATTATAAACACCTCTGCCCCAATTTAGGACACAACAAGGGATTAAGAAGTTACAACAAGAATATGAAATGTAAAAATCCATCTCAACATGTTGAGACAAATTTGACATCAACGTTCTATTGAATTTATTGTCGATTTCAGTTTCTTGCGATTTTGTAACTTTAAATTTCATGCATAGCACGTGTGAAGCACCTGACGTTCATCGTCGGTAAGAATCAGCATAAAGGACATGTCTCGAGAAACAAAGCGAGTTATTATACCTGCATCCCCGATTATAACGATTTAAGATTTCGTTCCAGCTCATCCATTTCCGTAATCTGATTTCTCGCTTCGATCTGTATGAACGACACCCAAAGGACTGAGTTTAAACGTCAATTTGAGCAAATTGAAAAAAAGATGAAGGAGATTTTCATTATCCGGAAGGCGAGAGGGACGTCGCCGGCCCTGATTCCATGCATCTACCTTTGAAACTGCTTAACATGCTAATACTTTCAATATCTGTCGACACGCTGGCCGTCGTCCTCGCTCTGCATTCTTTTCCCTCGCTTTCTTCTTTTCCGCTCGGATATTTAAAGGGAAACACTGCCGGCTCCGGTTTCAAAATCCCAGAGCAGCGAACAAGGATCCCAATTCACCTCAACTCGTTCGACTTGTCATTTATAATTTCCTTCGATCCCTGCCTCTATTCCGACGCTATTTTTAGGGGTGTGCGGGTACCCGAGCTTCGGAGCGGTTTGGGTCGGGTCCCGAAGGTTTGTAAAATTCGGGCACATAACAGTGAAGTTGGGTCTGATCGGGTCCAGTTGAATCAGAATCCTTAATGTTTGTAAAATTCAGGTATCCGACAGAGTGAAGTTAAGTCAAATCGAACTAAATTAAAGTAAAGTAATATATAGTAAATTTTCAAATGTGCAGGCACCACAGTAAGTTTACCACGTTTCTATGAAAAATTTGTCACTTTTAGCCCCTTGGTAGTTCCAGTGTTAATAAGTACTTAACTGTACGATACTGTTATTGGATTCCAATAATTAGAAATCACCTTTATTAGATCGGATACGTTAGTATTACAGTTTTTTAGTTTGCTGACCCGATTCGACACGAGTTTAATTTCAGGTACCCGACTGCAAGGGAACCCGAACTTTACGATCTTCCGAGATCCGACCTGATCCCAAGAATAATTTCTCGACCCGACCTGATCCCAAGAACAATTTCTCGACCCGACCCAACTCGACCCAAGTTTAATTACAGGTACCCGACTGCATGGAAACCCGAACTTTACGATCTTCCGGGATCCGACCCGATTCCAATAATAATTTCCCGGTTCGACCGACGAATTTAATTTCGAGTACCCGACTGCAAGGGAACCCGAACTTTACGATCTTCCGAGATCCGACCTGATCCCAAGAATAATTTCTCGACCCGACCTGATCCCAAGAACAATTTCTCGACCCGACCCAACTCGACCCAAGTTTAATTACAGGTACCCGACTGCAAGGGAACCCGAACTTTACAAATTTTCGGGATACGACCCGATTCCAATAATAATTTCCCGGTTCGACCCGACCCGAATTTAATTTCGAGTACCCGACTGCAAGGGAACCCGAACTTTACGATCTTCCGAGATCCGACCTGATCCCAAGAATAATTTCTCGACCCGACCTGATCCCAAGAACAATTTCTCGACCCGACCCAACTCGACCCAAGTTTAATTACAGGTACCCGACTGCAAGGGAACCCGAACTTTACAAATTTTCGGGATACGACCCGATTCCAATAATAATTTCCCGGTTCGACCCGACCCGAATTTAATTTCGAGTACCCGACTGCAAGGGAACCCGAACTTTACGATCTTCCGAGATCCGACCTGATCCCAAGAATAATTTCTCGACCCGACCTGATCCCAAGAACAATTTCTCGACCCGACCCAACTCGACCCAAGTTTAATTACAGGTACCCGACTGCATGGAAACCCGAACTTTACAAATTTTCGGGATACGACCCGATTCCAATAATAATTTCCCGGTTCGACCCGACACGAGTTTAATTTCAGGTACCCGACTGCAAGGGAACCCGAACTTTACGATCTTCCGAGATCCGACCTGATCCCAAGAATAATTTCTCGACCCGACCTGATCCCAAGAACAATTTCTCGACCCGACCCAACTCGACCCAAGTTTAATTACAGGTACCCGACTGCATGGAAACCCGAACTTTACGATCTTCCGGGATCCGACCCGACCCGACATTTCGAGTACCCACGCACCCTTAGCTATTTCACATTTTTAAGGCCGTCCCGGTGGCTAGGTCACAGCGGTCCCTCGCCAAGTCCTCGAGGTGTGCGCCAAATTGAACGCTTTTTTTCCCCGCTCCCTTTTTGCTAGCCTCCAGATTACACGGATGCCTGTTCCACGGCCAGGCGCCGAATTGCCTCGCCGCGGCTACACGATCCTTTTTTATTCCTTCCCTCGCGTTGCGTTTTTCCGTCGACGCTTAACGCGGAACAATCGGAACAAACGAGTTCCGAGCCGTTCTTCCCGAGGGTGAAACAGGCAAGCTCGTGACAGGGATCTTTCGCCTACTTCCATGCAACGAGTTTCGTTGTTAACGGGGTCATTTCTCAGTTAGGGATCTTCTTTATTCGTAAAAGTTAGAAATTAATCCATGAACGACGAGAGCTGGAAAAAGGTCACTTGCAAAGAAGATGAGTTTGATCGGTTATAGCTTTTATCGGTCCATCTTCTCTGATTTACGATTATAAAAATAGGGCATGAGTTATTTTTATTGTGGTGAAAACGATAGTGTAGAAAGAAGGTCCTTAAGATTATTTATTATTATTTACACTTAGCCGACCGAATGGGGAGAACTCCCATTTCTTTCTCAACAAAGGGCTGCAATTGATTCTATTTGCTTTTATTATTAGTTAGTCCAGATTTATTATTTAGATATTATTTATTAGATATTATGAGAACCAGTACTGTTCATAAGTTCTCCAAAGCACAATTTTTCATAAATTCAACACTAGGTTAAGACTAATTAATAACAAAAGTAACTAGAATCAATAGCACCGCTTTATTGAGGAAAAAGTGGAAGATCTCCCCATTCGGTCGGCTAAGTGTTAATATGAATAATGACAAAAATATACAGTATACAGTAAATTCTAATTCAACTCTGCCACGCGACTCTTTGTTTAATCCCCAGCTCCTTTTACGACTTTACAACTCGGTTTTCTATTCAACACTGGTCCCTTTTTCTCTTCCGAGGAAACTCTTCTAGGCCCTTTCCTCTTCCCACCCCGCGCTCGCTAAACATTGCCAACAAATCAATGAATTGTCTATTACCAACGGGTTTTTCCTGGCTTTCGTCTAGTCGACTCACATTTTTACTTTTCTGGCCCTTAAAACTACAATAGTATCAATGAATTTTGATGGTGCGTTGACGAAAATAATCAATCGATACAAATGAAATACTTCTTTTGTCCTTGTACCATCTAAGGTAGCTTCTTTTCAGCTCCACATGTGTACGTTGCTTATCTGATTCAGTCTAAAATTATTAAGTTCTTGCAAATACATGAAGAAATAAGTAGTATAATTCGCTTAAGTGTTCGTCCAGTACGGTCGAGCGATTTTTTCATACACTATGATCTGTCCTTCCTTGTTTTCCCAATTTACTACGATGAAGACAAAAGTTTTCGTATACTATCGTGTGTCCTTTCTTGTTTTCCCAATTTAATACCACGAAGACAGAAGTTTTCGTATACTATATCGTGTGTCCTTTCTTGTTTTCCCAATTTAATACGACGAAGACAGAAGTACAGTTATGCGATATGATGTCGTTCTTCTGCATCGAGCCTAAATCGCTTCCTTCGAAAATTGTCACGTACTCGCTAATGATATCATCGTTAATGATCTGTTGCCAATTCGTACGTCTGTATACGAATGCTATTAGACGA
The DNA here is from genome assembly GCA_033822845.1 of Tetrapedia diversipes. Classification (NCBI taxonomy): domain Eukaryota; kingdom Metazoa; phylum Arthropoda; class Insecta; order Hymenoptera; family Apidae; genus Tetrapedia; species Tetrapedia diversipes. The sequence continues at coordinate 346,521 of JAOPTO010002182.1, read as the reverse complement.
GAACTGTTTAAACCATATAGTGGAGCAAGGAAGCAGGTTTCGATCTGAAAGCCGCCGCCGCCTCTCGCTTACAGCCACGTTGCGGAGTAAATCGTCGTTGCGTCAGTTTGCCCCCGTTTTCGCCATGAAAGCCCTTGAAGCTGGTTGTGAATAAACATTTTAAGCGAGCACGAAATTCTGGAGCACACTTGAACGCTTGCCTTGCTGGTCAACAATTAGAGAACGTTTGATTTAATATCATTTCCCATGACAAAAGGCTGTAGCATGATCAAGCTTGTGACAAGAAAATGTTTCAGAGCTATGTTTCAGAAAATCAACCCTTTACTGCATGAATTAATAAAGCGTTGAAAAAAGAATTGTTTCACGGTGGAAAGTAGCTTTATTTAATTATCAATAAGACATTTTAAAAGAAAAATAATGTAAAAGTTTTATATTTTGGTGCATACAAGACCAAATATGGAATCGAAAAAAAACTAGTTGTGAACTAGTTGTGAAGTATAGAAAACAGTTAAAAAGCGGAAAAATTATTATCCGTCGAGAAAGATGAGTATATCGACTCCATGAAAATATTGTTTCTGTCCAAAAGTACTTACGTTTTACTCTGTTATTGTTTTCTGAAAATGAATCACTCCCACCTAAATTCTGCTTTCTCACCCATTTGCACAAAAGTTAGGTTATTCCGAAATATCATAAAATCATAGACAATTTTTTCGCGTTTTATTATTGCTAAATATATATTTGATGGATTAAAATGGTTTGAATTATTTTATGATACTTAATTTGTAAATAAAATTGAATCAAAACTGCAATACCATATATGAGCCTATATGCGGTAAAGGGTTAATGTAACACTGCTGAAATTTATAACATAAGTTCGAAACTAGAACTTTTTATTTGTTGATTAACGCATTTCTTTGATGCATTTCATTTCTGTGAAAGGACTTAGTTACATATGTACATTTTATTGTCCACGATAATACTTTAGTTTTACTTTTCATTTATTTCGATTCCGATTAGAATAAAATCATCCATTAGAGTTTTATGAAGTAATTATAGAAGCAAAAAATAAAAATGTATGGGAGAATTATCTTCTTAGAAATGTAAGAAATAGGAATTCACGATGAAATAATTCTACTAAAATAATTATTCTAGTTCTTATCTTCGTTGGCTCGTATCTTATTGCCTTTACTTTGCAATGTGCTTTGGTTTTTATAGAAACTTTCAATTCCAATTTACCTTAATTAAAATCACATAGATACTATTTCGCGAGGTTAGCTGTTTGTAATTATAAAACGAAGTCTAAATTATTTTATAACGTAAAAGGATTCCTCATTTTTAGAACATTATAATTTTCATTATACAGATTCTCGAAACTGATTAAATTCTTCCCTTTATTCATTTGTTCGCTTTATAAGTCCAAAATGTGTTCAGAGAATATCGGAATAAGCGTTTATTATATAAATATAAAATTTGCACTTATATTTATTAAATGATATAACCTAATCGTTTAATTAGTTTTATGGGTTATCACATTTTAAAGATAATGCAATATATAAAACAAAAATAACTTTAAGAAAGAATAGTCGTAGAGTTCATCATTTTCTGTAATCCCATAGATTAAACGGAATATCAGAACGTAAACAAGTTAGGGCACACTCATACATAAGTAGAATAAACAGGCATTTAGTAGCCATAGGATAGAGTCAGCAGTCAACAGTTAAACATCACTAGATCGGATGTGCTTGGAAAAGCCTCTCTCTCTCTCTCTTCCCCTCCCGTATCCTCTTCCTTCGTCTCTCTTTGCCTCTCCAAATATTGTTTGGAGAAATTGCCTGTAGCCAAATATCATTCAGGATGGTTAAATATTTTATTCGATTTTCATGTAACTGCTACAGAATATCGTTACGAATTTATATGTTTAAATAGAATACGGGTAGTTTCGTATTAAATCATTTATTTAATTTATTAAGAAATAATTTATTAATTTAAAAATATAATTTTCGCCCACAAAGGGAAACCGTATTTCCTTTTTAACACGTTCGTCGCCCAGCGTGATTCGACTGAGTTTCTCGCTGGGCCCAAATCCGATTGCATAGAAAACTGGGGTAAAAAAAATATAAAAACAGCAACAATTTTAACTTTTTATTTTTATTTTACGTATTTTATATTTATATATATTATACTTCAATGCATATTCCATTGAATTCCTTTTAAAATTCCAATTTTAAATCCTATTTAACTTTAAGAAAAAGAGCGTCACCCATATTTGGGTGACGTGGCGACGAACGTGTTAACACGTTCAGTTTCGGGCCATTTTTTGAAGACTCTCCTTTCAGACCGCGTGGGGCGTATACGACTCACACTTTTACGATTAAATAATGTTTTCGACCTACGTACGCCTTGCATTTTTTCAATAGTACTGATAGAGATGAAACACAGTGTGTGTGTGTGTGTGTGTGAGTGTGAGATCGAAGAAAGGGGAAAATGTAAAAACAATAGAATAGCGTGGTTGTACCACACATGTTTTGGCACCACGCAGTTCTCCCAGGTCCGTGTATGTGAATAGATGTAGAGAATAAGTGATAGCTATTAGTAATTATGTAATGTTTATGATTAATTATAGAGTGTGTGCATTATTATTATTATTAAAGTGTTAAAAACCTAACAAGTACAAAACCATAATTAAAATTCCTTTTAAATTCGCCCCACGTGGCATGGAACGTGTTAATACACTTCTTTTCGTAATAGTATAATAATACCGTTTCGTTACATATTTATTTATTTATACTGTACGTTTATGAAATTTTGAATCACACTTTTCTAGAACACCTTTCTTTGCATCTTGTTTCAGATTGTGTCAGATAATACTGTGAGTCGCAGTATTAACCGATCAATCGGATCACCGGACATACGTTTACAGGTGAGATAATTAATTTTTGTAGCAACCTTTTTTATATTTAACGTATAAGTATCTTTAGAAAGTATGGAGGTAGTAAGACAGATATTTTACTGAAAATAGTAACTTCAGAGAGATCGAAATTTGAACGAAGTAGAAGAAATATTATTATTGTGAATTAATTATAATGCGATATACATATAGCAATCGTATTGTTAGAATCATGCAAAAATCCCCATCCCTCAAATTAATTTCATTGAAATTTTTCAATTAATTTCTTAAATCTTCACCGGTCAATTGCTTAACAGACATCGAAGTGCAATTAAAACCGGAGAAAAATATTTTAACAATCATTTTTATTTATTTTACCGTAAAAAGTATTTGCGAAGTGTCCCCCAAGAAACGGTGGGAACTTTTTACATAGACACAATATTAACAAATTCATATTATAGATTCATATTATAATAGAAAATTAACAAATTCGTATTATAATAGAATTAGTATTATCGTATATAAACTTTTAGCTCAATCATCTGTGGGAACTTTTTACATAGACACAATATTAACAAATTCATATTATAGATTCATATTATAATAGAAAAAGAACAAATTCGTATTATAATAGAATTAGTATTATCGTATATAAACTTTTAGCTTAATCATCACTACACAACATACACATAAATCACATAGAAAGAAAAAACACATTATACTCCTCAGCACGTAATTTTGCTTACCTCAGACAAGATCCCAATCGTTCGGTCAAAAATTAAATCTCAAAAGATTAAACTCGTCTTTCGATCTTCCAGAAAGAAAAATAAAATAGTTCCTCAGCTTAAAACGTGTAGCGCACGCACGCACACACGCACACATACACACACACACACCACATGTTGCACTTTCTCATTCAAACATCAGCTCGTTTAAAAGGAGGAAAGGTGTATCCTCCCTTCTAGATTGCGGCGAAGTTCTTTCAGGCAGGTGGAAAAAGCCTGCTTGTTTAACCGAGAATCGTCCTCGTGAAACGAGCAATGAATCTACGTTTAATCAGCGCCTTTTGGACGCGTCCCGTAGATAAGACTCGTAATTAGTTATAGACGTTACTTTTGGAACAGCGCCGATTCACGTGCAACCAAGGCGAGGCTTTAATCGGGCCGGCGCGGCGTAATCCGATTTTCCAGTTTGGTGTACAGGACCGTCTCTGGCGTGAAAAGCAGCCCCGACCGAGCCAAAGGTTGCGGCGAACCTCGGCGTCCCTTAAAAAAATATAACACGTTTCCTGATCTGTTTTACCGACCACCCCTCTTCCGTCCTTCCGTTTGCTTCCCGTTTCGAGCTGGAAATTTGCCTGTTGGCGATGAAAGAATCGCAGAACCTTCGATCGTGTGTGCAGATAATCGAATGTCGGAAAATTCATCGCGGTGAGGGTAAAAAATCGTGAAACGTAACAACGTGAAATGGAAAATATAATTTAACACTTCTAATGTGTAGGGGTTTGAGTGATTCTAAATGTTTTTTTTGCAACAAAACTCGGTTTACTTTGTATTATATCTTTTCTGAAAACGGATATTTTAGCTATGAAAAGTTTTCCCCGTGCAGAATATGTCTTCGTGTACGTTGGACTATAGAAATATTTTACTTTATTGACAAGCTGTACGGAATTATTCTTTATGTTAATCTTCCTTGTGTGAGGGTGACTTTACATCTTTACAAAATAGCCTTACGTTCGTAAAATACGGTTGCTGTCTTACTAACTAACTATGCCCTTTTTCTCATGCTTTTATGGGCACATCCCCACTTTGCACTTTCCCGAAAAACGAACCCGCCGTTGGTGCGGGCCTGGAAAGTGTCAACGGCTGAGGAGGAGAAAGTGACCGAGTCTCGCGCGTATTCGGTCCCAACCCTTATTGAGGGCCTCTGATTTATGGGGGCCCTAATGACCACTCTGGCCATCGTCACCCCTGATTGTCTGGTTCCTCTTACAAGTTTAATATAAATGCTTGTACTCTCCCTTTGCCCATCGCCGTGGTTCTTTCGGTGGTTGTCTTGTTGAATGGTCTTTGGTTGTGTTGTTGAGTTTTCAATGGCTGGAAAGTGTTAGCGGCCGTGACCGAGTCTCGCGCGTACTCAGTCCCAACCCTTATTGAGGACCTCTGGTTTATGGTGGTCCTAATGACCACTTTGGCCATCGTCACCCCTGATCATCTGGTTCCTCTTACACTTGTTTCATTTAATGGTATCTTGATTTAGCAAGTGAAAACGTTTATTGAAAAAGTACAACAATTGTAAGCTAACTGATTAATCGTTAATTATTGTTATGCTTATATTATTTCACTCGACGCGATTTAAATATTATCGTTTTCAAATGTAGTGAAATGTAGAGAATGTTTATTTATTTATCTTTATCTTGTGGTTTATTTAACGACAATGAAATAAAATTCTAACGCATGGATAGTAGTACATTTGTTGTTATCCTTAATGCATGTATTTATTTATTCAACGATCAGTTACCATTTAAAAGGTAATCGTTTATTTCCACGACTCTTTAAAAAACATTTTTCATTTCATGATTAAATAAAACTGCTAAATTTAGTATAGTTTGCTTACTTATATGATTTCAATAAATGATGTTAACCCACTATTAGAGAAAAGCAGAAAGGATTAAATACACAGGTGACGTAACTCGTCGACAAGTTAACAATATTATATTTCTATTTTCTTCCTATTTTCTCTCTAAAAAATTGAATGTCAATCACAACTACATACAGTGGCTCCAAAAAGTATTCGTACACTGTATTACATGGAAATTCATCTACTTCTGAAATTCTGATTTCAATGAAACTTTATGTGTGTACAGAGCATGGTGTGTCCTACGTGGAACAATTTTTTGGCGTCAAAATATTTTTTAAGGGGGCTGATAACGAATCTCAAAGTTTTAGCGATTTTTCACGCTTTAAATACAAACTTTTCTGGGTTCTTTCTTTTATGACAGGGCGATAGAGTATTAACCCTTTGCACTTGAGAGGTGACTGTTAGTCGTTTAATAATACTATCTTCAAAAATTCGAAATATTCACTGAAATTCGCCTGTATTATACGCCATTTAGATTAATTAAGTGATCTACTAAAATTTACATATATAACTATATAACCTCTGAGTCTAACAAATAAACAAATTAACTAAAGTTTGAAAATTAGCCAAACTATGATTTGGTGACTAACAGTCACTTCTCGAGCGCAAACGGTTAAAAATTAAACATTTTCTATTCGAAAGGTTTTCTGCTTCATCAAGTATCATTACAAAGTTATCTTTAAAAAATGAGAGAAAGTTCAGAAACTTCAACGATGGTTTCACCCCTTTAAAATGGCGTTCAGATGAAAATAAGAGATTAATTCATACGTATACCGTTACGATCTACATACCCACAAAGTTTTATTAACACTAGGTTTATTTTAAAAATTTGCAAAAAACAATTAATAATATTCTTAGCAACTTTTGCTAACTTTTATCGATGGAGGGATACAAATATACCCAAATCTATTTCCTCTTCTGTTTTGCAATTTCAAATCCTGTTCAATATACACCTTATTCCTTGGTAAATATATATATATATTGGAAAAAGGTATACAATAAATGTCCGTAAATCTAGTGTTAAACACTTCTATCAGAATCAGAATTGCAACGTTAAACGAATTTATTTGTAACATAGAGTACGGATACTTTTTGGAGCCACTGTACTTCGGTAAAATTGGACCGTGGTATCGGCAGTAGTTGGCGTTCCAGTAAATTTCGCCGCCATTTTGAACTTGTTAACGTATGCAACGTTGACATCGACCGTGTTCCGTTGCTCCATCGTGTACACCTTGCTGACACGAGTAAACGACAACGGGGGTATTGTTAAAAAATTTCACACTTTTCATTCCGATATCTGCGGCTCGTCAAAGCGTGGTCGTCCGGTATAAGCGGAATTGCGTTTCACAAAAGCATGAAAATGGAGACGCGGACACGGTGTATAGAGGCCGCGCCGGGGCTCTCAGGCTCTCGCCATCGAATCGAATCACTTGCAAATTCTAACCCAAATTTCGCAGCCAGCGAAACCGTACGTTCCTTGATCCCTTTAAACAAAAATACGGTCCACTCGGTTCCTGAAATCGTCAAACATTCCTCCCGTGTTTATAGTTCCTATTCTTCTTGAATTAATGAAGCTCCACTGGCGAATTCAGGTGAACATCCAGGGAAAACCTGTCGGTTCGTAAAAATTACCATTCTGCTAAAGAAACTCTGTGTTTACACTTTAACAGCGATCGTTGCTTTTATTATCGGCGGACCACCGGTACGTTCGTGTATTTATGGGAAATTTAAACGTGCGAGAAAGTGGATCGCGGTACAGAACGGAATGTGTAAAAATATACGAAACGTTCGAAAGTGAAGTTAAAATATTGTATCGATATAATGTAATATTGTGCTTACCATTTATTTCTAAACCCATGCATTTATGTGAATAATCGGTAGTTTAAATATAAATTTGTGAATTTTTATATCCGAGAGTTAACACCAAACTTATCGGCGGGTTAGGGTATACTGATTTTTGACGAAGAGATCAAATTGAAAATTATATTTTAAAACACACACCTAGTACAGGAAAATAAATTGTAATAATTACAATAAAGGTCACAGTAAATTTCCAAAGGCGTAGGTCTCACAATAAATTTACAAAGCTTCCATGAAAAATTGCGAATTGGTCATTTTAACCACTTCGCATTGGTCATTTTATTGGTCTTGGTAGTTATAGCGTTAACCCTTTTAGCACCGAGCGAAAGGAGCGTACCTAAGCGAAAAATACCGGGGCGAATCAACAAATTTGCAGAGGTTTGCAAAAATTCTCGTAAAAATCAATGCAGGAGTGATATTTACAAAATTTTAATCTGATAAACATTTTTTCACTCGTGTTACATCGAATTTGAACCATATTAACATTTTATAAAGTTATTTTGAAACACATATCTCTTGTGATGAGTATAATAATGCTCTAACGGAGGCGCAACAATATAACGTCGTTGATATTTTTTGCAAGTGCACCGTCGTTCGGTAGTTCGGTGTTAAAAGGGTTAAACTAACCTGAGCCCATTTTTCTACAAAATTAAATTTCGTGCATACGGTCTTGTTAAATGAATAAGAGTAGCAAACGGTATATATGTACGTTTCATTTCTGGGAAAAGAAAATGAGCTTCGATTGGTCTGGTCCTCAAAGGTACAAAAATATCATATTAAATTAAAATTACAAGGTTTTAGATTAATTTCATCGATCAATGATAATGCAGATATAATAATAACATGTAGCTGAAGGATTACATATATTATTACGGTGTACAGTTGCTTATCAAAGCTTAATTTTTGTTCCGCGTCGTCTAAATGGAACGCACGTATTTCATTAGAATACCATTGGAATAGCAAAACCGAGTTTCGTGCCTTTTTTTTTTGTTTTTAAACTTGCGTGTTACGGGACCATGTAATTTGAACTTCACATTCTGAAACTTGTAACTTCTGAACTCGGCAATTTTCAAACTTGCCACTCCGAAACTTTGGAATTTGCTGGATTTCATACACTTTGTAAAGCACGGAGTCTCGTGGAATCGGCACACAACAGAAAACGTACGAAATGCTTGTCAAAGTGATCGTTCAGTTTATTATTCATCGGTTTTTGCACTGCGCTTTTGTTTGAACCGTTCGCGCAACCTGTTGATGAGGTTAAATAAAATACAGTTATACGAGGAAGTTATGGGAAACGTTGGAGATCGGATTAGAACGACATTCTGTTAAATTATTTGTGTGTAACCAATGTTACCATTTTATACATGCCCATGTTAAATGTTTGCTCGGAAATTCCACGGAAATGATTATTAATTTTATCGTGTAACACATCGGTTTCGTGAATACTGTATTTAGGTAAACGATGAAATTTCACAAATAATTAAACCCGCTTTCCAAACAGGTTAATTTGATAGATTAGACGTCCGTTTGGTATTTATGTTTTTAAAATACGTATATACAAGATAATATAAGATAACGTGTGGCTGATACAAATTAATGCACATACGTATAAGCTTTAATGGTGAATGCGTTACATTTGTAACAGTTAAAATCGTGGCACAATTAAACAGTACATAATTTGTCATTTATTTTTAGTGCATTTACTGCTTTCAGGATAAATTTAGTAGAAATTATACTGCAGACAGAATTAATGTAAATATATTTATCGTTTGACCTTTTTCAGAGAAAATTAGAGATGTGTGTAAATAATGTATACATATGTTATAAATATCACATTTAACCCTTTGCACTCGAAAGGTGACTGTCAGTCACCAAATGATAATTTTGCAAATTTTCAAACTCAAAGGGTAAATTTTAGTGTACTACTTAACTATAAATATTAATAGCTATGAAGGAACGTTGACGATTTGGTCCCAATAAGATATTTATTTGTTTAATCATCGTTAAACAATTCTAACCCTTTGCATTTGAAAGGTGACTATTGATAATTTCGCAAATTTTCAAACTGAAAGGGTAAATTTCAGTATACTACTTAACTATAAATATTAATAACTATAAAGGAACGTTGACGATTTGGTCCCAATAAGATATTTATTTGTTTAATCATCGTTAAACAATTCTAACCCTTTGCATTTGAAAGGTGACTATTGATAATTTCGCAAATTTTCAAACTGAAAAATTTTCAAACTGAAAGGGTTAAACAATCGTATAAGTAAATTTCAGTGTATTGTTTAACTAAACCAAATGAAATTCAATATGAGTTAATCTTACTATAATAAATATGTTAAACTTGAAAATCTTTAAAATTAATATAATTGGACGACTACGAGTCACCCCTCGAGCGCAAAGGGTTAAAATGAACAAAAGTACCAACGATTGAAAGTGAACGATAACAAACATAAAAATTGGGAGGAAACAGGAAACGAAATTTATTTTAATGTATTCAAACAAATTGTTTTGCTGTTTTCGTGTCTTGAATTTGTTTCTAAATCAGGATCCTCCCATTATTATTGCAAACCATCAACGCAGAAAATTTGTTTTTCTTCCGTGTTACAGAGTCGCAGAGTAGTGTCAGAGCTCCAGTTCATTGCAACGCTGTTCAGTCCCAGGAGTATACGACAGGGTTCAAACTTGTTTCCCCGTTATGTACTCTTGAGGATTGCATGAGTTTAATGTTTTTAACGTTACGTTGGTTTCAGTAATCTCCGTGTCACGCCCTAATTTAATTTGGCGTTACTAACGAGTAAGAGATACATGTACGTTGCAGAACTTTCGCTAACGATAATGAAATATTCAAATAGCCAGACGACTATCAGGTGGTTTGAAATTTATTTTACAATTAATAACGTTGCATCGCTACTTTTAAAAAAGAAAAAATATGATAAACAGTGCTTTGTAACTGCGATGCAAAATTTGAAATATTAACAAATTCGTGAACAACAAATTCCTGGCTTCTGAGGTTTGCATAAACGATAATGAAATATTCAAATAGCCAGACGACTATCAGGTGGTTTGAAATTTATTTCACAATTAATAACGTTACATCGCTATTTTAAAAAAGAAAGAACACGATGAAGAGTGCTTTGTAACTGCGATGCAAAATTTGAAATATTAACAAATTCGTGAACAAATTCCTGGCTTCTGAGGTTTGCATAAACGATAATGAAATATTCAAATAGCCAGACGACTATCAGGTGGTTTGAAATTTATTTCACAATTAATAACGTTACATCGCTATTTTAAAAAAGAAAGAACACGATGAAGAGTGCTTTGTAACTGCGATGCAAAATTTGAAATATTAACAAATTCGTGAACAAATTCCTGGCTTCTGAGGTTTATATACGTAGAGCGTGAAAGATAAATAATGGTCAATTTTATTTTAACAAACCGAATAAAAATTTTCATCTGCAAACGTACAAAAAGATTTGTCGTCAAACATGCAATTTTTTGTTCACTTTTGAAAAACGTGCTGAAGTTTGCTTTTCGAGCGAGCAGCCGATGAGCTAAATATTTTTTTCAAACGTTTTTATTCTGAAATGCCCCGTCAATATTTAAACTGAATCAAACTGAACTGTTAACGGAGAAAAAAAAAAGTTGAATTCCACGAAAATGACCAATACAGTTCATATTTATTAAAGTATATTTTTATGCGTTTTAACGAATTTTATCAACTTGCATAATTTCTGCTATTGATTTTGAGATACTCCGTTCGGATAGTTTTCCATCGAATGCAGTTTCAAAGTATTCTGTTTCCCTCTAATTATGCCATTATATTTTCATTGAATTGTATAATTATTGTATAATACATTATGTATTCCCGGAAACCAGTCATCCAGCTGTACTACATAGTTGTATGAAAATTTAAGAATTTGAGAAAACGAATTGAAAACAAAACTGTAATATATTTCATCTTTCCATAGTATTTAAATTATGCGCGAAGCATTTCTTTTTCCAACCAAAAATTGATATCCAGCTAGCTTATACAAGACGAAACACCTTGCACTACGTTGTGCATATTTTCTTACGAAATGAAGTTTACAAAGTGGCACAACAACTCTTGCACGTTGTTATCCTCCCTCTGCGCGGTGTTCGCGAATAAATATCACGGTTCCTTGAGAATTTCTCAGCAGGTCTTTGTGTATGCACTCCTCGCTATTAACCCGATGCTTCATCTCCCGGTGCCGTTCAAAACCGCGTTCTTGCGAACCTGTCGGCCAAGCGGCCGTTTATTATCGGTATGAGACTGCAACAAAAGGATACCAACATCGATTGAAGGGCTCAAAGTGTGTCATAAATTAGCGCACGGTTAAGGCTAGATGCATACAAGCGACATTTTCCTGCACGATCGTATATCTGCCTTCGTTGCTTTTAGGCCGTAGATGCACGAGCGTTTTACACGTCACGTTTTCTCCCCTAAAACGGAAATCATATGTGTTATCGACAACGTTTCTTAATTTCGAAGGTGACAGTCCCTTCCTTGACGATCACCTTGGCTCTTACTCCCCGAGTGACACGATTTGTGAGTTACTAGTATGCTTCTTCTTGTTTATTCTTGCTTCTAACCGTGGGTGAAGGCCAAACACCTTTTTAAGGGTTTGGAAAATAGGAAATGAGAGAGGGAAGTGGACAATTGTGAGGTGGAGGGAAAAGTTCGAGAAAGAGAATTTACTGGTAGAAGGGTGATAGTCACTCGAGTAGGTTAGGCTCTGACCCAAGGAATATGCGATGGTCAGGCCCAGACCCCGTGCTAATAACGCACACGGGTGGGTTAGGCTCTGGCCCAGGAAATACAGGATCGTACCCCTTCCTTGACGATCACCTTGGCTCCTACTCGCCGAGTGACACGATTTGTGAATTACTGGTATGCTTCTTCTTGCTTCTAACCATGAGGGAAGGCCGAGCACCTTTTAAGGGTTTGGTACATAGGAAGTGGAAGAGGGAAGTGAACAATTTTGAGGTGGAGGGAAAATTTCAAGAAAAAGAATTTACTGGTAGAAGGGTGATGGTCATCCGGATGGGTTAGGCTCCGACTCAAGGGATACGCGATGATCAGGCCCAAACCCTGTGCTAATAATCCAACAGACAATTGTAAGATGGGGGGAAAAGTTCGGGAAAGGGAATTTATTGGTAGAAGGGTGGGTTAGGATCTGACCCAGGAGATACACGATGGTACCCCTTCCTTGGCGATCACCTTGACTCTTACTCCCTGGGTGACACGATTTGTGAACTACTAGTATGCTTCTTCTTGTTTCTTCTTACTTCTAACCGTGGGCGAAGGCCAAGCACCTTTTTAAGGGTTTGAAAAATAGGAAATGGGAGAAGAAAGTGGACAATTGTGAGGTGGAGGGAAAAGTTCGGGAAAAGAAATATACTGTTAGAAGGGTGATAGTCACTCGAGTGGGTTAGGCTCCAACCCACGGTTGACCAACTGGTCATTTTCTTTTTAGTCTTCCATTTACCGCAACAAAATTACCAGTGTATGAGTAACAATAATTCTATCCATGCAAAACATTTCGTCCTAGAGTATTCAGCACTCAAAGGGTTAAAAAAAAGAAAATCATCAATCTTGACGGAGAAAACGCCGTAAAAAAATGGCTGTACAGTTTCAGCCATAACAAAGAACGACATCGTACGATCGTACGTCAAAAAATCGCTCGTTTGCATTCAGCCTAACAATTCTGCGCGAGCGTGAACGACGAATGCAAATAAACGCGTATTACTTTGGCAACGGAAACGAGCGGATCGATGGGACCACAGGCGAATCAGTTTAGCCGGCTGCGAAAAATATAACGTATAATATCCCCCCGAATCTCGTTGACAGCGTCTGTCAAACTGTGACGGGTACAAAGCGAGATACGACACGATTGCATTTCGCGGGGAACGTTTCGCGGATAGGGAAACGCGGAAGCGTCGAGAGCAGAGAAGAAACAGTTGGTTCCTTTATTCGTATCTTCCATTCCGGTGAAACGACTTACGTCAACCACGACGAAGGATAAACTTTTATTTGGTGAATGAAAATTGACGGTATTTACCCTTAACACTCCTACTTTTAAGTTTGAATATCGACCGACAACTCTAACTTATTCTCGTCACATTTTGACTTGCAAGTTTTTAAGTGTCAGACTTCAAATGCTACAATCACGTGTAAATAATAATATTAAAGTCATTCAGAACAGTCTTTATTCATTTCAGAAGTAATACAATTTTGGTTACAATATTTATATTATTAATTATATCGGTGGTGCTTGAGAGACAGGTGTCAGACTTTAAATGCTACAATGACTTGTAAATAATAATATTAAAGTCATTCAAAACAGTCTTTATTCATTTCAGAAGTAATACAATTTTGGTTACAATATTTATATTATTAATTATACTGGTGGTGCTTGAGAGGTAGGTGTCAGACTTTAAATGCTACAATGACTTGTAAATAATAATATTAAAGTCATTCAGAAAAATCTCTATTCATTTCAGAAGTAATACAATTTTGGTTACAATATTTATATTATTAATTATATCGGTGGTGCTTGAGAGACAGGTGTCAGACTTTAAATGCTACAATGACTTGTAAATAATAATATTAAAGTCATTCAGAACAATCCCTATTCATTTCAGAAGTAATACAATTTTGGTTACAATATTTATATTATTAATTATATCGGTGGTACTTGAGAGGCACACTTGGAGCAATAAGGGTCAACCCTCGATACTTTCGAGATACAGTAGCGGGCAAAAGTTTAAGACCAAAAGGTCAAAGAAACCAAATAAATTAATTAATAAGAAATAGCACAATCAATAAAAATCGTATTCTATGCTAATCAATAAATAGTGTTCCAACATAATGAGAATAAAAATAAATATAAAAATAAGTGCATAATACTTATTTAACTCTTTGCACTCGAGGAGAGATCGTCAGTTGCTAAGCAATACTAATTTCACACGTTTCCAGATTCAAAATGTTACATCAAATCACTTTTAATGCTAATTAACTCTAATATGTTTTATACCTGAAAATTTTATTAATTCATAGCATTCAACAACTGAAAATTGCTTTCCTGATAGTTCATTCTATGATTCAGTACATAAAGAGTTTTACTTAAAACTGATCATTTGATTCTCTTTTGTATTATGCAATTATGAAAAAATTTTAAACTTCGACCAAAGATTTGTGCAAAAATGAATAACGTGTCTTGCGTAGCGTATTTGCGTAACGTTTTCTCTATAATATCGTCACAACTAAAACAGATAATTAATTTGCTCCCTTATCGCGTATCCTCTGCGTGAACATCGTTATTCATTCGTTCGATAGCAGAAATACAATTTTTTTTCTTACTCTACTGCTAGAATCGTTTGACGGCAGAAAAATTAATTTAAATTCCCCTCGAATCGTTGGACCATTCTCCGATGCAAAGAAACTTAGTTTTCAGTTATAAATTGCTTTGGTATCCGCAGTTTTCACGAACGAATGGTGGAGGGGGGGGGGGATAGGTTGAAAAGAAACCGGAGTTTCCGGTGTTTCACTCAGACGTTTTTTTGAGTTTGACAAGCCAGCTGTTTAAATTGGAGTTAAGTCGCGGATAAGCATCGCTCGCGTCGGCAAACTTCGTTTTAATTATACACTAT
Organism: Tetrapedia diversipes; assembly: GCA_033822845.1. NCBI lineage: Eukaryota > Metazoa > Arthropoda > Insecta > Hymenoptera > Apidae > Tetrapedia > Tetrapedia diversipes. Next base: position 331,451 of record JAOPTO010002182.1, on the reverse strand, counting down.
TTTTAATACAGTCCCCTTTTATCGGCGAGAGGAACTTCCCTGTCGGTCGGGCGAGTTTTTATCAAAGCACCTTCTATCTGCCTCTTAAATTCACCAGCTCTTCGTTGACGCTTGCTCGACTTCCTCGTCTCTTTACGAAAACTTCCGCTTTCTTCTCGCCCTCTCTCCTCTCTCTTCTTCCCTGGGAACAATCGTCCTCGTCGCACAGGATTAACGATTTTAACCGAACACTCGAACGTTAACTCGAATCCACAAAATTGCCGTCAATTTTCGAATTTATCCTAAGCTTTTATAACTCATGCCTCCTTTTTTCTTTTGTAACGCACTCCGTTTATATTTTTGAGTTGCGAAAGTACAATTTTTAGGTAAATAAGTACAACTTTTAGGTGAAATAATGTTGCGTCAATGAATTAAGATGATGTGTAGCAGCTTTTCAAGAAATTGTTATTTATTAATGAAGATTCGTGTAATATTACATTCTTAATTAAACTTCGGTGCTGCGGCTGGCGTTTGTCTGTCGTAAACGACACGTATAAGATACGCATGGGTATACTAGCCTAAGAAGTCAAGTTGGCCCAAAATTTGTTTGTTTATGATTTTGTTAGATTTTATGAAAAACTTATTTAAATACAGCTTTAGTTTTTATCACACAAATGCGCGACGTAACTATTTTCTTTACTGCTCCGTCCGCAAAGGGTTAAACTTTCACGAAGCGATAATAACTGTCGTCAATTTTCCATTCTTATTCGTGTTCCTTGCTCTTCGAAAATTCTCCAGCACACATTCTCCATCCTCCTCGTAGCCAAGTTATTTATCGCAAGATTTCGTTGAAACACCATCAATCTTCGACTCCCGTACAACTGGATTGACCGCGAACGTCGGCCCTCGAAGAGTTCAGACGCTTTGAGAGCGATTAAAAGCGGATATTCGAGCCAGCCAGCGCACTCGAGTTCTGGCGAAACTTACGCGAGGGTTAATTTTCAATCGATCGCGCCGCGAGACGGAATAAAACCGGTCGATTGAGCGTCGAGCGTCGATTTCGATGGCGCGTTGAATCTCCCTGTGAAATGTCATGCTTCTGTCCCACTCGCCACGGCTTTGATACCTTCCGCTATTCCCCGCCGATAAACCAAACGACGAGTCGGCGGAAGAACGAAGGGCCCTTTTAATCTCGCGGAAATTCGTCGAACTCGCTTTGTCGAAGGTGGAATAAAGAAGTGTACAGGGTGGATCGCGAAATCGTCCCGCTGAACGCGAAGGTATGCCGAAAACGTGGTGAAACAGAAGTTTCTTTGTACGAGGTCCCATTTTTTTGTTTTGTTTTGTTTTGAGGAAATCAAATTTCAGCAGTTATTGCCATCGCTGGAATCTCGCTTGCAGATGATAAAAATAAAAGGGGAAGAGAATCGATGGATATTTGAAAAATTCGTATCGCGTTTTAGGTCAGGTTAGCGGGTGATAACGTGTGTTTATGTGAAATTTGGAAAAATTGTCGAATATTGTGTAGAATATTCAGAGATATGCAAGATACCTAAAGCACTTGTCATAATACATATCGAAGTTCTTTTATCCGAACGATAATTATCCGAATATCGTGACCAGAAATTGTATTATCCGAACCTTTTTATTTTTAAAAGTCATGAACTTTCTTTTTATTTTCTCCGAAATTTTTAGTTCTAAAAAAGTTATGAACTTTAACCGCAGAAAAATATAGAGTTGACAGATGTTTAAGAAATTTGTTAATAATTAATAAATGAAATTTAACGTAAGAAAACGTGATTGTTCTATTATCCGAAAATTCTGTTATCGAAACACATTTGTCTTCCCATTAATACCAATTATTCAGGTTCTACTGTCTTTACAAAACGAAACAAAATTTCTATTTAGGTTTCATTTCCTTGGTTGTTGTTCCAAGTTTGGATGGACGTTTCCGTTTTTTGTTTTTTCTATTTAATAAAACAAGAATGAGGTTTGTGTTGAATTTAGTACCGTGCAAGTCGAGCATGTAACAAACCACAGTACGATGCTTGCGAACAATTCCATCATTTATAAAAGAATGTTCACATGTCGACCAATAACTGAGCGTTAGAGCACTTTAATTGAAAACTGTTTGTGCTGCGCTGAAAATATGGTCGAATTGCAAACACAAACACATCCTTTCGCAAAGTTCATCATTATTTTGCCGTTTTTTTACCTTTTATAGAGCGTGATTTGATATTATTAAGACGGTTAGCGTTTTCAGTGTAATGTTTATAAATCTTTGTAATTTTATAATTTAGTATTAACAATCGTTTCGTGCAGGAAATATTCATGACATGATATCACGACGTGATTCATAACGCATACCTATACGTACATTTCTTTTACCATTCGCATTAATGCCGATGAGAGTGCAGTACTGTGCAAATTAATGTGAACACGCACGATCGTTTGATATTCTTACCTACTTGTTATCAGATCGCTGTGCGAAAACTTAATGATGTCGAAGAAGGGTATACTTTTTATTGAACACTCAGCATGACATAGTGTACTTCTGTTTAAAATTAACTTTGCGACGAATAAATCGTCTTTCTATCGGAATGGAATAAAGTGTAATTATGAGCAAAACATAAAAGAGTAAAGTTAGGAATAAGGGTTAAGGTTTCATAAGCTTAGATGTTTAGAAAATATGGAGAATATAGGGGGTGAGTTGTGTAGTGAGAGAAAACGTCACCATGTGAACCATATAGATCGTTTATTAATTGCTGTTGAATATTAATTATACTTTATTAATACCTTTATTATTTATTATGTTAACCTTGTATTATACCTTTAGTTTAACTATTATCATGTGCTTTATTATAAGACCACAATATCAATTCACACTGATATGCTACAAATTTCTCAAACTGCTATTATTAACAAATTCCATCATTTACGTACAAACACTATAGCAACGAAAACAACGACCAATAAAACGTATTAAGATCCCCATATTGTGTCAATGTGTCAAAAATCGCTATTGAATATTAATTAAATTTTATTAATACCTTTATTATTATGTTAAACTTATATTATATTAATTATTATCGTGTGCTTTATTATAAGGCTACAATATTAATTCACACTTAAAAGTTATAAATCTTTCAAACAGTTTTCATTAACAAATTCCATCATTTGCTCGCGAAGATTACAACAACGAAGACAATGACCGATAAAACATATTAAAATCCCTACATTGTGTCAATGTGTCAAAAATTGCTACTGAATATTAATTAAACTTTATTAATACCTTTATTATTTATTATGTTAACCTTATATTGTACCTTTGGTTTAACTATTACCGTGAGCTTTATTATAAGGCCACAATATTAATTCACACTGAAAAGCTACAAATTTCTGAAACCTCTTTCATCAACGAATTCCATCATTTACATGCAAACACTACAGCAACAAAGACAACGACCAACAAAACGTATTAGAAACCCCGTATTATATCGATGTGCAAAATATTCGCGACAAAGAAGAGTCCTCGGACGGCTTGTTGCTTACATTGACCTAACATCGGTTCGAATAAATCGTCCTCCGTCCCCGATCGCGTGGGAATCTCTCACTTTAGGTTGAAAAATCCGCCGCCCTCCAATCTAGCTGCAGTGACTTATCAAAGTGCAATGGAATGTGTGCCGTGGCGCGGCGTTTCTCCGTGGAGAACAGAAAAGGGAATACAAAAGAGAAGCAGGCCGTAAAGAAAGGGGAGGAAAAATTCGTTTCACTGTCGGGACAAGTTGCGAGCATCCTTTACCGGGGGATTTCTTGGATACGAGAGATGTAGGTACTATTTTTATTATCCCCGATAGATACCTTTTGTCAATGCTGCGAGCATAACTTATCCCCTATACCTTTTGGTTGATGCTACAAACCCCAGGAACTCGTATCGGGATACACGTAGGTCTCTCCCGTTTATGACTGCGCCCAGCTACTTTCCCGTCGCGAACAGAAAAATACGATCTCTTTTTTTTCTCCCTTCGCTTTTTACTTCCTCCAAGCAGGAAAGTAATCCTCGGCGCGGTTGAGGAAACGTATCCTGTCGCCGGAGGGTTGGGAATTATTAGCGGAAACGGAGTGATGTATCGTCGTTAGATACAAATTTTTGTCGGCCAATACACATTTTTTTGAATGTTGTTCTTTCAACCCTTTCAATGCTATTGACGTATATATGCGTCTGGCGAAATCTACTACAGTATTGTCTCTCTATGTGGCAATTTGTTACTATTCTCTGATTGGCAGTCGCTATCCACGCTTCTTGGTATATTCAACATTCGTTTGCGTTTGTTTTTCGATCCTCCACTTAGTGTAACATAATTACTAATGTATGAATAATAATAATGCTATCCACGCAAAGCATTTCGACTTGGAGTATTCAGCACTCAAAGGGTTAACATTAGGTTTATAGGGCCCATCAATTTCACGGATTTCGAACTTCGTGAGTATAAAATTTACAAAAATAATTACTATTATTCCTAGCAATTTTCGCTAATTTTTAATGATGGAGCAATACAAATATACTCAAATCTGTTTCCCTCTCAGTTCTGCAGTTTCAAATTCTTTTTGATGTATACCTGTTCCTTAATATATGAATATTAGAAATAAATATGCAAAAAATGTCCGTAAATCTAAGTAGTGTTAATAGTAATTTCATTTATGGTGGGCCGACTACCCAGTTTTCTGATGCAAAGATAATTACAATCGTTTCGATCTCGGTTCCGCTGTCACCGACAACAATTATGTTCAAGACGTTTCTATAGCATTCAAAGAGTTAACACTGGTTTAAGGGTCTTTTTTACGGTTTACGGTAAAATTCGCAAAGACAATTACTACTGTTCTTAGCAATTTCTGCCAAGTTTTATTGATGGAGCAATACAAATATACTCAAATCTATTTCCCTCTCAGTTCTGTAATTTAAAATTCTATTTTATGTATACCTGTTTCTTAATATATGAATATTAAAAATAGGTATACAAGAAATGTCCGTAAATCTAGTGTTAACAATGTGTTTGTTAGAATAGTTATGAACAAATATATTAATTTTGTGATTGAAAAGTGAATTATATCCACCTTTCTATCATATCAAACAATCTTCAATCTATATTATTACTTATCACTTTAAATCACATTTTTCTTTTGCAACACACATCGCCTACTACTTTCCCTCTTTTTTCACACAACTTCCCTCTTTCGACGCACGCGCACTTATGCAAATAATAATGTGAGTTTACTTTGCATTCTAACAGTGTTGAACAGAGATTGGAAAATATTTCCTTACGATTATCCTTCCGAAAGGATAAGCGCTTCGCTTGATCTCTATGTTTTGTACCTATTTCTTTCTGAATTTATGAAAACGTATCTCTATCGACTATCGACGGTGTGATTATAAATGATGGTGGAACCGAAGTATGAAACTGATGTTGCTACGAAGAACTCGGGTGATATTAACGTCTTTCGATCCCTTTTACGCGGTGGTTTTCTATAAGGAACAATTTATATGTCGTGTCACGCTAACGCGAGTAAAGCAGAAATTTCAGAGCTTGTTTATTGTAAGCTTACAAGAGGTTTACATACTCTTTTGAAAAGCGACTTTCTCGTAACTTCGGTAGCCAATAACGAGGCTTTAGTTCTCTCGCGGGCTATAATTCAGACGGTTACACGTTTTACGCTTTACGCCGATACGGTAAAGATGCTGTTACTGAAAAACGATCGTTTTCCTAATCGCTTTAACACGTTGACTGCCGCGCGTGTTTCTGTTGGGTGGTTTGGTTTTGAAAAACGCAAGGCTAAAGATTGTAACGGTATATCTTAACCTTTTCGCTTCGAACGCCGGATATATATTCGTCATCTTGTATGTTAGATTTAAAAAGTTTGAAAAGATGATAAAAGAAAGGTTTGCCTATGCCTGATGACGGTTCTGGGGTAAGTGCTGTGTGGTTCATCACAGTCCTCTTTCCCGAAGGCTGCATAGCCTTCCCCACTCCGTGGCCAGATCCTACAGGACAAAGGTCCTTTCTTTTTGGCGACGCAACGTCGGGTTGCTCGCAAATGTTTAGGCTTTCCCGCGACTAATATAAACAATACCACCCTTGGCGCCTGATGGCTGCACGTCTTCGAGACGTCCGCCGTCAAGGGGTGCCTTGGGGTTGCATTCATACTTTCCAACAAGTTCTCTCGCCAGGCACACCAGATACCCAGTCATAAATCGGTCACTCGCCTAAATTACGGTCTAGGCCCTTTTTCAACGACCACCCAAAATGCGGTGTCGCTAACATGTAAATATGTATATGAATACCTAAAAATATGTAAACTGTAATCGGTCTAATGTTATTAGAATAACTAACATAATTTTGTATGTCTTTTCATGTTAAAACCGCAAACTATAGTTGTTATATTAGAGCAACGATTGTTTTATTAACCCTTTCGCTACGACAGCCCCGTCCGCAGAAGTACCGTCACTGAACGGAAACTTATATACATATATATAAGTATACTTATATACGTATATACATATGTTGTTCTAAGTCTTAAATAGGAACTGTGCTGAAGAAAACAATCATTGCTCGAATGTAAATATATTTACATTTTTAACGCTAGATTTACGGACATTGTTTTTATTCGTTAAAAATACCCTTAAAATGAGTCAAAATAGATGATTCAGTAAATTTAGAGTTAATATGAAAACACTTACAAAATTATAAAATACAAAATACAAAATTATAGGTAACGAAAAATGTTGCCATCGATCATAGATGGCACTTGTACAGATCGTTTCGATGACGCATTTATGCGGCGCTCGGCGCGAAAGGGTTAAGAATATTCAGCGACTGGTAATGAAAGGGAGTCACAGCTCGTGAATTATTCCACGCTCGGTAATAGAAGACAGTCGCGGGCCACGGACAAAGATTCATCGAAATGCGTTTTCTTCGCAAAAATGTATCAATTGATACGATGAAAGTTCCACGCGCCGTTTCCTTCCACGTGCGTAACAAACGAACAATAACGAATAAATTCGACACTGAACATTCGTTGTCATTGTAAGGACGCGTCGGGTAATTTAGCTTATCGTTTCAGCGATAATTTTTCATAAACGTACCAGAGTAGAAATTCGGTCAATCCCGAAATGAGAATAAACGCTGATACAGAGTTACGAGTTTACGAGACCGTAACAGGGTCGATGTTTCGCGTGGAACATTTACAGAAAGCGGGGAAAAGAGAAAAGAAAAAAAGGAACTTTGAACTCCCATAACAAAACAGGGAAGAGAGCGTTCATGCGCTTTGCCTGACGCGACATCACGAAACAACGTGTGTGTGTGTGTGTGTGTGTGTTCTCTGTTCGCTGACAGAACGTTTCTTTCTTCTTGTTTTTCCCGCTTTCCATGAGACGCTGCTGCGAAATGCAATCCTGCTGTCATATAGTCTGTCACACTTTGACAAGCGACTGGTAAAAGCAGAACCGTGATGTACAGGATATTTCGAAGCGCGTTACAGTTAGTTGAAAGCGAGCTCCTTTTTTTTTTTATCCGGAAAGCAAAATGAAATTTCGTTGTTTATACTACCTTCAGAGCGAATTTGTTTCAAAACTGACGAATCGTAAAAGAAAAACAGGAGTTATGGGCGGTTACTTTGATACTTTTGATTAATAACTGGTTGTTATTAGATATTATTGCGTTACTATACACTTGTATAGTGTATAAGACTGCAGGCAAGTATAATTATGAATATAATTGTGAATATAATTATGTCACAATAAAATAAAATAATTTACTAATATACAGTGAATTATAATATATTAAAGGAGAAATACTTTATCATAAATATGCCAAATGGTTACGTTGTTCAGACATATTTAATTTAAACAATAATGCTGATTGTATCATGATTATTATATATTGCATAAAACACCGTACATCAAAATTTAAAATTGCAAAAGCAATCAGTTAATGTTACCTTTAATAAAAAGCTTTGAAAATATTTTTGTCATACCTTAGTATTTAATGCTTTTAAATCCATAGTCTTCATTGAATTTATAACCTCTGTACAGTAGAACGTCGATTATCCAAATTAATTGTGTTAATTGTACGGAAAAACAATTCCTAATACGAATGATAGACAATATTAAAGAATTTTCAAAAAACAGATGTTTTTTTACGTTAAATGCCTAACAAGAGAAATGCAAAATAAAAATAAAAATAAATTAAACGTTTTTAAATACATACATATATATGTGACCCAGCCCAATGTTTGGATAATCGATTATTTAAATAACCAAAAAATTGGACAATCGACGTTCAAATAATCGATATTCTACAATATCTTTAAAATCTGTATTTTTTTTAACACTAGAACTACCGGCGATTATAGTGTACTTAATTGTATGGAACAGATCAGATTGAAAATTACATTACAGAAAACAAATCTTTATTTATACTTTCTGCAGAAAATCATAGTAAATTTTTTGGAAGCTTTACCTCAGTGAATTTATAAGATTGCTATGAATAATCATAAATCCGTCATTTTGACTGCTCTGGTAGTTCAATTGTTAAACATTTCACTTTATATTTTTATCACATCTTTTATTCGAAAGGATTCACCTCTCTTTGATACATCCTCTCTTATCTACGGTCCACAGTATATAGAATTTGTACAATCGCAAGGTAAATAGAGCCAGCTGAATCCTTGCTCCTCAACTCTAGAACTCCTCGAAATATTGAACAGGCACTCGTTGACTGTTGAAACGATATTTTGCCCCGTCAAGTTTTACGGAGCCTCCTTGTCATTTGTTTTATCGTTGTCTTCCCCATGGTCCTCGGTTGAAACGAGCTGTCGATAGCCTATCTTCCCGTTCTCCTTTCTTCTACTTCCTCGCTACGCCTCTATTCCTTCACAAATTTCCCGCCGTTTCCTCCGAGCGATTTATCTCCTCGCTTATTCGTCGCCTCCTTCCTCTGGCTCGAAAAATTCTGCTGTTCGGCCAAAATAAAATCACACCATAAATATACATGCACGTTTAGCTTCACTATTCCCACGTTTAACCTCTCGCACTAGGAAATCTTTTTTTTTCTTTTTATTATCATGAACTTTATCAAGTTGAAGGCTAATTTTTGAAACGATTGTTGTAAATTTAAGGTTGAAAATAAACAGTTTACACGTATTTAGAAAAATAATGATTTAATTGAGAAATGGAATACAAATGAAAAATCGTTATGAATGCGTTCTGCTCGGGATCTGAAAGGAAACTAGAGAGCTAAAGGAAAAAGAACGGTTAGTTGCAGCCCTCAAAACTGTTTACGTTGGTCCCACTAACTCCATGAGGTTCCAAACGTCGGGGACGCGACACGACAATGCATATCGTTGTTCTTCAACAACGATGCCTTGTAAAACTTTACATGTTAAATATGAGAATGGACCGATTGCTTAATCAGATTTTTAATAATAAGTAATATATTAAACAAATAATAAAGATGATATTGTTATCTATGCAACGGAATGTTCGCTAATAAATTTTTCTCACTCTTTTTATAGAACTCTCTACAATACACGTACTCTGTTTTTTAATGTTCGTCTTCCAGCGATCGTCACACACTTCCCTCACTCTTCATATTATGTATGAATCAAATAGATCATACCGCACTCATTACATGCATACTCGTTTCCATAACACGAATTTCAGCTCCTTCGTTCATACTCATCCTTCAATGCAAACATTACTCACCCTTACACCATACCATTACACATTCTATGATAACCAGTACCACAAAATATACAGTAGCGGACAAAAGTTTAAGACGAGAGAACAATGTAGAACATAATTTTATGGTCTGTAAATATTATCTGTACATACATTATTATTGTTATCACGGTAGAACAGTATTTATTGATTAGCACAGAGTGCAAATTTTGTTTATCATTGTGTTCCTTATAAATTAGTTTAATTTCGTTGACACCTTGGTCTTAAACTTTTGCTCGATACTGTATAGAAGAAAGAACAATCTAGAACATAATTTTACGGGTTTCAAATATTTTTATTGGTATTATAGTAGAACACTATTTATTGATTAGTGCAGAATACAAATTTTGTTTATCATGCTGTTCCTTATAAATTAGTTTAATTTCGTTGAATTTTTAATATTAAACTTTTGCCCGCTATTGTACGCATATTCCTCAATTTATATCAATAGGTATCTAAAGAGCTTAAAAATTAGTTCCTCATTAAAATAGCTACATTAACAGAATCGTCAAGCTCGTAACACATAAGCCTAACATATAGCGTTAATCCGTTCTTATTGTTAACGTCGCCAAGGTTAATAGTACGTAGCAGACAAATATCGTAATCTAACGAGTCCGAAAACTCTTTGGCACTAAGTGGTATAGAGATTACAAAAGGCAGGAGGAAACCGTCCGGGACGCAAACCGGAAACGAGCACTTTCAACTGACCGGTGAATTAATCGCTGAAAGTCTGCGGTAAGCGTTCAGCCGATGTGCGGGAAAATTGTGAAGGAGGAGAGAACTACTCGGCGGAATGGAAGAGGGAAACGCGATTTTGTACGTGGCAGCGACTTGTCATAACAATGCATACGGAGACAGGACTTTCAGGACGGGTCTGGAATGCGCGGGGAACGAAGGAGGGGGGGGGGGCACGAAGATAATGAGAAAAGCTGGAGAAAAAACGGGAGGCGGAGAGCTGCAGGAAAAAATATTCGAAGCAGCTCGCAGCAAAAATCACCCCGCCTTTCTGCCGTGGCTCGCTAATTATTTCGCTGTTTCCTGTTGGATGGATTTGATCATCTCCACGGTGTTCCGTTGGCCTGTCTGGCGGATGAACGAGGGAGTGGTTAGATGATTGTACAAGCGACCAGTTAAATATTTATCGTTTGTAGCGCAACTTTTATTTACGAGATGAACAGTTAGAACGCAGACCGTTTTTCCGTTATAAATAAAATAAAATGATTGTTGAATGGGAATAAAACGATTCCTTGTATACAGTGTGTTAAATTGAAATAACAACATCGCGGAGATACACTAAACGGTACGAGTGTTAGGAATGGGCAACAAGGGTACTTGGGTTAAAATAAAACAACTCGAGGTCTGCTCCCTGTGAATTCCTCTGAATGATTAGTTTTTACTGTTTCCTGGCCGTCCTTACACTCACAGGGTCGGGGGTCGGTCCGAAAATTACCTGCCCCGATCGTCACACTTTTAGATGAAGAGGTACAAATTATAATAATGTTTTTTCCAAATCCAACACAGGGTGTCCCAGGTTTTAATATTCAAACTTTGTCAGTGTATTCCATGGCAGAAAGTAAGAAAAAAATGTTATGTAAGCATAGGTCATATAGAGCTTTATTAAGAAGTTATAACAAATATTCAGAATAGGAATAGCAATCAACTTGCTGTTGCTGCGAGCATTGGCTTCGATAGATCAACGGTATTGTGTTTTTCAGTGTGTTTATGTAAACTATGTTTACTATCTGAGGTCACCAAACATTGAAACGAATTTTCGCCAATAATAGCTTGTGAGGATCGCAACGAGGGCTGGCGTGTGAATAGATTCAAGCGGACACGTTTAAACGCTAAGAAATAGGTAATTATTTACTTTAGGGGCCTCAACTCCGATTTTAATGATTCTGAAATATGTTATAGAAGAGAGTATTTTGAACAACTTTTTCCTACACATATAACCGTCGCTCAGACTTAGTTTCCGAGATATTTGCAAAATTCCTTCCGTGCTACTACATTGAATTTTTGTTATAACTTTTTAATAAAGTTCTATATGACCTATGTTTACATAACATTTTTTTCTTATTTTGTGCCATAGAGTACACTAACAAAGTTTGAACATTAAAACCTGGGACATCCTGTATAATACATTTATTGTCCACTATTTTTATTCTTTAACTTATTCTACATCTATCATATCTATGATAGTCTTCATTTAAATAATTTCACGAACGAACTACGCGGCCCAGAAATTCCTCCGAAACACTCGTGCTATTCTTTCCTTTTTTTTCCCCTCTTAGAGCCTCATTTTCTGCGTTTCACCTATCACACCTATCAGAAATAATACGTATATTTAGGTGTATAAACTTTGTTCAAAGTCGAGAAAAGAACGTAAAATGTAGTGATCAATAGGTTAACCACTGTGGAATTCTGGTGGCGCGTTTGATCATTGTACGATTTAGAATGGAAGCGTAATCTCTGATTCTTTAACGACAAATTGTTGGTTTTTTGATTCTAAATAGAATCAAAGAGTTCTGTTCGAAGGTTTAGCTAACTCTGATGTGTCGTCAACTCGACTTTCGCCCTGACAAGGCAATAAAAAAGGGTTCAGCAGCGGCCAAACCAGATCATCGGGCTTACAAATTGTCGGAACACTTGAGAGTTGCAAACAAAGAACGTGTTTTTTGAAGAAGTCTTCTTCCCAAATGTCATAACATTCTAATAGCAATCCATAAATGACGTTTCGTTGAAACGATATGTTAATGACGATGGAATCTCACAATCGCACTAATCTGCTAAATTCGCGACACGAGCAGGAAATACGTGTTCCACGCGAAATTGGCGGCTGCAGCGGGACAGATATGCACTGCGACTCCGATCCTAGGTTTGAATTATATATATATATATATATGTATCAAGTATCAGGGCTGGATTAATTGATGCGCCCAACCTGGTGGTCGAAGTGATTTAACTTCCGCGGAAGCGAAATTTAATCTTGCCCCGAGTGACGGCCCGGCAATATTTATGTACTCAAATCGAAAGGAGCCGGAATGGATTTCCTCAGCTTATTGTCTTCCGTTCCCTCGGGATAGAACGTAGGGTGCAACGCGTGCTCTTGCATATTCCCTTCAACGTGAACTAGTGGTACCTTTACTACTAGGCGTCTTTCAACCAAAATTCCACTCGTCTTGATATGTTTGCAAAAAGTGGACAATTTTTTCGTTTGGTTAACCCATTGACACTTCATTGATCTACAATAAGGTATTTGAAAAATTTACCTTGACCATCAAATTTCTTAGTCTTTGAACGATTTATAATGAAAATCACATAAAATGGTACGAGGAATATTATAGAGAACAAATTCTGTAATAATTGTAAATTTTTTTATTTATTGTACACTGCCTTTTTAAATTTGAATTGTTAAAGAATATATTTATTAATGGTCACCATAACTGCTTCCCGGTAATTAAACGAGAAAATGGTACTTTTTAATTTGACAAGAGAATAATACGTGGAAACGTAATGAAAATTGCAATGGAATATAAAAATAAAAATTAATATTTATTGACTGCCGTTTATAATCCTATTGCAATTATTCGCACTCAGTGTTTCCAGTGTATGTACGAGTTTCAAGCATGTTACGTATTACACATTCTAATTTAAAGATATTTTTATTGGTAAGCCTTGATACATTTATTATTAAGATACGCGAGTACATGGAAGGCATGACGCCTTTACATACATTAAAAATTATAAGTGTTGGAATATACATGTATGTGTCTATATGCGTACGTCTGTGATGAGCAGAAGTTCTTAAATGTGGACAGTGCATGACGAGGAGAATTTAGGGGATGGACTCCAGAGAGGGAGTTCGGGTTCTAAACTTTGGGACAAAGCTTATGAGAGTTCAAAACGACAGCCTTGAAGGAGAGTTTAGCGCTTGGAGTTTAGAAAGAGTTTCAACGAGTAACGCGCACTTAAAAAGAGGACGAGTAACTATGATATATCAAATCTTTCGAATTTCTCCATTAGTCTGTAGTATCTTCAGAGCAGCGAGTAAGTAGGTACTTCAAGTTTTTATTGTTGAAAGTAGACAGTTTGCGAATCATACTTCAAAGCAATTTTTCTTTCTTAAGGTATTAACCTTAGTGCTTTATTTGATAGAAAAATACAATTCCGTTAATACTTTATTATTAAATTTTCTTGGTGCCATTATTTCTGTTATATTAAATGAAAATACGAATAATAGGATTCTAACATAAAATTCATTTTGTTTTTGTTTATTAATTTCTGAAGCATCTTTCTGCCACGATTGTATCAAAAATACACAAGTAGTTTGGAAAGAACATTATAAGACTTTCCTACATTAATTTCTTTTAGCCATTATACAAAATTTCGATTAGCCATTATCTCTCGTAGAGATGAATTATATGAAATCTTGTCAAACTTCTAAAACAATATAAATTCAAGACAGGATTTTGTTTAAGTGTTTAAAAATATATATCGGGTAATCCAGAAAATTTGAATGAACTTTAAGATTGTTGGATTTGGATTAACCAGTTAAGTGTGGCGACCTCTTTACAAAATACCCCCCAATGTGTGTCGCGATAATCAGGCAATGGCGGATATAGTTATAAATCCAACTCAAATCATTTATAATTTTCATTTGTTTTTTTTTATTTCGGGTTGACCTCTAAACATATTAAACTTTACGAATATAATTTAGTTTCCGCCAAAATTACAATTTAAATATCAAATTGTAACAAAATTTTACGCATGACGAATATAGTCGTCATGACACAAAATTTTGCCATATCTCCATGACGAATATAGTCGTCAAACACACTTAACTGGTTAAGAGTAATTATGATGGTTTGTGCCTCCTCGTCCACGGTATGGCAGTCGGGGCAGGTAGATTTTAGTACCTTTAGTACCCGAACCAGTGACAATAAATACCAGTCACTTAGTGGATTTCATAGAGAACCGGTCATGGTTGTTTTATTTCTCCCGAGTGCCCTTATTCCTGCCCATACCTAACACTCGTGGAGGTATTATCGGATCTTAATTTTCTATTTAAATTTAACAAAGATGAACAAGCAAAATCTTTCTATCATAGCATAGCTGTACCGTTTAACACTAGAACTACCACACCAGTCATTTTGACTGATTTGACAACTTTATCTTAAAATTCATACTTCATGTTACATTTTTTATTTGCAATGATGTAATGACTTTTTCGAGGATAGCTAAAGGATTAATATAATGAACTTTAATTTTGTTTTATTCATTTAAAATGAAAATAATTTTGTATCATAGCTACTTATACCAGTACCAGTCAAATTGACTGGTAATGGTCAAAATGTAAAACCGTTCTATAATCTGTTTACCAATATCGAATTCGTTTATTTATGTTGTTGAACAGATATCTACATCTCTAGTTTATTGAAAATAGCAAAAATTGCTATAAACCTGGTGCAAACATTACAATAGACGAGCAAATTTTCCCAACTAAAGCTAGATGCAGGTTCATAAAGTATTTACCGTATAAACCGGACAAATTCGGAATTAAATCTTGGCTGGCAACTGATGTTGAAACAAAATATATTGTAAATGGCTTTCCTTACTTAGGAAAGAACGAAACACGAGCAACATCGCAACCTTTGGGTGAATTTGTCGTACTCAAACTTATTGAACCATACAGTATGAAGGGAAGGATCATAACGACCAATAATTTTTTTACAAGCTTGCCGTTCATATGTAAATTATTAGCTAAAAGAACCACAGCAGTTGGCACAATTCACAGAAACAAAACAGAACTCATCTCTCTTTTCCTACGAAAAGCGAAGTTTCGAATCTCCGTTTTTTTCGTAAAGGTATACGAAAAATTTTTCGTTTCACCCATAAAAAATCCGGCCAGATTTTTCGAACAATCCGACGCGACAACAAGAACAGCTAGATATTTTTGAGCGGCGAGAGCCAAACGAGCGCGCCGCGGTTTTTAATAAATAAATACCGGACGGTCCCGTTTCAGCCGAATAAATTTGTCAAGGTTAAATTACATTAGGCCAGACCTGGCAGAGAGGCTGTTGTACAGGCGTGCGTGTGTGCCTGTGCAGGGTCGCGCGTTCACGGTAAATGCAATTACACACCCCCTTTGATCACGATTATAAAACGGCAAAATCGGGGGCGCGAGAAGGGAGGGGAGATCAGGATTGGTCGAATAAACGGGCCACCGTCCAACGATACTAGGCGAATTGTATCGCTTTTAAGCGGCGCAAAACGGATTCGCGACATTGTTTTTCATTCTCATCGGAAAAGAAGCAACGTGCCATTTCCCTGGAATCCATATCCGGCCGCTTGGCTGGACTATCGGCCAAATGTCGATAGACTGTTGCCTGACAGTCGGGATACAAACGGGCCGACGATATTGCCATAAAAATACCGGTACTCTCCTCCTGTGTGAAACTTTTTCTTCGCTTTTTCCCCCCACTATTTTTTCCCTTTTACCGGTCTCCACCGCATACATTCCCGCTCAAAAATATTTGGGCAGTTCCAGACAAATTACACAACTCTGAACGATCATTGGGAAATTGTTGCAGTATTTTTCACTTGAATAAAAAATTGCATTGATTTCGAATGATAGATGAAGAAACTGTTGTTAATAGTGTACTCTGCCCAATTTGAGAAGGATAGTTCAGCTTAAATATGTAAAAATGTCACGTCGTGTCTTCTTCTTTTTCGTTCTGGTCTTGAAAACGAAAGACCTACTATTTTCTTTTCTATTATATTATAATTTCTTGTAAATTTATTATTCGAGTGTTATTTCAAGTTTGTTTAGCGTGTCCAAGTTAGGTCTAGATTTTAATATTCTATACTCGAGAATGGATTAAGATAATGGACTTAATACTAAAGTATGTGATCATTGAAAGAAATCATGAGGCAGTTGATTAACATTATTCCTACCGACTTAAGACTTCCCACGTAAGACAGACTGCACATTTTTCTCAGAAAATAAACAACGAAAAAAGAAGCGAATATTGAAATATGTATTATACGTATGTTTGAGGAAAAATGTGAAGTTTAAAGGCGATTCAATTACGTTGTATCTATGAAATTCTAATCGAAATTTTAAAAACGGTTATGTAACCGGTTGTGGTAGGAATAGTGTTAAAGGCGATTCAATTAACGTTGTATCTATGAAATTCTAATCGAAATTTTAAAAACGGTCATTTGACCGGTTGTGGTAGGAATAGTGTTAAAGGCGATTCAATTAACGTTGTATCTATGAAATTCTAATCGAAATTTTAAAAACGGTCATTTAACCGGTTGTGGTAGGAATAGTGTTAAAGGCGATTCAATTAACGTTGTATCTATGAAATTGTAATCGAAATTTTAAAAACGGTCATTTGACCGGTTGTGGTAGGAATAGTGTTAATTTTGGCGCGTAATGTACGTTGTGATATTTTTGTACGGTATTATACACGGAAATCACGTGCACGATCTTGTTCTTCAACATATCTGCTCGTTGTCTCGTCTGTGATCATATAAATGTCACCCGATCAACGTATTGCGTGCAAACAAGCACTTTCGATGTTGCAGACGGTACTTTGTTTTAGTTGTTAATTAATAATGGTACCTCGAGGTCCTTCTTCTGAACTGAAACGTATAGTCGGTGGCGGAAAGGGGTTTGCGCGAGATTGAAAAAGTTTCAACAGCTTCACGTTTCTCGGCGGCGGGGAATAAGTTGCAAATTAGGTTAATTAAACTTCGATCAAAGGGCATGATTTTTTTGTGGAGACTCCGGAAAGGTTGACCCGTTCAGTTTATACTGCGACTTTCGTTTGTTTGGTTTAGGAAAACGTATAGCTTCTCGGATACATGTCGTTCTATTAACGTTGACTGCTAAACGCTTCGGTCTTTAGTATTCGTTGCCTTTTTTTCAGGTTATTTCAAGCAAATTAATTTAGAATACTAATTTAGGTAAATGCATATATATCATTTTAACCCTTTGCACTCCGTTGTCCCCTCTCAGGTGACATTAGAATTTATCGGAGAATCAACTTATCCCAGCGCAACCTTTTCAGGAATGCATGTTTCTGTGAAGTTTTCTGCTAAAATGGCATAAGATATCAAATCAAAATATGGTACAGTTACCAAGATATATAAAAAAAAATAGTGATTTTGAGGAACCGAGAATATAACGCGGAGTGCAAAGGGTTAAGTTATAAGGTATTATTATTATTATTATTATTGTATGTTTTATTTATTTATTTTATGTATTATTTTATTATGTTGTTTATTGAATGGTTAGGATTAGTATTAGTAAATGAGTAGAATATGCTGTAGTGTTATAGAAACGGAAGCATTGTAATCCAACAGGAAAGCAATAAATAAATCTATCTATCCATCTATCTAATTTACGTAAATGTGCGTTTACATTTATGAAAAATGTATTAATAAAATTTCTGTCTAGATATACAATGTTGTCTGCAATTTCTACCGGCGTACAATGTTACTTTGCATACGTCTATTGTTGCATGGGTTGCAATAACTTACACGTCACGTGTCAGCTTAATCTTACTTGATTATACAGTGAACATAGGCGAATATGTATTGTATAAGGCGAGATTTTTGATGATGATGTAAGATTACTCACGCGATTGGTACCTTTTTAGCTCGTTATAGAAACAGGTGCCGTTTTCGTAATATTTCTTTTTCGAAATACGATTTAATAGAAAGATAAAAAATGAAAATAGTATAAATAGCTTCTAAGCGACTCAAATCTACTTGTTCTACATCCTAAATGTTACATAAACGTCTGCACTAGTCGCACAATTATTTACGATTTTCTGATTTGTTATTGCATATCAATTATTGAAACAAAAACGTGATACTATAGAAATCTTTGCTATAGTTATTTAAAATATGATCAGTGTACGTTTCCTGCATTACTATTAGGAAATCTAATAAATAAATATGCAAATAAATAATATATAAATATAAATAGATAATAAATAAATATGCAAGTAAATAATATATAAATATAAATAGATAATAGATACAGATAAGTAGATAATAGATAAATATGCAAGTAAATATATTTATTTACTTAATAGATGTAATTATTAATCAAGTTAAACGGTATTCATAAATATTTTGAAATGCTTGGAAATATGTACTCGTTAAAATTTGTGCTCTGTCTCTTGTAATCATCTTTAGACACACTGAAAAGCTCAACAGCAATAAAGTAATCTTCTATTTACAAAAATAGCTATATCGATAACGGAAAGAATTAAAAACAAAAAAATGTGGTTTTGCATGGATTTAAGGATTAGTATTGTAAAATGATACGTTTGGTGTGTGGCTAGGCGTGAATGTGTGTGCATGCGCGTGTATGTGATGGGATTGATAGAGTGTGGCCGAGTGTTTTGTCTTTTGGGGGTCCCACTCGATCGAGAAATGAATGGGGCAGAACCTGAATATAATTAGCGTAGAACAAGGAGTTGTGTAGCTTGCGAAATGTTAGATATCGCTTGTTTAATTTTGAATCAATTTATGGTTGCGTAACACATTTCTAAGGCTATCTAGAGTAATTAATTTTCTGTTCATTTTCCTATATTAGAACAAAAATTCCCGAAAATTTCGATGCAGTTATCAAAAATTCATTCTGCGATAGAAAAAGCTGAAAAAACTGTCCCTTTCATAATAAATTATATATGTGTTAATGCATAAATTAAAGAATTATTATTATAAAATGGTACGTATGGTGTGTGCCGAGTATTTTATCTTTTGGGGTCCTACTCGATCGAGAAATCAATGGGGTCAGAACCTGAGTGGTCAGCGTAGAGCAAGGAACTGTGTAGCTTGCAAAACATAAGGGTAGTTTGTTGTTTTCTGTTCGTTTAAGTCATTTTAATTTTATCAAACACCCATATATTTATAATTTTATTCACTTTTCTATCTTTCCTTTTTTTTAAATTTATAATCTTTCCTATAAAGATAACATGAATTAAAAATAAGATATCGAACAGAACACAATCATTCAATTACACAGGAAACTAACCACCCCGTGGCGACCTGCCAGTCACAAGCACTTAGATCGCGTTCAGGTCACGCTTCGTGGACAAACATTAACGGATTCATGGCGATCTCGTGAAATTACACCTGTTCCAGGGGGTTGTTACGCTCGAATGGTTGGGATAAAACGAAAATCCGAGCCGAGCTTCTATCGACTCGGCTTTCAATCAACGAACGCATTAATGTTTCAGACAGTGTACAGCGAAGGCAAACAGTCGTGGAAATGGGTCAAAATCGTTACAATTCGCCGGCCGATTGTTCCCGCTGTGTGTTAATGCAACGGTGAATGCTTTTTAACCTTTCGAGACGTTCGTCGGTCGATTCGTTCGTTCGTTAGTTTGTTTAGTTAGAAAAGAACACCTCGTTGAACGGATAGGCGTGCAGATAGTTAATTGTTTGACAAAACCAACGATACTGGGTCGCATTTTCATTCGCGATCAATTAAGCATGGAATCGGAACGTCGACGATCCTAACTGTGTGTTTTGTTGTTTAATTTACTGTTGATTTTTCGTTAAAGCTCGACGCTTTGGTTTCAATTAAATTTTTTACCAGCCAGTTCAGTGCCATTGTTTTGGGCGTATTCACGTTTTGTGAAATCGTCGAAAAACATTTTCGCGGTGGTTCGACGAGGTTTGAAATGGTTTAAGAGTATGTAATGTATTGATCTTTTTAAACGTTGTGTACAAGTAATATGTGTGGTAGTTCTTTTAAGGGAATGTATAATTTTCGGAATATTTCAGTGTTTTCTTTTTAAACGATATGTTTCGGTTGATTACTTTGGAAACTCCTAAAATTCTTGAAAAATTTTAAACATTAATAATTCTTACAGTTTACAGAATTATTATGATTCAACACGATTTCTAACAGTTTCAAAATGCCACGCGTTTAATATTTTCAATAAATTTAAATGAAACGTATTAACACTTAGCCGACCGAATGCGGAGATCTGCAATTTTTTCCTTAACAAAGCAGTGCCATTGATTCCATTTACTTTTGTTATTAGTTGGTACTAAGCTGATGTTGAATTTAATAAAAATTGTATTTTAAAAAATTTATGAACAGTACTAGTTCAAAATTAACTAATAACAAAAGCAAATAGAATATAGTAGTGTGTTGTTGAGGACAAAATGAGAGATCTCCCTATTCGGTCGACTAAGTGTTAAGGTTCTGTTACTTTTCGTTAAAAACTGCAAACTTTTTAAATTTTTAGAGCACTAGAATTTGTAAAAAAGTGAACTTCCGTACATTTCTTATTCTTAACAAAAATTAAACATTCTCTCTTCAATGTATATATATATATATATAAGGTAATTAATATCGTTGAGAATTTTCAATAAGAGAATAAACTATTGGGTTGTTCGGAAAGTAATTTCGTTTTTTCCTAACAAAGGACTTAATTATATTTTTTCATAGTCAACTTCGCACTTAAGCCGCATGGTCATTATATATTTTGACAGCATATATAGCAAGACTTATTTGTGAAAAGTTTCGATTGATTCTATCCATTAGTTTTTGATTGGTGCTCTATCAAATATGGAAAGTAAAAAGCAACATTTTCGGTATTTTTCACTTTTCTACTATCGAAAAGGTAAAAATGCTGTTCAAGCAAGGAAAGAAATTATCCGTTGTGTATGCAGAAGATGTATTGACAGAACCCCTGTGCCAAAACTGGTTTACAAAATTTCGATCCGGCAATTTTGATGTTGAAGATGGCACCACGTTCTGGAAGGCCAGTTGAAAGCTGATGAAGACACAATAAAAGCATTAATTGATGCAAATCGGCGAATAACAACTCGTAAGATCGCCAAGAGATTAAATTTATCGAATTCGACCGTTCATGATCATTTGAAACGGCTAGGTTTAATCTCAAAGCTCGACATATCATAAAAAAAAAAAACGAAATTACTTTCCGATCAACCTAATACGATGTGTTGCTCTTTTACATAGTTTATTCTCTTATTGAAAATTCTCAACGGTATTAATTACCTTATAAAACGACAACTAAAGTCTATTCTCTATTTTGTTATCCTACAAAGTTTATAAGTCTCTCTCTCTCTCTCCTTTGTGTTATAAATTATAATTATATTTCCGTAACCTAATCTTATTCAGCACGTGTCTCATCTAACTATAGCTCCCTCCAGTGCGCTTATCAATATCGTTTAGCGCAATCAATTCCAACGAAGACAGTGTACTTCTCTTACATGCATATTTTCAGAATACGATTTAAAAAATGTTAAACACACAGCTGTATCAATTACTGCCCAAAAAAGAAGATTTATCGAACCATCTTTTTATTCATAATCACCATTCATGTTTCGCAAACGATGAAGTCGGTTCCCTGGCGGCAGAAAGTAGAATTTATCGTTTAGAGTTTAGAATTTCCGCTTCTGCCGTGCTCGACGTGTCATAAAGTCAGCGGGCCCCGTCGAGCAAAATAGAAATTACTTTTTAACAGTTGTTGAAATCGATGCGTTTGACGGAGAGCCTGAAGTCCCGTGGAAAACTTCGCGTCGTAACCGAAGTTTCTTGTTTCGTCGAACAAGTGTCATTATACTCTCTTTTCGGAATAAACGTGACGCGAGTGTAACACCAGGAAAGGTTACGTGCCCTCGAAAAGGTTTAAAAGCCAATTATCTGGCTGTGGATGGCAATCAGTTGTCGAAGTTAAATTATTTAAATTACTATTACAAATTATTACATTTAAATTAGTAAGGACGTTCGTTTTGGATATTTAGCTTGAACCATGCAAATTGTATTTGCATCGTTTAATATTAAATGTATATCTATTAGAAGAAATGCAAATTTCCCAAGAGATAATTACATATTATTTTCTAGCGTTTTTCAAATATTAATTGAAAGTAGTACAATAGAAATGTATTTTTATTTTTACTCATCCTAAATTTGTATTCACCGTAGTAAATGTTTGATGTTTTAATCTTTTTGTGTTCAGACGATTTTCTTATTGAGTGTGTTGTAAATTCGTGTCTTAACGAAGAAACAAAAGTTAATCGCCTCGAAGAAATATTTTATATATAAATATAGAGATCAGCTTTAGAAAACGATATACCTTCGTTTAGAAATAAAACTTAGTAAATTCTTAAGAAGAAAAGTTATCGTTATTTTATTCCTTTTTAATCCATAATCTCCAATACAGTTAATGCTATTAATACAGGCAGTAACAGAATTATTTACTTAATGTAAGTAATTTCAGATTTTTCTATTTGACAGTAGGCTTACGATCTTGTCAACGATATAATTAGCATTTCTTAGTTTTTATTAGTTTATATTCTTTAACATATTTATGTGATGTTTTTACTGTATTTAATTTACTGTATTTAACGTTTAAATATGACTTTAACACGCTGAATTTTATTTTCATAAGCAAAGACGTACACTAAATGCAAAGAAAATATTAAATACCTGTTAAATGAATTTTCTCTAATCAGCTTAAATGAGCATCACGTTTGTACGCTAATCGTGTGGTAAATTTGTGGGAAATCAGAAACTGGCACATCGTGCATCCACTTTATTAATAGCAACCCGGTCTTCGAACAATCTCCGGTTAATCAGTTAATATTCGACGTACTTGAGCTTCTGTTAAATTAGTTGCATAATTAGTCAACTTACATGGTCTGAAGAAGCAAGCAATCGACGATCAACTATTACGCGACCTACATAACTGTCGGTATATCACGTACAATTAATTCTAGATTGCCGGATATGTTGGGTATATACCTATTTTGCCAGAAACGAGTCAATTTGATTCAAACATGAAAATTAAAGTTAAAAAAAAAAGAATAAAAGTTTATTTTAAAGAAAGTTTATTCAAAACAATTTTTACATATATATTCTGTTTTTAAAATACATTTTCCGCAGATTTTTTCATTACATTTACCATAAACGCTCTTACCTCTGTTCTTTCTACATGATACTTGGAATTTGACAAAATCATAAGTGAGTCAAATGACTCACTCCGGCAATCTAGTGTTAACATTGTTTGTTGCATTTAGTATATTTTTATACGATACTTGAAGAAAATAAAATATTCCACCAATTATTGGACAGAAATCATTAACAACCTCATAAACGTTTGATCAGCATCGTTATCATTGTTGAAATAGTAATTAACCCTTCAACGAAGGACTGTCGGTCCATTTTGTCCCAACCATAAATATTTTTGTATCATTTATCACGTAATGGACTTGACTTTCATTCATTTATGTTGATATGCATGTAGTTAATTGTGTGTAGATTTCATTTACGTGTACACCTATATTTATTTGAAATTAAGAAAAATGTATGTATAATTGCTTTTAATATTTGAAAACAGTTCGTCCTACAAGGATTAATATTTATCTGTGATAAATATGAGGATCAAGAATTAATATTTATCTGTGATAAGTATCAGGAACAAGGATTAATACTTATGAAATAGAGATGCCGTTTTTAAAACTTCGAGTAAACTGTAACATTATCATTTTGTGTAAGTTTGTAGACGAACAGTTTCTCTGTTGAAAACATATCTTTTTTTTAAACTCTCTTTATTACTTATACCTATTTAAAAATATTTACAAATATTAATATAACAGTTAACAACGTTTGACTTCCGTTACTTTAAACGGCAAGTACTGCAGATAACACGATGATAGACATGTGAAATGTTGAAGTTTCAATAATCGTGTGCTAAATTTGTGGGAAATCTTTTGGGTATTTATGTTTCAAGTCTTCTAACTGTGACGGCTTAATAATTTATTTAGTAGGTTTTTTGTAGGTGTCAATTCCAGCTTTGTACTTGTTCGTTAGAGACATGATTTTTTTTTTTTGTACTGAAGGAACGTTTAACCCTTTGACTACTGTTGGCACCTATTGGCGTCCGACACATGTTGACTTCCCGGTGCGTTTAATGTAATGAATTTCAGTATTTTGAATATTTTAATATACTTCCTCAGAAATGCATGTCTAACGAAAAATTTCGCCGTACCCAGTGAACGTTTTCGAGTGAATTCGTACCGTACCGTACGGCCAGTGCGTGCCCAAAGTCTGCCGTAGTCAAAGGGTTAATTATTTGCATACATGTGTTATCTTATAACATCCTTACATAACATCCTTGCTTACCGAATTTTTGCTCGTGAGCGTTCCATTTTTTGAAACTATCTACGCCACTATTGAGATATGAATAAAAAACAAAAAGGAAGAAAAGAATGGAACGATCTGGTGTAGTGTAGGAAAAAGTGGTCGCTATGCAAAGCGGGGCAAGGATATTGTTAGCTAACCTGACAACAATTTGAACGCGTATCCGTTGTTCGAGGCCAGAAGTGACTCTCGGTACAGATAGCATAAATAGAGAAATAATACTGCAGTCTCCATAGAAAACGAGAAAGGGGCAGAGACAGAGAAAGAGAGAGAAAGAGAGAGAGAGAAATGTGCATGCATGACGTTTTTTGTTCTTTACCGAGGACTGCTCAGAAGTTTGAATATAGTCGGTGAAACAAATATAACTAGGTAAATCGAAGCCATCGAGCGATCTGCACCATTATGTGGTCTCTCAAGTGGTTCGAAAAAAATAATAACCACCTCACGAATAAATAATTGAAGTTATTTAGGCAAAGGCAGTATTATTTCATGTAAATGTTCGTTTGTTTCTTTTCGTTTTTACATTTGGTACTGTAAAAATGAGACACACGCAGAAACTGAGAGGAAAAGGTCTCGATATAAAACATAGATATCCACGATACAGATACTTTTTGCAGCCACTGTACCTTCAGTCGGATATTCAATGCGCGCACGGATGTATGGCTGAGAATAAAAGCTACGCGCTCGAGCATTATTTATACATATGGCCGACTTTAATCTCTTCGAAATCGTCGATTCTCCTATTCGACGAATATTTGAGAAGTAAGAAGGAGATACAGTCGTCTCATAAAGAAGCATGGGATTTTGAAAAACGTGCTTTTTCTTAATCTTTGAAAACTCCCTTCACCGATCATTTCAAATATTTCTGACCACTTGTGATTCTTTTTTTGGTGATGTAGATCCTTCTATTGGGTTGTTCGGAAAGTAATTTTGTTTTTTTCCTAACAAAGGGCTTAATTGTATTTTTTCATATTCCACTTCACACTTCAGCCGCATGGTCACTAAATATTCTTCAACTGATTTTTTTAATGTTTCTTTACCAATCTTTCGAGCCCAATTACTACATCTTTTATGATTACCACACATTATATTAATTAATTTGTAAACTAATGGGTTTGCATATAAATAAGAATAAATAAAAATATTTTTAAAGAAATACAGAAAGAAATAAGTCAAACAAAAATTATAATGTATTTATTAAAAATTGTAGATGTACAGCAAATGTATACGCAATCACATGTAATGTATTTTCTCGCTCTTACGTATCATTTACTGAATAACTCTTTTTCCCAACCTACGTACAGTGAGTGTCACTTAAAATTGTACATCTAGAGATTCGACAGATTCGACATATCAACACAATATTGTATTAAATATTATTGAAATTTTTATTGCATTTCTCAAACATGTTAAATAATGAAACACTGACCTAGTGTTTGTATATGATCTTCAATAATTCCAAACAATTTTCATGTTTTATAGTAAAAAATCCATCAAATCGCTGGGTGTCCAATTTTAAGTAACAGTCACTGTATTTAATTCTAAAAAAAACATATGTGTGAATACAGTATAAGGTACAATTAACGTTTTCAGTCAACAGAGTATACGCAACAAAGATTTGAGAGGGGAGTAGGAAGGGCAGTCTCAAACTGACAGAGATTTTCAATTATTCTACGTATCAACGTCCCGGATTCACATGAATTTCAAACGAACGCTGTATGATATTAGATTGGGACACACGAAATACTAATCAAATATGGAATCACTCCTTATCTTTTTCAGAAGTTGATGAAGTAGTTATTCTGTTCAAATACCGACATCACGTGAGCAATTGAAACGATGTGCGATCAATTTTAGAGCACGAAGATGCGAATGATTTTGAGGCTTAAGCTAATTTTAGCGAGCAGAGGATCATTAAAATGCTTTACTGGAGGCAAGCATTAGAATATGAAAAAAGATCTTACGAATGACCTGAATAACTAAATTAATTAAAGTAATTTCTGAGGGAGGTTCTATCCTACATTTATAAATTCTTGAAATCCTTCGATAAATCTACATTCTTTGCCGTTGAACATTTTACAAATATTTTCGTAAAGATGATTTTTATATAAGAATAAATTTCCTTGAAGATTTGAAAAATGTAATAAAAATTCTTTCAGACGCGTGAACAAATTTTTAACAGAATAAAGGAGAGCTTGATCGTAGTGTTGTCCATTTTGACTGTTAGTCTTTTGATAACACTAACTTCAAAAACTCTCAAATTCGAAATATTCACTAAAATTCGCCTGTATTATACGTAAATTTAGATGAATTAAGTGATGTACTAAAATTTACATAAGATTATTTAACCTCTGAGTCTAACGAATAAACAAATTAACTAAAGTTTGAAAATTAGCCAAACTATCATTTGGTGACTAACAGTCACCTCTCGAGCGCAAAGGGTTAAAAATTAAACATTTTCTACTCGAAAGGTTTTGCTTCATCAATTACTATTGCAAAGTTATCTTTAAAAAATGAGAGAAAACTCAGAAACTTCAACGCTGGTTTCACCCCTTTAAAATGGTATTTAGATGAAAAGAAGAGATTAATTCATACGTATACTATTACGATCTACATACCCGCAAACTTTTATCAAATACTTCTATCAGACTCAAAATTTCAGGGTTAAACGAATTTATTAGTGATATAGTGTACGAATACTTTTTGGAGCCACTGTATGTACCCCGCATTATAAAACTACCCCGCTCGACTAGCTTCAGCTACCCAAACACGTGTAAAAGGCCATTGTTTTAAACAAACATTTATTAATATTCTAATCACTTTACTTTTATTTTAATCACACCAAAGCCCTATTATCCAGTCTTCTAAAGTTGTTAAAGTAGAATTTTCCATGCCCTTGGCTGGACAGACACGATTCTAAGGAAATGATAATTCGTTGATCATTCTTGGAGTAAGAAGGTACAGTCCACGGAAGGGGTGATTCAGGATTGTACCTTGTTAAAATCCTAGACACCAGGGGGTTACCCGAAAGTCCTGTTGTTCGGACTATATAACGGCGTGTAATAAAAAACGAAGGAACTTTCATAAACAAATTGTTGGCCAAATTTCTGGGGACATTTAACGACCAGATAAACTTCGCCTAATGACGGTTCCTGGCCTTCGGTACTATTAAAAAAGTGTCGCAACGCGACAAACAGCGAGAACAGAAGGAAAATATGATTACAGTTACAGTAATCTGCGAATACACGTAAAAACGAAATGAAATATCGGTGTAATGCGTTCTAACGATTCCTCTCCAATCGAAAACACTGATTTCAACGTTCGATATGTCCCGGGCAGATGAAACGAGTAACAAAAGAATGATATAAACGGTGGGAAATAAAACGTTGATACGCAGGTTTGCGCGATGGTTGTGTTTAACCCAAAAATCTGATAAGAGGACAAAGTCGTAAAAACTTCGAACGGTGTCCTCATAAATTCTGAATTTCTAAGTGAATGAAAATCGTACAGGACAAGGTGGATCCAAGTAGGGCCATAAAATCGAACCACGTGATGTGTATCAGATGTATCAGATTCACGATAAGGTCGCAAAATGATATTCCCGGAATTACATCCTATTTCCATTAATTTCTCGTCGATAAACACATTTCGATTCTTGCACGCTTTAGAAACATTCGAGTTCAAGATATCACCTAACTCGAGCACTCTTCAGATTTTTCAACTGTTTATCGGAGGAAACGATAAAAAGCTGTTTGCTCACAGTATGTTCGAAACGTTTTGAATGAAAAATAAGCGTGGGAAAAGGAAGAATAAGAATTGTTGTTCCGTGTAGAATAGTAAAATAGAAACATTGTTCCAGCAAAGAAGTGGAATGGCGTATTCCGTTCGGTTGTGAGAGTATTTTATTTGGAGAATTTACGCGCACAATTATTCGAATAGATAAAATATTTTCGCACGGCTAAATGTTCAAACATACGCACAAATCTCGACAATTTTTGTCCACTTGTCATTCTTTTTTTATAACCCTGCATCAGATTTTCGAAATACACACGTAAAATACATACGTGTTTGAAGAAATTCGAAGAATAATGAAACTGTCGCATTTTCTCGCATTTATTGTATTGTGGTTGATTTAAAAACAAATTCACTATTCCTTTCGATATTACTGTTCGTCAAGGGGAATTGATTCAAATTTGTAGGAAGTAACGAATAGATTAATATTAGGGAATAATATTTGCATAGTTCCGTAAATTAAAGAAGAAAGGAATCGAATAGATGTATACCAAATTCGAAATTTTCAGTAAAATAAATATAATAATTTATTACACATAAATTTTCAATACAATAAGATTAAGTAATCTCAAAAGGCCAAAGGGTGATAAATGTTATTGAAAAATATTACAAAATGTGAAAAGGATTATTCTCGAAATACAAAAAAGCCTCCAACAAAAACGTTTCATTTAAAAATAGAAAAATACAAAAAAGGCATTATAGTTTATCCATAAAACAGTCGAAACGCTGATACGAAACAGAATTCATTCTTCCATAATTATTCCATAATTCGTTTTCAACGTTTTATTTTTTTAATTCGTTCAGCTATTATCCGCCAACGTATTTCAGTGAATTTTCCAACGCATAAAGTTTCTTTCTGCCTCTTGCATTGCGCACGTCCGGCCAGTACACCGACAGGACGGAGGGGGGGGTGGTCGCTGAGAGGGACCATAGGAAAATATAAACTAACTTCCAGCAATTTAACGTTGCGTGTAATTAACCGTCTCGTTGGCCCGTTTCCATAAATTCCGCGCGTTCGATTGATTCGATATGACGAAAAGGTTAACGGAGTGGTGAGCAAACAGGAAAACACCATTAAACGGAACCGATTTCCGGTGGAGGTAGGTATCATCGACCGATCGACCAGAAAGAGTATCGAGAACAATCGAACCGTATGCCACGCGAGTAGGCGTGTTATCGTCGAATGTTATCGTCGAATGTTATCGTCGAATGACGATAATTCCCCGTTAACGAGGAAGAAACTCTGTCAGGCGATTAACGACCAGTGCTGTTTAGCTCGATCATTCGTTTGTAGGGTGCGCATAACTGTCCTAAGGATTAACCCTTTCGCTACGGGAGGATTCGGTAATTATTTAGAAAAGGGGGTGGTGTACAGGGCGCACATAGAGTTTAATAATTTTTAAAATTAAACGATGTGCACTTCGAGTGGTTACTTAGACACTCGAATATTTGAGGTTGATACAGGTACAGTGCAAGAAATGATTGATGTTTTTAGACAAAAAGAACTGAATGTAAAAGAAGAGATTAATTCATACGTATACCGTTACGATCTACATACCCACAAAGTTTTATTAACACGTTCCCTGCCGGACATTTTTTTTAAGACTTTCCGTTCAGGCCAGCGTGGGGCGTATACGCCCCACATTTTTTTTTAGGGTTGACACAAGCATGCTTTTTTTGTGGTATAATACACAATATTTCAGTAATTGAAAACCATAAATTTAAAAGAAAGGCATATCTCTTTATAAATTTAAACCAGAAAAGCAATCATTTTTAGTTTATTTAACAAAATATTGTTAAAAATATACCTTTTTTTAAAGTCTGGGCAGGGAACGTGTTAACACTAGGTTTACGGGACCCGTCAATTTCACGAGTTTCGAACTTTATGAGAAAAATTTGCAAAAACAATTAATACTATTCCTAACAATTTTTGCTAACTTTTATCGATGGAGCGATACAAATATACCCAAATCTATTTCTCCCCCTGTTCTGCAATTTCAAATCCTGTTCGATATATACTTTATTCCTTGGTAAATGTATATTGGAAATAGATATACAAGAAATGTCTGTAAATCTAGTGTTAAATACTTCTATCAGACTCAGAATTTCAGGGTTAAACGAATTTATTTGTGACACAGTGTACGAATACTTTTTGGTGCCACTGTATATGCATGTAAGCTTTGTGAGTGAGAGGTGTCCCGCTACCAAAAGGGGAATATAAAACAAGCGGCGGCAGAAGTGATAGAGATAAAGAGAGACGGAGGGGCTAACGAAATTTTTAGTTTTCTGAGCAAATAAAAAGATTCTTTCGTAGTGATCGCGAAAATAGTATTAACTAGACTAGTATAGGATAGTGTTATAGATTTATTAAGAGTGAGAAGCATAAACTTTTAATTACCGATTCTCTATTTTTTTAGGTTAGACAGCCTAGTTAGGCTAGTTAGCTGCTTTAATCAGTTTAGTCTTAACTTTAATCGAAATGATTTCTGAGAGAAGTTTTGTTTTCCTAACTAGTAACAAACATAGTTTATCTTTCGTTAGTACTGGCGTTTTAATGCCAGTTCACAAACACATCCTTAAATCCTAAACGTTTATCATTTTTCGCCGACCGAAAACCCTCCTCGTTGCGCCTCGACGTTCTCGACGCCCGAGTCTCGGGACGGATACGAGCAAACAACGAAATGCCAGCAGACGGGGTTGATTTTCGAGGCAGGCAAGGGGATATCGATGGGTAATCGAGCGAAGGGGCAATCGGAAACGATTCAAGGATCTCCTTTAACAGGGGTTATTCGGGGCCACGACATTATGAGTGTTGTTTGGCGTGGAACGGATCGAGTCAAACATCTGCGTGGTTTCAAGGAATTTCACATTGTTTGTACTTTTCGATCGGTGGCTTTTGTTCTGTGTGAACGCAATGGAAATAATTGATCGGTAATAATTCATCGTATATTAACACTTTATCGACCGCGAAACTTATTGCACACGGACTCCCGATCGGCTCATTTTGGCGCGGATGCATCGCTAATGAATTGATTACAATGATTTTCTTCGAGTAATTGATAGTTTAACCGTTTGAGTCCCAGGGGGTATTGAAAAAACACTGTCGAAGAATCCCAAACAGCGCGACCACGCTTTCTCTAAATGAGTACGAAGAAACCCAAGCAGCGCGGTAGGGCTTGTTTTATTTTATGTCCAGAAATACTAAGCGGCGCAATAGCGTTTGCATTTAAATTTTTATTTTGTAATGTATTATTAAATTATTATAGTGTTATTATACTTATTGTAAAATGTACTATTTACATTAAAAGGAATTGTGTAATGTACTTGCTTCAGCTAATGTACTTGTGATTAAATTTATCCTGTTAAAATGATCCCAATTAAATCCGTTGCCCTTTCATTAAGATTTCTTTTTTTCAGTACCGTTGATACGGTACTAATAACGTAACAAATTCCCTAAATTGCAAAATTAATTGAGAAAATGTGAGAGTTAATTGATTTTCATATTTTTCTCGCGCAGAGAAAGGAAAATAAAAACCTTGTACCTTGTAACAAGAAGTGCAAAATGAATTTTAAAAGCACATATATCGAAACTTTTTTACTTTGAACAACTTTGTATTGAAAACCTATTTATTAATAATGTTGTTTTTTTTTTACGAGAAAAATGAGTTCACGTGTGTTTTTCTACCCTGAACAAATTCCGAATAAATTCACGAGATCGTAAAGCAGTTCTGTTATTTTATACGAGACGGGATAACAATGGAGCTACACTATTCTTCCTTGAGCTGTTTCAGTTATCGAAACATGGCAGAACGATTTATCAAAATATATTCATGCACTCGATTAAATCAAGGTGCACGTGCTATTATGATCATTGAATCGGAATATTCACAAAGGGGGCTCACAATTCACTATACAAACGCGGTAAAATGTCAATTGCCTCGAATAATACGGTGACAAATCATTTCCGGTTATTCTGTAGGATCTAGAAAAGCGGGGTGTGAAAACGTTTGATATGTTATTGGAAAAGAAACGCTTCGAGCATAATTATTGCCGGTGACGGCAGAACCGAGATCGAAACGTGTAATTGATTGTAATTACCTTTGCATCAGAAAACTGGGCACTCGGTCCACCGTAAATGAAATTACCATTAACACTAGATTTACGGAATATTTCTTGTACATTTATTTTTAATATCTATGTATTAGGTTGGGGAAAAAGTAATTCATTATTTTTACATTTATTGTAAAACTTTATTTAACATGGTTCGGATTGTCTGATTTCCATTATTAATAATTGATATATAATTATTATTAAATTATATATATATAATTTAAAGTAATTAATTTTACTTTAATCAACGTCCACGGTCAACGTCGCGACCGAACGTACATGGGCTTTAACCGTTTCGCTTCGAGTGCCGCTTATAGGCGGCGTCCACGAGATGACCTGTGGGTACGAGCGCCGCTTATAGGCGGCATCTAAATATATTTTGTATTTTAATAATATTATATTTTAATAATTCTGTATTTCAATAATTTTGTAAGCCTTTTCATATTAAAAATGTAAATATACTTGTTACATTAGAGCAGCGATTGTTTTATTCAGCACAATTGTTATTTAAGACTTAAAGAAACGCGTACTGTGCATATTTCTGACGCGTGCTTCCGTTCAGTGACGGTACTTCGGCTTTCGCTTGGACAGCCGAAGCGAAAGGGTTAAGACCCCATCAAATTCGCCAAGAATTGCGGTGACTTGGACGTAACAACTCTACTGAATAAAAACTACGATATTCCTACAATACTGAATTACCCTGGACATCAACGCGTGTCCTATCGCTCGATTTAGAACACCGTGATCCTTACAATGAACGCGTTGCGTACGAAGGAACTCGGTGTGCAGCATAATCGCGGAGAGAGTACGCGATTCAACGTTGGAGAACAGCTGGGCCCGGTGAAAAGGAGACGAGCGGTGAACAAACAGCGTAATACTATCAGACGCGACTGATTTCCGAAGTAGACAGGAGGATATCATTATCCAATCGAGCGAGAGGTAACCGGAGAACAGCTCGACTGTATCATTGTCGAGAGAGGCAGTGAATAGCAGTCGGTGTGCACAGCCGACATGCATGTACACGGCGGGTGCATGATTGAACGCGACGATTGCTGAATGGACAGCCGCTCCTCTTAACCGAACACGAGCCTCTCTTTGATTGCATAATGATCCTCGACGCAAAAACGAAGGTCAGGTACATGTAGGGGAGAAGGTGGAAACATGGACCGGAGTCCTAATATAGAGCAGGTACTATGATAATTGATGTGATATGTCAGTAATTAGTAGAAACACATCAACTAATTTCCCCTTACACTAATTAGACAGTATTAGTGCGGTTAATGAATGAAAGTACTGTAGAAAAAAGTTTTTTATTGAGCCATTTTCTCTGATTTACGATTATAAAAATAGGACACGCGTATTTGTTATAGTGTTGAAAACAATAGTGTAGATGTTGAAGAACAACGATATGCATTGTTATGTCGCGTCTCCGACGTTTGGAACCCCATGGCGTTGGTGGAGCCAATATAAACAGTTTTGAGTGCTGCAACGGACTAACCGTCCTTTTTTCTTTAGCTCTACAGTTTTCTTTCAGATCTCGAGCAGAACGCATTCATAACGGTTTTTCTCTTGTATTCCATTTCTTAATTAAATCACTATTTTTCTAAATACGTGTAAACTGTTTATTTTCAACCTTAAATCTACAACAGTAGAAAAATGGTTTTTAAGATTATTTATTATTATTAACTCACTATCAGCGGGTAACACCATGAGTTTCACTCACACGTCTGGCGGGCGAAAATGAGTGAAGTATGAAAAAATTTTAGAAAACATGTAATATCTTCACAACTAATAGTAGGATTTCAATGAAATTTGGAAGATTGGTATCACATAGTATTTCAAAGATGTAGATGAAATTAAAAAAAAAAATTAAATTTTTAATTTAGTTTTCTATTACTTCGTTTAATGTATAACATGGTGTTGTATTCCCGGTGAGAAGAAATACCGTAACACGAGGTTTATTTAAAAAGTTTATTCTTAAGAGTGAGGTCGAGCGGGGACTGTCGTGGACTGAACTCTAAGTGCTGGTGATCTGGAATCTGGTACCTTTAAATGTTAGGAAAAGTAGAGCGGTAGGGATGAGATAGGATGAGGAAAATTTGGAGTTCAAGGGGTACGGATGAGTTAGCGGCCAAAGGACGTGGATGAGTCAGTAGAAAGTGAGGGTTCAAGCAGTACAATGTTTGGAATAGGATGACTATTGGACGGATGAC
Source organism: Tetrapedia diversipes (assembly GCA_033822845.1). NCBI lineage: Eukaryota > Metazoa > Arthropoda > Insecta > Hymenoptera > Apidae > Tetrapedia > Tetrapedia diversipes. The sequence goes on along the minus strand of JAOPTO010002182.1, from coordinate 296,380 downwards.
TGTTGCGATAGGATAGTTGATAGGAAGGAACGATAGGAATCCAAGAATGGACCAAGCAATAATTATTAATTTTTGAACGTTTTAAGAGTTCATGTAGTCAGATAAAAACGTAATATTTAATTAAATGAAAAAAAACAAACATTGGTAAGTACTTTACTAACACTTAGCGCACGTTCTGCATAAAAGGTATTAATACCCGACCCGCCGATAGTGTGTTAATATGAATAATGGCAAAAATAGACAGTATGCAGTAAATTCTAATTCAACTCTGCCACGTGACTCTATGTCTAATTCTCAGCTCTTTTTACGACTCTACAACTTGGTTTACTATTCTACAATGGTCCCTTTTCTCTTTCGAGGAAACCCTTCTAGGCCTTTTCCTCTTCCCACTCCACGCTCGCTAAACATTGTCGAACCATTGGTGAATCGTTTGTCGCCAACGTTTTTCTCCGATGGGCCCTAAGATATTTCGTCTAGACATCTCACACTTTCACTTTTCTGGATCTTAAAACTACGGCACTACAGTACCGTTTTTCGTATGTTGAAAAAGTTTTTCAGATAACTATCATTCGCTTTCTCTCTCATATCATTTGAGAAATGTAAAATGTTTGTTATAGAGGTGTAATTAATCAGAAGATCAAGCTTCAAAACAATCTGCTTAATTGCACGGAAATACCTCTTTTATGCCAGAATGTTTGTGTTAATCCTATAAAAAGTTGGAATGGCCTGTATTACAACCCTTTTTTGTTTCATGAAGATTTATTTATTTTTTTTCTTTTTTTATTACCAACAGTAAGATATTAAATGAATGAAGCTAAGTAATTAATTAAATTATCATTGTTTATAATTCGTACGATTTTTATATTGTCTGAGGAATTATATTTTATTATTTAAATGTATAATTAAAATTTTCCTTTATTACTTTGTTTTCTTTCTCGTTAATAAGAAACCTGTAGTTTCTTACTTTTCTGTTCCACTTCAAATTTATATATGTGTATAATAAATGATAAAGAAAAATTAGGAGCCGCCTTTTTTATCATTTTAATTACACCGATAGTTGCATTTTTGTAATGTGATTATAATATTGAAGAAATATTTCATTAATGAACAGTGCAGTATTATTAATATTTGTACAGTAATCACCACAGAGAGGAGAATAATTTTTCAAATTTTTGCCACCAATCATTTATCATTTTATAAACGCTAAGATAAATAGAGTGGTAATACGTATATTTTTTCTGTAACTATTGTGTGTCTTTATTTAAATACAGGAAACAGGTATTTTGGTGAATGTGCCGTTTAAAGTGGTAAAAATAACAGAAGAGGAAGAGTGAATTAAATAAAATATCAGCGTTCAAGTGAATTCTGAAATCTGGCGTGGGAACACGTCAAAACTGTCGTTGCTTAATTATTTTTGCCAATTTTATAGGGACAGCGGCGCATCCCGTTTCAAAATTAAACAAAAAACTCGGACAAGTCGGTAATCTCTTCGTGCACTGTCCTTCCGGCGTGAAACCGGATATTCAAGCTTATATTCACAAAAATTCATCCGGCTCTCTTCCGTATCACCGTTCGAGGTTTTTCAGCGTGTTTACGAATTATACGGTTTTATCCGTCCCTCGCGTTATTTCTTTTTTCGATCTCCTTACTGCCGGAATGTTTTCTGCTCGAATTGAAAAAGCTTGATCAGCGAACGTTTATTCCTTTCACCGTGATCCATTGTTTCGTCCCACTCCTTCATGCGAGCCTCGAATTCGTTTGTCTCACCATTTTCATTCAAAATGATACAAAAATCCTGTTTCTCTCACGAGTATTACTGTGTGTATAACATAAACTAACTGTAAATGAACTAAAGATACTAATTTTTAGGGAAAAAAGGATATGTTGCTATAATTGTCTAATGTATCATATGAAGTTAATATTATAATAAATATAGGAAAAATTTAAAGAATGTAAAAACAACATCCTTCGTTTAGAGATTATTCTTTCTGTCTTTTCTTTTTTTTTTGAGAAATTGTTTCATCCTTCATGCTTGAAATCGGCAAATATCTGTATTTCTCTGTTGAATATCATAAAAAGGTGAAATGAATTTTGCTTCGTACACCATACAGCCCTATTTCTCGTTATTTATTTTAAAATTCGTTAATCTTTTGAATTGTATGATATTGAATTGTTCGAATATGTATTGAATCGTTCAGATAATATTTTCAATCCTCTTTTGCTTTATGTTTAACGCTTTGAACGTTCAAGTAACGTGAAACCGTTAATGTGATAAGAAAGTGACACGAGCTAAGGCAATTACTGCATATTAGTAATACCTGTTAAATATAAACAGAGTTTCATCAAAATAGACAAAATTACTTAACTATTTATTATTTCATTACACCATCGTGTTTTTCCTGATGCCTATTCATCAGTGTCTCTGAAAAGTGTGATTTATGGGATCACCCGATCAAACGCATCGGTGCATCTATAAACTTCACTTACAAATCCCACGTATAAAACGAAAATTTATTAGCTAGAATTCAGTGATTCTTACCTAATCAATCTCTATCAATCAGTTTAACAACCGTCGGTTTATCTCAGCTAAATCGTACAAAGTCATCGTTCTTGTCTATTCGTAGCTGGCGGATTACACTTTTCCTTTCTGTACAGGTAAACGTTCGCTGGCAGAAAGTATTGTGCCGTTGCAAGATTCTTGATGTAATTCTTCAAATTAAAACGATTTATAAAGGATCAATGTCTAGGAAATTAAATGTTAAGGTGTAGAGAAATATTTATTGATTTGCGCAGGGTGTTCCGTAGAAAATCGTTGAAACCAGTCGATTGCTATTTTTAATTTAAATGCAGTTACTTGAAAAATTCAAATAATTTTCAATAGCTATAAGGTGGCGACTTTAAATGAGCATAATAATATGTTTTTGATCCGTCTGTTTTATTGATTTAATAAAATGATGGATCACAAGGGTTATTCATAGACTTTTTCATAGTACATGAATATATATATATATAAATAATAATTCTTCCTTCTTTAGAATATTGTCACTTGTGCCTCTATGTGTTGTGTACTTGGTATCAACCCCCCTATAATGCATTACTATAGACTTTTCCTCTGTAAAAGAAGTCCTCCATAAAATATACCTTTTCTTCTGTTGTAACGTTATTCACTCTAACTGCGAGGTTCTATAGAGGGACGACATTCATTCAATTTCAGCAGCTTCCTATGGAACACCCAGTATAATCTTTTTATCCAAGTTGAGGCAGTACATAGATTGAGCGAGCAAAAGTGAAGCTTCTAATGTGCTTGCTTAAGAGTTATGGATAAAGCCTGCTGTTCACTTGCAACTACTATGCTGAAGGCTAAGTATATTGCTGTTAATGCTCTACAACGTTAATTACTTAACAATGTTAACACTTAATCAACCAAATTGGGAGAACTTCCATTTCGTCCACAACAAATCTGTTTATTCTGTGGATTCTGTTTACTTTTGTTATTAGTTACTTCTGAACTGGTGTTGAATTTATTAAAAATTGTACTTTGAAACAACACAAAATGCATTTAACACTAGAACTACCGATGATTACAGTGTACTCATTTGCATGGAACAGATAAAATTGAAAATTACATGAAAAAAATATCAGATACAGGGAAAACAAATCTTTATTTATATCTTCTGCAGAAAATCATAGTAAATTTTGTAAGCTTTACCTCAGTAAATTTATAAGATTGCTATGAATAATCATCAATCTGTCATTCTGACTGCTCTGGTAGTTCTAGTGTTAATTAACTGTGAACAACGCTAGTTCAAGACTAACTAATGACAAAAGTAAATAGAATCAATGGAGAATCCTTTTTATTTAAGAATCCTTTTTATTTAAGAATCCTTTTTTTAGAATAGAATCATTTGTTGAGAAAAAAATAGCAGATCTCCTCATTCGATTAGCTAAGTGTCAATACAAGTAGATTCCTCGTACGAGGCGCTGAATAATAAAATACAAGAATTCCCTGCGCTTAAAACTCTGTTCTAGTTGAGCATTAAATTGTATTTTCTTTCATCGTTACCGACTTCTATCTTTTCACGCGGTTGTAAAAAATAAAAATTTGCATAACAATAATCATTCTAAACGTGTTACTTTAGATTATTCTCGTACAACACGATTTTCTGTTACACGAATCCATACAACGTGTAGCGTATTAACCGCGTTATACGAGAGTCTACTGTATTATTCGATGTTACAGCACTTAACCCTTTGCGGTCCTATGTCCAACGTGTCTAGACACAGCGCACATTGGGGTGTTTACCTCGAAAAAGTAGATAAAACTCTTTCCATATACACTGAATCTTCAAACTGACATAACTTCGCTGAAATTTAAAATAAAGACGTTTTTAAAGTTGAAGATTTTTAGTTTTTGATGGTATGAAGAATTTTTATAAAAATGGCTGTTCAATTTGTTTTTTATTCTCCTTTTTTGTGTTTTTTTCTTTTTATTTTCATTGCGAACAATACTTTTGCTTTTCATTTTCAGCTTTTTGTAAATTAACTTTAACCCTTTGCATTCGACGCCTTTTTCGCTAAATATATATATAAATAATAATGTTTATGTTTAAATAATGTTTAAACTTTTATTTTATACGTTCACCAATTCATAAGTACGTTGCGTTGGTAAGCTCATTAATGTTTTCCAAAATAAACGGTACCGAGCGGCATGAGCGATTAGCGAAATCTGTACTAACCGGGTGGAACAAAATTACGAATACAAAGGGTTAACAATACTTTAAAATCGGTTCTCCAAAAATAAATACAGTTTCGGGTGAAACGTTTGGTCCCTAAACTATCAATGCAGTTTATTATGCGAAATCTCACCGTGTCCGATGAAATCACCATTGCGTTATCAGAGCTAAAGATCACGGGGATTCATAAATCAATTTTTGTAGTGTTATTCGGATGGCCGGTTGATGAGCAACGATCACGTGGTTTCGAAACTTGTATCGGAGAATGAAATTGAAAACTGTGAACCCCAATCCCGAAGAGAAATACGTTCCTGCAGCGATGTTACGGTGGAAACGAAATTCCGGCTGCCCCTACGATAGACCTCGCCAGAGCGAATGAATCTGAAAACAAGAAACGCGGCCCAGCGATATACCATTTTTGATTGGATGTTGGAAACGAAACGAAACGGTGCTACGTATAGCCAGATGGGTGACCTGCGTATTTTATTGCGAAATGCAAGTGCGACTGGTTTTTTCATACGTGTAATTTTCGGGTGCCGTGAAAAGATGTGTGCCAGCGACGAAGGAAATTGAAAATCTTTGAAATTTAGGAGTATACCTTTTTCAAGTATTTCGTGTTTTTTCTTTCAACGTCTTCGTATTTTTATGTTTTTAATTATAGCAACATACAATTTATTTATTTATTTATAGGTATTAATCGCCTTGTATACAGTAACGATAGAGACATAGGTATAAAACAATGTATATGAATATATAATATCTTAAAAACTATAAACTATTAATAACAGAGCGGATGAATATCGAGATGACTAATTACATCAAAACATAACAAACAGAATACATAGTTATAGAGAATATTAAAATTTATGTAATTTTTCGTAATCTTATGGTATTATTTAAATTCCGCATAAAAATAGAACAAGAGGAGAAAAAGTCGATATATTCACAAAACTTATTGACATCGATTATGATACGATTAATGCAATTAAAGGTTCCATATAGCGTAGATATTTGTAAGATATCGTCGACGATAACTTATGAATTTATCTTAATCGTCTGTTGTTTCCATCGAGCTTAAATGTGACGAAAATTCGTTAAAACCATAAATTAACATCACAGTTCATAGAGATTCGTTGAATGCATGGTCAACTGCAGGGTTGATCGTAGTCTGATTCACGTGGTTTAATTAAAATAACTTTGAGGTAAGTTGTTACAAAAGATCTGATTCCTATCGAGTGAGTTGTGCCACTCCTGTTCAATTAGTATGTAATTGGTAGAAGCTATTGTATGATTAGGAAGATCTTGTGCAGAGAACTAATATTTTGTTGTTCGTGAATTAATACAATTCTTTAGAAGGATGAACATATTTGGTGAATATTAAAAGTGATTCATAATAGGATAATTCTGAATAATTCCGTGATAATATCTTATTTTGTCAACATCATTCCTTCCTCTCAAACAAGATCAGAAGTTCATTCCACAAACATCTTCTCAGTAATAACTTTTTTCGTTGCGTCTATTTTCATTCGTCCATTTTGTAGGAATACGATCGAGTGGATGCGAGTTTAGGAAAATCTGAAGAGTGCTTGAGTTGAACGATGGTCGTGTGAACGTATAATGTTTGGACCCAAAGACTTTTGGGTGAACCTGACCGAATGCATCGAGTGAGAAAGGTTGACAATTAAAAAAAAAAAAAGGAAATGAGTGTTTGGAAGAATATATGACGAGGAAAATGCGAGCGCGGGACAGAAAGAGTTTAATTGTGAAGGTAGAAAGAATGTGATTCTGAAGGAAGTAAGAACGTCATAGTTGCTAAGCTCCAAAGTCATTTAAGTTGTTACTATTAAACTGTTTTAAATGTATATTAATAACATTCTAAACTCTTCACTTTACTTTATTCACACCTGAGCCCTATCATCCAACTCTGCTAAATAAATAAAAGTAGAATTTCCTATTAATTTCTTACCAGCAACCTCTTCACGATGCTAAAACATTAAGTGAACTTTATCGTACTACACTTCTTTTAATTACATTCCACGAAAAAAAAACGAAATGTAAGCGTCCAGTTTGCTCAATTTTCGCGCTGGCCTGCTCTTTAAAAAGAGCTGTGTACACCGTTTTCAGAACACTCTGTCGATATTAGACGTCTCGGCAGTCGAAGCAGTTTAAAGTAACTTTAAACGTAGTTTCTATAAGTAAGAATCAGTATCTGCCAGGTTTACCCTGGCGGTGCAACGTAAACGCTCCTTTCTCTTGCGTAACGTCATAAAGTTGCTTCGAAAACGTTTGTTACAGGGAAACGGAGGCCAGAACTCCATCAAATTTAAAGTTCTCGCCTTTGATATTTCATGCAGTACGTGTGTGTAAAGTATCACCCTTCTCTGTCCCACCCCCGCCTTCGCCTTACTGCAGTAAAGAGAAACTCAAACACACATCCTCCGAGCTTTCAGCCTTTATACGGTGCTGCCTGCCTGCCCTATTTTTCGACTGTTCCACGAACACTTTAAATGGTCGCAGTTTATGGACTGGTTCGTTTGGTCTTCGCAAATTTTCTTTTCAATCGCGTTCTCCACGATACTTTAACGTGTTTAGAGTTTCCAGAAACAATTATCCGTACCCGTTGGTTGGGAAAGTTATAGAGTTCATTGACCTATTAATGGTCGATGTTCGATTAATGTAACATTTTATTTGCGATCATTTCTCAGTCACTTTACGAAAAGCAATTCATTCAGTAATACAGGAAATTCTACTTTTATTTGTTTAATGGAGTTAGATAACAGGGTTCAGGTGTGAATAAAATAAAGTGAAGTGATTAGAATATTAACACTTAGCCGATCGAATGGGAAGATCTCCCATTTTGTCCACAACAAAGCGCTGCAATTGATTCTATTTACTTTTGTTATTAGTTAGTCTTGAACTAGTACTGTTCATAAATTTTCTAAAATAAAATTTTTAATAAATTCAACATCAACTTAGAACCAACTAATAACAAAAGTAAATAGAATCAATGGCACTGCTTTTTTAAGGCAAAAATGGGAAATCTTTCCATTCGGTCGGCTAAAAGGAACAAAAATTAAGCGTAGGATCTCTCTTGCGCCCTGTCTGTAATTCCACCGAGGTTAGACTCCCTTTCTGGTGACTTGAGAAAAAGTGCACGTTCACAAAGCAAGAGAGTGTCTACAGGTAAGGGTGCAGTAGGACGGATGGCGTGGTAGAGAGAGAGGGTTGCGGAAGCCTCTGTGCATGGTGGATGTTCATTTAGAGCGGCGGCTGCGCAAATCTGCCACACGTATCGCGGCCGCGCGCTAATGGACAAAAGGGTAATTTGTAATCGCTAATTACATCCAGTTAAATCTGACGTGTTCGCCCCGAAAGCGGCACTACGCGTGACGTTATCCCTCTTCCCGACTCGCAGCCACCCTCCGGTCCAGCTCTTTCACCCTTGCCCTGTCTGTGGCCGGTATGATTAGTGCGAGCGATAAGTCGAGAGACGTCTGGCGTATTCTCAGCGCTGTTATCTTGCTGCAATTAGTTGCGCGTAACGACGCGTAATTAAGACAAAAAGCTCTCGAACGGTGAACCGTCGTACGATGATAGCAACCATACCCGTGTCCGTAGGTCACTTTATACTCTTCTGAGAAAAACTTGCGGAAACTTTGTATCTTGAGTGTATCTGGAAGTAGAAAGTCCGAAGAACTTTGTACTCTGCTCTACTAAGGTTTATCGAGCGTTCGTTAGTATACAGCGAGTATCATAATTCGGGTGGCTATAGTCACTAGTAGTACCCAATTTTGGGTGACTATAGTAGTAGAAAGGTTAATATAACTGTTGAGTTTAATATTATAATTGTTATGTAGGTTAGCTTAAATAGGATACGCTTATAACTGTTGAGTTTAATATTGTAATTGTTATGTAGGTTAGCTTAAATAGGATACGCTTATAACTGTTGAGTTTAATATTATAATTGTTATGTAGGTTAGCTTAAATGGGATACGCTTATAACTGTTGAGTTTAATATTATAATTATTAGTAGCAGAAAGGTAAATATAATTGTTGAGTTTAATATTATAATTGTTACGTAGGTTAGTTTAAATAGGATACGCTTATAACTGTTGAGTTTAATATTATAATTGTTATGTAGGTTAGCTTAAATAGGATACGCTTATAACTGTTGAGTTTAATATTGTAATTGTTATGTAGGTTAGCTTAAATAGGATACGCTTATAACTGTTGAGTTTAATATTATAATTGTTATGTAGGTTAGCTTAAATAGGATATGCTTATAATTATTGAGTTTAATATCATAACTATTACGTATGTTAGCTTAAATTTAATATACTTATAACTGTTGAGTTTAATATTATAATTGTTATGTAGGTTAGCTTAAATTTAATATACTTATAGCTGTTGAGTTTAATATTATTGCAAATATTGAGTTTTTAATATATATATCCTTATCCCTATCCTAATATATCCCTATCACCGGACACCGCATGACACTCTTTCACACGACATTCATTTATTTTCCACTCATCTCCCACTGATAGCAACACGCACATCCGAAAAACCCAGTGAAATTACTTCGATCACCCTTATTGGTTCAACAGTAACTATAAAAATTGGACATAAGGAAATGATGACATCGATGAATCTGATCGATTGCCAACGCGTGACAGAAAGGATTGAGCGAAACTAACGAAGTACCCTCGTTTCCTCTGTACCGCCTCAGATGACTTCTTTCCAGCTCTCAACAGTACATCGATACACGATATCCTCTACGACTGAATCGCATTGTCGGGCGAACGATCGTCTTTGAAACGCAAGATCGTTTGAGGTGTTTGAAGGTTTTATCAATGTCTAATATAACATGCAGCGTTATTGTCGAACAGGTTGTGCGAATTAATACCACTGACGAGGTCTACGAGGTGTCGAGCGTTTGCGTGGAGCTCATTGTGCCGAGCAACCACCATTTGCTCGATTAGTTAGCATTGCGTTCATAGACACACGCGGTAATCGACGTACGGAAATGATTGGAGTGCTGTGAAATTGATAGCAGTTGGGTTGAGAAATTTTGAGAAACTGACGAGATCTACGGCTGTTAAACTGAATGCGATCGATTGCAATTGGATCGGATAGAAGGATGGTAATTTCGGTTTCTGAGGATGCGAGCTGTTTTCATCGCAATCTAGATTTATGCAACTTGTATAAAGAAGTGAATTATACCAATGAAATGCAAAATAAAACAACGAATATAATCGATCAGCTCCAATTTGTTATGCGATATTTAAAGTAAATATTTAAATTGAATTAAGAATACTGAAAGTAGGTAAATCATACAGCTGTATATAAATGATGATAAATTATAAGAAATAATGAAAAATAAATAGTGAAAGTTGAAATGAAATGTATAATATTAAATATATTGCGAAAGTTCTAAATAATAAACAGGAATTAAAATACAAGGTAATACACGAAATATCGTCTCAACAGAATTTTATTTATTTATTTAAGAAAATATAAATAATTTTAAGAAACGATCTTGAGAAAATGAACCTATTAAGCTTGATACAATTTTTTATCATAATAATCGTAATAATTATAACAAATTTTGTGTCTACCCTTTGTTGTCCGTGGTATCTGTATAATAGACTTCATTACTTTGTGTTTTCGATTTATTTATGTCTTCTAGCAAACAAACGTAAGAAAAGTTGATATTTCTCCAAAATCTATTTAATTCTGATGAACGAATGAATTAAGTGAATTAAGTAAAACGTTTAAAATCTCAAAGACTTTAAAACTACCCTTTAAAAGACTTAGATTCGATAAGTGTATACGGATTTTCGTGACTGGCTGTATAAATGATCGACAAATCGATCGAGCCGTCGGCGATTTTATGAACTCCGAGGATCATGAATTGATTTGCACCTGCTTAATCGCCGAAAGGAAGGGCGAGAAAGAGGCACGGGTTTAAATCATAAATCGTTTTCGAACGCGACCGCGAATTAGCATACGACAATTTAACCAAACACGCTGGAATAACGTCGCCCCGTTGTTTCCGTGACCGAAACAATACGCCATTAGCATCTCAACGCCATTGTAATTATATGCTCGTGAACTCACGCAACACCGAGTAACCGTGCCCCGTTATCTCCAGCTAATCCTATTATAATTCGCATTAGGTCGGAGAGCGGCAAAGCCGATTTTAGCCGAAGGGGTCGTCCTCCAACCCCCTATTCCCCGGCCGCCTGTAGATTTTTATTGGCCCGTTTCGAGGCTCGCAATAAAAATTCCCGTGTCCCCATTATCGCTATTAAACGTCACACCGTTATTGCCGCCGTTCTGATTGATTAACACAGCTGTTCGCGCAGTCGTTGCTCGAACGCCGTTATAGTCGACAACAATTTCAGCAATTTATTTATTTATTTGACGGTTAAACGCCTTTTATAAAGAAGTAATACAGTAAAAATGAAAATAATTACAAATAAAACTAAAAGGAGCACAATTACATAGATACAAACTTATACAGGAGGATACACTGTTCTATATCATAAGAATGCAAAAGGAGACTGCGAAGTACTGCAGTGCTTATAACTAAAGATTTGTAACCTCTAGCAATTTAATTGCCTCAGTCTTAAAATTATCTGAGGATAAATTGAAAAAGTTTAAATCCATAAGTAAGTTGACTAGATTACAAATTCTGTTAAACGGATCAGTAGTATCAAAATTTGAAGTATAATGGGTCGATTTTAATTTAATTTAATCTTTTGCAATTCCAAATATTGCATATAGGTAATATTGCATGTTCAATCGGATGAATTTTAGCATAGTTTGATGTATAATATATTATTTTTCCTTGCGTATTAATATTATATTTGCTTATAATTGAAGATTTGTAACCTCTAGCAATCTAATTGCCTCAGTCTTAAAATTATCTGAGGATAAATTGAAAAAGTTTAAATCCATAAGTAAGTTGACTAGATTTCAAATTTTGTTAAACGGATCAGTAGGATCAAAATTTGAAGTATAACGGGTCGGTTTAACCCTTTGTGCTCGAAAGGTGACTGTTAGTCACCAAATGATAGTTTCGCAAATTTTTAGACTTTAGTTAGATTGTTTATTAAGCAGGCTCAGAGGTTAAATAGTCATAATAAGTCATGTAAATTTTAGTGTATCACTTAACTAAACTGAATGACGTTTAATATAGGCAAATCCTAGTAAATATTTCGAATTTGAAAATCTTTGAAGTTAGTATCTTTAGACGACTAACAGTCACCTCTCGAGTGCAAAGGGTTAAAAAGCAATGCGGCGTTCCTGATACAGCATTGATCCGTAATAAGCATCTGTGTTCTGGTTCGAAATAAGCAACTCCCTTCATCCCTCCTTCTTTATTCGAAGCCGATCGCAGAGTGAGAGATCCGTGAAATCGAGAAGCAATAAATTTTTACAGTTGAACGAACAGTGACGTAGTCGCTTAGTGCCCGAATCAGAGAGCATGTCATATTCTATCCTTTTCCACAAAACAACGTCGCCTGTTCGGTCGATTACTTTATCGTTTGCCGCTAACTCGAACCTCTTGCTCGTTCCCCGTGTTCTCTCTCGTCCCGTTTGTTATCGACAGCAACAACGTAACTTATTGAAAACGCTACGAATTGTCTACGAATTCTTGCGTTCATAAGAAGAAGAATCGCGGAAAGCAGTGCCGCTCAGATTTTTATTCTTTTTCTTGCGTGTGTTCAAATAAATTAACTTTCTTGTGTGTTTTTCTTTTAATAAACTGTTAACTCTCTTTGTTTATAAGATTTGTGTGTTTTCCCCTTCACCCTCATATCCTACAGTATTGACATTTGTCCAAATGATGTATTTCTATCAATCTGAGCGCGCCGGTCACCGGTAACCCCCATGGCATTCAACGTGTTAACCCCTTGACATACAATGACGAGTCTGACTCGTCATTCATTTTACGGGCCACTGTAGACTTTGACGAGTCAGACTCGTCAAGCGCTTTTTTCGGCGGACGCCGTGCAGTATACAATTAGATTACATAGTTGCTTCACTCGTGCGTCGATTCTTGTTTGTTTACAACGTTCGAGATGGTCCAGCCTATCACCTTCTCAACTTCAAGAACAAAAAAGCATCGAACACGTAAGAAGAAACACACTGAAAGTAACATTCAGTTTAGTAGAAGTCTCGCACGGTGAATGAAGACAATATTTCAGTTTAGTAAAGATTATAAATAATCCCTGTAAAATGTGTAAGTCGGATGCATTATATGAAAGTGACGATGATGGTACAATTGGTTACTCTAGTGATGATAATGAGATTGACACCAGTCATCGAAGTGTTCATACCCTTGACTATTCAAGTGATAGTTCATGTGAAGCTAGCCTTGTCCTACAAAATGTTCGTAAACGTGCAAGACCCATATCAAGCAGTGATGATTCTGATGTAGCAGACGATGGATGGAATTGGACAGAAGAAGAAAATCTGAATGAAAAATCCAAATTTCAAAATAAAATATACTCTTTCTCAGCCTTCACGTAACCGTTCAGTTGAGCGAAATTAAACGGTATTTTTCGGTCGCATCAAGTTCCATTTAATTCGTATGTCAAGGGGTTAATATCCTACCATGCATGAGAAGCTAATCAAAAGGTAGGACCAGTTTTAACCCACCCAACCTCAAAGAGTTAAGCGCTCGAAATTTTCACGGAACCTGAAACGATTCCGTTTCTTCGCTGCACACGGCATATTTTCTTTCGTCGCTGCCGCGCCGTTAAGTTTATAATTGTATCGACCCGCGCCGACGGTGCTTTTCTCTCCTCGAGCCGGCGAGAGAACAGTACAAATCGAATTTAACGCCGATCCCAGAGGAAGAAAGGTGCTTACCGGGAGTCTTAAAGTAATCAAAAGTTGTGTCCATTTCCCGAATTCGATTTCGCGCAACTTTCAATTGCGTTAGGATACAAAAAGTCCCCGGCCGTTGAAAGAGCTTCTTTCGAGCTTAAGAACCGATTCATTTGGCATTCTATTTACTGTACGGGATAATAGCTATCAGAGTAATATTTGAAAGGGGTCTTGTTTTTCTTTTTCTTCCTTTTGCTTCTTTTAAGTAGAAATCTTACGCGTGAATTTAATGAAACCCTCTTAACCCGTGCTCATTTCTGTGAGAGTTCTTTCTTAGAACTTTCAATATAGAACACGGTGTTGAGATTAATTAATTTTAAGTATTCCCTGATCTCTCGGCGCTAATCCTTTGACTGCTAGGCAATGTTTACGAGCGAAATAAATAAATTGTTTTGTTTCCAGGTCGACCGTGTACAGTTTAACAGAGTGATTTTAACGGTGAAATGGTAAAACCTTTTAGTGCCATATTTAACCATGCAAACTGTTCGATAACTGTCGAAAAATGAATAATATTAAAAGATTATCCGTTGAATCGAAAATGCCCGAGGTATATTTATGACAAAAAGCATACATGAATAGATACATGTTCTGGTTCATTGTTTCTCAAATCAGTTGCAATCAGCGATAAATGTGTTGCTACTTTCAGTTATATTTTCTGTGAGTTTTATTGATTATGATGTTTCATGAGAAAATTCTATAGTATGCGAAATTTGAAATTATTCGTTAATCGTGAATATTTAAATTCTTTATTGGAATCTCAGATAATGTATTTTCAGAACTTTATTAAAAACAAGTCGGTAAAATAATTAAGTAATAACTCCGTAAAAAATTAATAGATATGTATTAGGTGGATATAGTTACACAAAAACCTCACGTATTATCCAGTAACATAAAAATCCTTCCCGTAAAGCATACATTAATTTCGTGATTTGCCATTTTAAACTGTTCCATATAGATCTCACGATACACCGAAAGATTGGTCAAATTTATGATACTTTCTAAGGGTGCAAATTAACCACCATTAAATGTATTTCAACGTCAAGAATTTTAATAAAGAATCAGCCCGGTAGAAGCACTCGTTAAACACAAATTGAAACAACAATCGTATTTTTTTATTGCTCTAGACATCGTAAACAATTGATTATAGTCGCTTGAAAAAGCCATAATGTTTTCACAAAATTGTAACTTCGAATAATCGCACTCGGTATCTACGAGCGTGCACCCAATTTATTCGGCATACACACCGACGACGATTTACACGCGAAACGCGTGCGTGCCACAGCCAAGTATGAGCAAATGCTCGAATAAATAATATCAAAGTATGTTCGGGGTCTTGGATTCGTTAAATGGCGGCTGAATCTGGTGATACGGCTGAAACGGTGAAATGAGTAATGGAGTCAAGTGTGCTGGTGACCCCGCGAGAATGAATTCGGTATTGCGGGTGTATAATCCTTTCCTAATGACGTGCCCGTTTTTAGCTTTAATACAGCTGACACGTCGCAATCGTGCCATGCGGTTACAAAAGCTGATCCTCCTGTGTCTACACCTTTTCCCTGTTTCATATACGGTTTATCGCGCATAGTTGTCTACGTGAAACGTTATAACGTTAGACATTGTTCAAATAATAAACGATAAATGAAATTTTGTTTGTTTATGAAGATTGTAGAAGTCTTTATTGTGTGTTATGAATGAATGAGTAAATGATAGATTCACTGTGATAGATTGACTGCGATAGATCGACTGTATAACTGTGTTGTTCAGCGCCCAGGAAGATCCTGTATTTATATTCCGTGGATGCGTAGAGGGGGGGGGGTGGAATTTAGAGACATGGAAAGAACTATGCGAGTGTTTTTTGGATTCCAATGAGGCTGCAATTAAACTCCCGTGGTAATGAAGGTCGCCTGGCCATTTGGGCCGAAGAACGGGCCGACGTTCAGGCCCTGTTGTAAAGCGTTTGATGCAGCCCCATAGAACACCCGCAGGGGTTCCATGTCACCACAAGATGATTATTTTTATTTATTTTTATTATTTTTAAGCTTTGAATACAGCCTTAACAACAAGAAATTTACTCTTCTATCTGGGAACTAGGGACAAAACAAAGTTGTTACTTTCTTCTTGGCAATTAATTCATTTATTATTATGCAAATACTAACTATCTTTTGTTCATAAGTAACTACTAATTACGTGGTCCTTGGAAATGTATATGTTGGTAATACAGATACGTTTGACAGTAAATTTTAAACAGCAATTTGAATTTATTCTTTTAAGTACCCGTCAAATAACATTGTTATAATATTAATAAGTGTAACGCAGAGTTCTCCTTAGAAAGTAATACATTATGAACGTTGCTATCGTTAACATAAATTTTCTTTCACAATAAAGCATAACCGCAGTTTAACAGAGAACTTCTTGTTTATCATTTCCAGACTCCATTGCACGGTGTGGCGGTACCAACGGTGTTGCTCCACCTGTTCATCCTGGCCGGTTTGTTCGCCCTGAGTACGGCTGCAATTTGTCCAAACGGTTGCAAATGCGACGACGACAATCTCGTGGTGTCCTGCATAGGTGCGAATCTGGACGTCATACCGATCGCCTTGAACCCTAGCATCCAACGGATAGTGTTGAAGGAGAATCGGATCAAAATAGTAGACGCGGCGGCGTTTCAGTTTTACGGGGACCTAAAGAACGTCGATCTGTCGAGCAATCATCTGTTCACCATTCCCAACGGGAGCTTCGACGCGCAGAAGCAACTGGTGGAGCTCCACCTCAGACACAACAAGATCTCGGCGTTGACCGAGAAAACGTTCCAAGGTCTGAAGTCCCTGACGGTGCTCAATCTGCGGGACAACTATTTGGAGAGCTTGAAGAACGGTTTGTTCGCCTCTTTGTCGAAGCTGGAGGAGCTGGACCTGGGAAAGAATCGCATATCCAAGGTGGAGCCGGGCGCATTTCAGAAACTGGGCACGCTCAGAGTGCTGCATCTCGACGACAATCAGTTGAGAATCATTCCTTCGCCGGCTCTGGCGCCGTTAAACGCTCTGGCCGAGTTGCATATAGGCTGGAACGCGTTCTCGTCCCTTCCAGACGACGCGTTCAAGGGACTGGAACAGCTGACCGTGTTGGATATCACCGGTGCTGGCTTGGACGACATCGGTGACGGTGCTTTTCGAGGTTTGAACGCTCTCCGAACGTTAGGACTGGATGGAAACAAGCTGAGAGAGGTGCCGACGAAACAGCTGGCGATTTTACCCCGTCTCGAGGAGCTTACCCTGGGTCAGAACTTCTTCACGACTCTACGATCGGGCGCTTTCCAGGGCCTGTCCAAGTTGAAGAAGCTCGACATATCCGCGGCCAAGCTGCTGACCACCGTGGAACGAGGAGCGTTCTCGGACAACGCCAATCTGGAGACCCTCGTGTTGAACAGTAACAAACGACTGACCACGATGGAGGACGGTTCGCTGGCTGGTCTACCAAACTTGAGACACCTGATGCTGCGCGACAACGCATTCACCGGATTCTCAGAGTCTCTGGTTGCTTGGAACGAGCTGCGCAGACTGGATCTAAGCGAGAATCCTCTGGTCTGCGACTGTGGCCTGCTCTGGTTAGCCGAGGTCCTCGTTCCAAGGAACTCCAGTCCGGTGTTATGCGCGAAACCACCTGAATCCAAGGGAAAGCCCATAAAGGGTATGACACCTGACGAACTAGGTTGTGCCTTCTCCGATCCCCGGAAGCAAGCTTTACTGGCGACGCTCTGCGCGGCTGGCCTCGCCCTGCTCACCGGCTTGGCCCTGATCCTCTATTACAGATGCCGCAGACGCGTCCGTGACGCCTTGAAGGACTACAAATGGAAGAACCGCGCTATCTCCCGCAAAGAGCACGAATATCAAAAGACCTTCTCCGACGACGAGTACATCGTCAGGTCCGCGCACACCCACCACCATCACCATCATCACCAGCCCCAGTCGCAGCAGATTCCCACCCATCATCATCACCATCATCTTCAGCAGCAGCAACAACAACAGCAGCAACAGCAACAGCAACAGCACTCCCAAATAGCTGCTGGTATCAAGCCTATACCGGTGACGGAACTGTAGCTAGAACTTCGGGCGGCGAGCCCTGGAACCGGCGGCGTTTGGTTCTTGCCACACGGCAGCACTACTCTTGCTGAAGGTTTCACCTACATCGACGGGGAGACGGCGCGCCAGATGCGCCGTCCAGGAACGCTGCCCAACTCCGCCACTTCTGGTCACCGTGCCACTGGCCCCATGGAGGACGGCTCCGCGCCGCTGAGCATCCCCGGTGGTGACAATTGTTCTTCAACCGGCGGCCGTTTGCACTACTCCAATCACTCTCTACGCCGAACGCCTCAGCCGCCCCATCCGCCGTCCCGCGACGCCGACGATTCCTCGGAGAGGACGCAGAACGACTCACGGCTTCAGAACGGTATACCAGGACACCACCATGCGCCCCCGCCTCTGCCGACGAGACATCAGTCCACCTGCAGCCAATCCAGCTACCCCACTTTGCCCATGAACGGCCACGCGACTCATCAGTACCATCACTTCCCGCGGGAGAAGGAGAGGTCGTCGAACCGCGAGAGGAGCCGAGATCGTGACGTGGGCGTGCAATCCGTCCCTCACCGGTCTGACAAACACCGAGACCTGCAGATGGACATGGAGATGCACGACGGGCTGGACATGGGGGAGATAGGCACGTATCGGGCGTAAGAGGTGCGCACGATGAAAGCGGGAACAAGGTGAACTCGCGCGGAGAAATAATGGTAAACACCAAGGTGGCCCGGGTGAATTGAATCCGAAGACTGAACACGAACGTCGAAGAGGTACTCCAACGTGAACCGTCCGTTTTTACGCGAGAACAAAGACGGGCGGCGGTGTAGAAACGAAGATGCGTATCGTGGCATCGTGGAACGTTGGCCGGGGAACGACGTCGACGCGAATCAGCGAACTCGCAGCTGAATCAAATTGAAGACTGATTACGACGAACGTCGGTGCCCCAATATCGACGTGTAATTAACTGATACTGGTACATTCCAATCGTCTACCTGCCAGTCTTCGCAGAGATCGGCGAACGCCGCTCTGATCAAATTTCGACGTTCCAGCGATAGGATTTCCCTGAACGCGTGCCACTGTAACGTTTCAACGAGAGGTCTCGAGCTTCGTAAATTAGGGCAACCGGAAAACGGAAGGAGTATGTATAATAGAGAAGCATGGATGTTATTTTAACGAAAACGACGCCTCAAGTGTACAAGTAACGAAGGAACTGTGTACGTTGGAGTTAAGAACCAGGATCATCGGTCGTGCACGAGAATCAAACGGAAGGTCAATAATGAGCACAGACGGAGATCCGTCTCGACGGGTAAAAGACCCGGACTGGTTTATTCAGAGATATCGGAAGATATTCGATACGTTTCGTTAGACGATGGACATTACTGTATCTTCGTCACAATAGCTGGACGCGCGTGTGCGGTGCGGGGAGTCCGTGTCAAAAGAACTAGTTCGCAAAGCAAGATGGATCGGATTGGAGAGTACGCGCGCGTGTGTGTGTGTGCGATGTCCTGTGTGCGAAGAACCGTGTCAAAGAAACCGATGAGAACGAAGGGTGGTGTGTGCGTGTGTGTGTGTGTGTATGTGTGTTCACTACACAATAGGTTCTGCGTGCAACCAAGGAACGATCGTCTTCATCTTACATGGAGAACCGTACGTTCGATCGCTTTGAAGAACCGTTCCCGAAGAGAAGACGAAATTAGAAGGGGGAAGGCAAAAAACGGATAAAAGCATCGTGCGCGAACCAAGCGGGAATGACATCCGCCGAACGAATGTCGAAACGCTCGGACCGTGGAGACGCGTCGTTTGTAAACGTCACGTTGAAAAGTTCGCAGGCTGGAACGATCGGATCGGAAGCCAAAAAAGCGGGAATCGTCGGCTACATTTCCGTCGTTGCCGTCCGCGAACAATTCAATGTCACAGGAATCACACATCCTAATTAACGGTGAAAATTTCAAGCGCCTTAGCAAGCGAGTAACTTGAGATCGAAGACGTGAAATCGTATTCAGAATACCCTGCCTGGGTGGGGTGGGGGGGGATTTCAAACCTTTTTTGATATTTTATTCTTAGCGTTTTATTGTATTACATGTACATTTCGTATTTATTGGCGTTGTATCGAACAATTGTACGCTTGTATTTTTATATCTTCCACGTTATTTAAGGGAGAACCGACCCCGCTAAGTATGTAAAAACCGTTCCCGAGAGGGAAAGAAAGGGAGGAATCGAAGGAGAGGTTAACGTTGTAAATTGTTGTAAAAGTATCTTTCAGACTTTATTATAATACACGCGAAGATTGCAAAGTGTGTTAGCGTCAACGGTACGTTCTGGGTACGATTTATGTTGTAACAAATGAACGCTCGCGCGGAATTGTGTAACGTATATGCCTCGTTAACTTCGAGATATTGTACGAAGTCTACCGCTTTATTATACCTAAACTATCGAGTACTGTAACAACGGACGATCTCAAGCTCGATAACGTGTCGTTACATGACCTACAAGTGGCTCCAAAAAGTATTCGTACACCGTATTACAAATAAATTCATTTAACTTTAATATTCTGATCTCAGTTAATGAATTTAATAAAACTTTATGGGTATGTAGAGTGTAATAGCTTGTGTATGCATTAATTTCTTGTTTTATAACTAAATGCTATAAAAATTTTAAGGAAGCGAAATCAACGTTAATGTTTCAGGCGTTTTTTTCTCATTTCTTTAACACAACTTTGTATTGACGCATGATAAAGCAATACCTTTCAGATAAAAAAAAAATCTTAGTTTTTAATGCTCTATCGCTCTGCCATAAAACAAGATCCCAGAGGAACCCATGTTCAAAGCATGAAAAATTGCAGAAGCTTTAGGGGTCGTTTTCACCACCGCTATAAGATTTACTGTCGCTGAAAAAATTGATCCATGCAGGACCCATTATGCTCTATATACATACGAACTTTCATTGAAATCTGAATTGTAGGATTAGGTGAATCTCCTTGTAATATAGCGTACGAATACTTTTTGGATCCACTGTACGCGATAAAATCGAAGGAATTTCCAAGCTCGAAAGCATAACAACCTCGACGAGTTGACTGTTGAGAATAATCGCTCGATCGAATATTCTCCCCTGTCCTTCACGAATCTGGAACGTAAATACGTAATGAAAACTTTATCAACCGAGTGAAATTTTCGCGCAAACATAGCTTATTCGTATGCTTAAGCTTCAACTATTCAGAATGCCAACAAACTGTTACGTGTTCTTTTAAATCGTCACCTCAAAAACACCTAATTAAAGCCCATTTAAGTAAGTTTGTTTGTGTACTACCTATCTAATTTGCTATTATTAATCCGTCGTCACATATTTGTTGCTTCTAAGCGAGTAATTTGATCACTCAGCAAAGCAATTGCATTTCTAAAGTAAGAAATCAGTTTGTTTAATTAATTTCACATTTATCTTGCAGCAGGCAGTTCTGTGTTGAGTAACATAAACGTAGTTGCATTATTCGATGCTGCTCTATATAGTTGAAAGTTATACTTATGCTGATCAAGTGTTCACCGAAAGAGCGTTCGGCTCTCTGGCACCAGACAGCGAGAAATTGAACAATTAAAGCGCTTTCGTTTGCTGAAAGCAGAACTATAACGTGTATCGTAAAAGACATGTTCTCACCTATCATAGAGTTACATCTATATGCATAAACATACATACATATATAAATATAAATATATATATATTCTAAAGGATCGAATTTTATTTTGGAAATAAAGCGCCAACGTTGACGTAAACGTTAACACGACGGTTTAGCTGGTGTCAGGTCTCCATGATCACATCATAATTTAAGGTCATAACGTTTCGTCGAGATCCGTGGATTGAAAATTATTTGTTGAAACGAAACATGTTTCGCAAATCAAAATGTCTCCATATCTCGTAAGTGTCGTCACCGTCAAACCTTTGCTTTCCAAAACCGTTCCGCTATTTTTACCAAGAGAAATACATCGGTTCTGGATGATTAATCGAGAAGGCTAAAATGTCAGTTTTAATTTAACCCATTCACTGCCTTACTACGAGTAGTAAGCATATGGTACCAAGATTGCCAACTACGAGATATCTCGTAGTTTCTGTTACAAGTTTAGTGAGATAGAGCTGAATGCATCAGAAAACCGTTGTAAAATAATGATACTAGATGTAAATATGTTTTTTACGTGATTTCCAACTTTTTTCTACACTCGTTCGTTTTCTGTTTCAAAATCAAAATCACGATATTAAGTCCCTGGAGTGCTTGTGAAAAAAATAGTTGCAGTGTTGTACCTTCAGGCTGTAAATGACATTATCAAAAGTCAATTTTGATTGAATTTCAATCTTTAGTAAACTTTTCAATTTTTGTACTCGAAGTTGTCATTAGTAAACTGTGCATATTTGTACGAGTTCAAATTTTTGCAAGCGCTAATTAAATCGGTGAAACCTGAATGAGAAGTGTTATTTGCATATTTGCTTTTGCATATTATATGAGTTCTACAATCAATCACAAAAGTCTCCATACACCTACCAGATCTCAAACATTTAAGGGTTAAGAACATAAGAGTTTCATATATTCGATTCTCATCAGTCAGAACGAAAAACTAAAAAATTAAAGAACTATAAACGCAGTTTTACGAAAATTAACATACAATTTACCACGAGTATATAAAAATCAATCAAATTTGTAGCCATAATAACTTTAACAATTATAATAACAAATTTTTGTATCTTATTAATTTCCATATTAGTTGTATTCCACAGTTTTGTACCTTCAATTTATTTATACGTTTTGATAAACAAACCTAAAAAGATACACTATTTACGCAAGATCTGTTCAACCTTAACTAATAAATCGATTAATATCCATAAAATGTAAAAAATCCTTACATATTTTCAATATTTTAAATTTAACAATTGTGTGGAGACTTTTGCGACTGACTGTAAATCTATTTTCGCACACTCAGACTTCCCATAACTGCATAGAAAACTATAACCTAATCGATGCTCGATTTCTCACTTCTCCTTTTTCATTTCTCAGTTTCCACAATCGATCGGTTTCACTTCTGAGTAATTTGTGCTCGTAAAAATTTTCGTTGTTCGAGACACGGTGTATGGATCGCAAAGCGTAAAAAATCAGAAGTAAATTCATTCGGGTATCTCCTCGCCTCGAGCTCATTGCTGTCCCGTTGTTCGCTAATTACGTGACTCTCCGCGATAGCAGCCGGGCTTATGGATCGGTATCCGATCGAACACCATCAGGAACGGTGTTCCAATTTCTGGTGTCAAACTTCCGCGGAAGAGAAACACGATCCATGGCTCGGCTCGTTATCAAAAGTAACCGATGTTCCGTGACTGAGAGCGCCTTAAATTCGTTCCTCGATACGTTCGGAGCCCTGTTTTCAAGCAGCGCGAACAATACCTACTCTCGTCTCCCTCCGATCGACCACCCGACAGTGTAAACTCACATTCTCGTCAATACACGGGCATTCTTTTTCCACTTTCAACTTCGCTGAAACTTTCTATCATTCCGTTGTTATATCGACTACCGAAGGGAAAGAAAATTCGAGCTTCGAGGAGGCATGATCTTCGGCGGAGCAAACAAAGTCGATCTTTTCAGTCGAGTTCTAAGTTACACCGTGCATTTTTATGTTACAGGTAACGGAGTGTTGTTCGCGGTAAGCGTTACGCGATAAAATTGTTTAGCATGACGATACGAAATTTGACATAGATTCTCTGTCTACAGTTTTATCTTGAAAATTACACGTTACTTCGTTTGGAGGCTTTGTAAATTTTATGAACTCCCGATCGATACACAATTGAATTAAAAAACAGACGGAGTGTAATTCATAATCTTTACCAATGGCTACTGATAGCTAACCCAAATACGTCTGATCTCTTTTAACACGTTCCCTGCCAAGTTATTTTACTAAATGTCATTCTATTTATTGGTGAAACAAAAAACTATCTTTTGGTATCAGTAACTATTATTAGGTGGAACGAAGAAATTCTCTTTTGGTATCAGTAACTATTATTAGGTGGAACCAAGAAATTATCTTTTGGTATCAGTAACTATTATTAGGTGGAACCAAGAAATTCTCTTTTGGTATCAGTAACTATTATTAGGTGGAACCAAGAAATTCTCTTTTGGTATCAGTAACTATTATTAGTTGGAACCAAGAAATTCTCTTTTGGTATCAGTAACTATTATTAGGTGGAACGAAGAAATTCTCTTTTGGTATCAGTAACTATTATTAGTTGGAACCAAGAAATTCTCTTTTGGTATCAGTAACTATTATTAGGTGGAACGAAGAAATTATCTTTTGGTATCAGTAACTATTATTAGGTGGAACCAAGAAATTCTCTTTTGGTATCAGTAACTATTATACACAAGAATCAATAACTGATACAAAATGTTGCAAGCATCGTTAAACAGCATCTAATAATAATACCAGCAACTATTTTCATCTCTTTATCTCTTAACAAGAAAACTTCAATTAACGTAGAAATCAGTTTTAACATGTATTGAATACAGTACATATTGCGGGGATCGTGTTAACAATTTTCATCAACATATCATTATCGCTTGCCCTCCACTTAGGCTTCGACTATAACCCATTAATTACCTTTCTGAATCACCCTTAGCCAGAATTAAAATAGACAATTCACTTTTCAAAAAGATATTTCGAAAAGATGCATAAAATTACTTCGTTACAAATTTGTGAATTCGTGTTAATAATTTTCATCAACATATCATTATCGCTTCCCTTCCACTTAGGCTTCAATTATAACTCATTAATTACCTTTCTGAATCACCCTTGGCCAGAAGAAAAAAAGAGATAATTCACTTTTCAAAAAAATATTAATATCAAAAAATAAAAGATATTTCCAAAAGATGCGTAAAATTATTCCATACCAAATTTGTGAATTCGTGTTAATAATATTCATCAACATATCATTATCGCTTCCCCTCCACTTAGGCTTCGACTATAACCCATTAATTACCTTTCTGAATCACCCTTAGCCAGAATTAAAATAGACAATTCACTTTTCAAAAAGATATTAATATCAAAAGATAAAAGATATTTCCAAAAGATGCGTAAAATTATTCCATACCAAATTTGTGAATTCGTGTTAATAATATTCATCAACATATCATTATCGCTTCCCCTCCACTTAGGCTTCGACTATAACCCATTAATTACCTTTCTGAATCACCCTTAGCCAGAATTAAAATAGACAATTCACTTTTCAAAAAGATATTAATATCAAAAGATAAAAGATATTTCCAAAAGATGCATAAAATTATTCCATAACAAATTTGTGAATTACACTTGTTTTAACAGAACCACGATCACCCTTTCAAAAAGTTGACAAGCTTCTCCGCGTGAAACGGTACCGCGAACAATACTTTATTCGCTCCAACGAAAGTCTTATTTCTGTCTGTCACGATAGACTTTCCGTTTCTCGACGCGTAAAATTTTGATAGAACACACAATCCCTCGGTCGAGTTAGTCTCCTAAACGCGACGGTCGCGCGAAAGAGCTGTGCACGTTGGTTCCCGTGGCTGGTAGGAGCTGAGCCGGGAAAAGATGCGAGGCTCACGTGACGGGATTATTTGTTCGGTCGAGTGTACCCTGTGGAATTCCACGGTCACCCCGGTCGGGAAAGGTGACTGCACCTTGAATCGACTCTCTCGTTGCACCGTTCCCGGCCGTGGAGGAGCTGAGAATTCCAGCTCCGGACGAACTTCGATTCCGGAATAGGTTTCCAGCGGCAGCCACTCGCGAGCCATTGTTTGAGGGGGAAAAAAACGAGAAAATCCTGGAAACCTAACCTGATCGAGGGGGCATTTGTTAGCGACATTTGTCAGCGTGGAATCGAGGGGATTTCGTATCGGATCTACTGGAAATCGTAAACGCTTTGAATCGTGGACGTCTCGCTTTTGACAATCCCGGTGATTGTTTCATTTTTCTTTTTTATCTCGATACTCTCCGACTCAGTTCTTTCTTTAGACAAAGACGAGACGAATAGGTGCTTGAAATGGATACGGCTGCTCGTAAAAATACTCCCTGTCTTGAGCGGATGTCCGATAAACGTTAAGGTTGCATTGAAATTATTCGCTGGGTACTTCGGGTACTGTATTACCTAACGATGGCTTTCTGTTTACCTAAAGGAGGTAGTTTTAAGCATATTTGGTGGAGAAGCAAAATTTTTTTTAAATTTCCTAAATGTATTTGAGTCGAAATGATTAAAGATTAGTTTCGCAACTACCTAAGAGATTACCTTCTAAATGTACTTAACACTATTCCTATCACAACCGGTCAAATGACCGTTTTTAAAATTTCGATTAGAATCTCATAGATATAATGTAATTGAATCGTCTTTAATACATTCCTATCACAACCGGTCAAATGACCGTTTTAAATTTCAATTAGAATTTTATATATACAACGTAATTGAATCGCCTTTAAACTTTAGACTTTTCCTCAAATATACGTATAATACATTTTTCAATATTCACTTCTTTTTCCATTGTTTATTTTCTGAGAAAAATTTGTACTCTGTCTTCCGTGGGAATGTCGTGGTAGGAATAGGTATATGTAAAGTATCCGTAGGAATATAGTGTTAACCCTTTGCATTCGAGAGGTGACTGTTAATCATCTAATGATACTAACTTCAAAAATTTTCAAATTCGAAATATTTACTAAGATTCGCCTACATTAAACGTCACTTAGTTCAGTTAAGTGATATACTTAAATTTACATACATGACTATTTAATCTTTGAGTCTGACTGATAAACAAACTAGCTAAAGTCTGAAAATTTGCGAAACTATCATTTAGCGACTAACAGTCACCTCTCGAGTGCAAAGGGTTAACACTGAAAATGCTAATTCTGTGTTTGAGAACCAGGCTAATGCCTGGCTCACGTGTCTCTCTGTTTTTTTTAAATTGCTACTAAATAAAAGGAAGACTTGGGTTATATTGGTAGATGCAGAATTAGAAATTTAAATTGTCATTATGGAAGCGCAGCTTTTCGTGTGAAGGCGCATAACACCGTCAATTTTTCGAATTCTGTTAAATCCCTCTGGGAACAAGTTTCTAACATGTTAAAGTCTAAGAAAATGCAAAAGAAAAGAACATAGTTTCAATAGTTTCAATCCGTCACAGTAGAATGGCCCCTTAACCCTTTTGCGGTCCTATGTCGAGCGTTACTCGACACAGCAAACAGCGAGGTATTTGCCTCGAAAAATTGTACAAAGCTCTTTCCATATTCAATCAATCTTTAAACTAATATTATTCAAATTGGATAAAACAAAGACGATTTTAAAGTTAACCCTTTGCAGTTCTATGTCCAACGTGTCTCGACACATCGTCGACATAGGAGCTGCTGAAACGAAATTGCAAAGGGTTAAAATAAAAATTCGGCCCACAGAGGGTTAACGCTTCACGCACATGATTTGGAAACAGCTTTACGAAACGTAACATCGAACGTTCCCACAATGTTTCAGGCGATTTATCCGCAAGATCCAAAGTTTACGATTGCTCAGGAACGGCTTGAATTACCGGTTAAGAGTTACCCGCGATTTAGTGCACACGAACCGATGAGGTTTGTTGAGCGTTCATTCATTAAACTCGAAGATCCGTAATCAGAAAGCGATAACACAGCAGTAGCCGGGGCGGGCTGGGATCAATTGTTTCGATGTTGGTTGAACGTAAAGAGCAATTCAAACAGTTTACTATTGAACACTTCATTCGCGGTCGAACGAACGCTTGGTCTGCAGGATATTGTGTATCCTCTGTTTGCAACAAGTAACTTTTAAAAATCCAGCATCTGTGCATCAGTTTCGGATGCAGTTGTTTCAGATTGCAGTCCTGTTTGAAAAGCAACATATTTCAATCGCAAACCCTCGTAGAACTTTTATTAGCTCGAAAAATGGTGGACCGTAATTCGCATTTCGTTTGTTTAAAACGTTTGATCGTTGTTCCGCGTGATTGATTCTTCAGATCTCTCAATTTTACCGAAAAGAAAAAAAAAAAGTACGTTTCATGCGTAACGTATTGATTTGTTTTTAGTATTTTTTCTAATTTATTGACATTTTAACAAATAATTTGTTTTTTTTCATGAGATGCCGCTTGCATATTAATTCTATAATGTTTTATAATTTTTAATTGTTTAAATTGAAAAATTTCTTTTCATCTGCATACATAGGATTATAATTGTTGTACTTCTAATCGCTAATCAGTGTCTGTTTTAATTTATAATAAGGCCATATAAATATTTAATAGGTTTAAAGAATTAATTCAATGTATAGATCACTATGAACCGACTGTATTTTAAACGAGTTTTATGTTTCGCTGAACATAATTGAATCAATTATAGGTGTTAAATTATCGCGTTAGTATAATCTATCATGTGTCCTCGAGCAGTCAAAAATTATTCAATAATCAATTTAATACCCTATAAAATAGATATGCATTTCATTTTATTATGTTGTAATTAATAATTTCAAAATTGATCGAGCTTAATTCCTTCGCGCGATTGTTCGAGTAGTAAATTTAAAAATAAGGTAATTACAATTGAGTGCCGTTGTAACTTAATTAATGCACTCTGGATGTACACTTACGTTATGCAAGTCTTTCATTTTACTTTACATTTTGATACGTACGATTTTATTTATTCTAATCCATTTTTTTTTTTTTTTTTATTGGATAAGCAATATTTTAATTGCCATTAATATACCCCTTTCTTTAGCGTTATCGTTTAGTTTGTCAAAGTATATTTAAACTTAAATTACTTTCGTGAAATGTATTTAATCGATACGATAAATTGATGGTTGAACTTAATGGATCGTTAGCGTAACTCAATATGCAAAAACGCGTTCATTAAAAAGCAACTCCTTAATTTATTCTCGTTTTATACATAGAACGAGCAGGACTAAGAAATCGATAGAGTATGCGATCGTAACGGATTCCGTGCCAATCGAATTATATTTTCGTGAAAGTAATTGATATCGTTCGGTGATAGAGTAGAAAGAGGTAAGATATCGAAATTAAATATTATATTACGTTCGAAAATAAGAGTGACGTTTAAGTTTAAAATCTCGGTAATTGCATATATTCACTCTTCGATTTCAACTCGATGAAAGACAGTACTTTTTACAAGAACGATAAGAAAACACCGATGTCTCGATCACAATGGTTTTAATTAAAGGAAAATAAAAATACAGTTTACTAGAGGATCTTGTTTAATATAATCATGCAACATTTTCTGGTAAGAAAACATAGCTAATAAGCGTTTAACTTAAGAAGAATATTTTTGAATGTAATTTACACATTCTTAAGAAAAAAATCTGTTAACGTATTGTATACGATTGATCGATCTAGGAGACGTTCGGAAAATTTATGAATATCGCTATTAAAAGCTGGAAAAAGATCTTCCTTTGAATATTAAGAAAATTCTAACAAAATTTAATTCAGATATCCTCAATGACAACAATATATGTATGTCCAACAAAACATATGTTACTAAAAACCTTAATATATTGTATAATCATGCTTTGGCATTCTTTTGTTCATAAATATCCTAAACGTATGTGTGTTTCTTTAATTTGTAAGCAAACAATTTGTTAGATTTCTTTCATATTTAAACGGATAAACAGCTGCATTATGTATGGTGAACAAAGCTCATCTTAATAGCCTTTGAGTAATTTTATCTTACTACCACCTAACAACGTCTTTTCAAACCAAAATAGAAGACCATAATCAGTGTGCAAAACAATTCTAGTTTTCACATGTTCAGAATATTCCAACACCCTCTGTGTTCACGAGAATCGTCGCTTCGGAGCATCTTAACTCCTTGATTACCGTTTATACGATAACGTGAATTATTTATCCGATGTAGATAACAGACTGAAATTAAAATACACTATAACTTCCAATACACGAAATAATAGGGAAACAAAAGTGTTCAGATATCTTCATTTACTTAAATGGACATTAAAATGGTTAACAATTTCTTTAAATACTTCTGTACTCCATATCTCTTTTACTGTTTTTCAGAATTTCAGAATTTTTTAAAACGAGGACTAATGACACTCTGTTTGGATAATAGAATGTCTGGGTACAATATTCAGATAATGGGTGTTTAAATAATGGAGATTATACTGTGCCCAAACATTCTATGTCGTCATTTATAGTAATAGAGAAACAGGTCGTTATTCTTTCTATTAATACTTAAATTTTTGTTAACCCGTTAGCTGTGTACAATGAGTACATTTGTCACGAGGAAACGACAGTTTTTGTGTTGTAACGAGTCTATCTGTAAAACAAAAAAGGCACCCAAAATTACCATTTGCTGTTGAATTAAAATTTCAACGAAAGCATCTTCATGAATTTCAGACATTTCGTATATTTTCATGTTTGTGAACTAACTTAAGTGCACGATTTTAAAATAAGGCCAACGCAGCTAACAGGTTAAAAAATTTCACTCTTTGCAAGAGATTCCTATCTGGAGTAAGGGGTTAAAGATGCTCTTAACTCAACTCGAATCGCTTTATGATTCGGAGATACGAATCTTTGACGAAATCACGACTCTTTCTCGTTTTCTCGCTGCCACATATTCAACAGAAAAACAATGAAACCTACTGTTAAAGAACGATCGATTGAAAATGGTTCGCGATCAGATCGTCAGGGAGATCGTCAAGCCTCGCAATATGGCGGACGCGCTAATAATAATTTTATAAATTGGACGGTTTCCAAAATACTCGCGAAAATCGCAGCGCAAACATCCTCTCGAAACTGGAACTCGAAAATGCCAGCGAAACAGTTCCATGCTAGGAGCCGATGTTTCGATCGACATTTTTACCGTAATTCTCGTAACCACGATCCCCAATTTCCACGATTAACCCCTTGGCCTACACGCTGTCTGCCGATCGCCATAGTTGAACAAGAAATTCGTCATGCCATTCAGCTGTTCAGCCGTGTGCCCAAAATGGCGCAAGAAAAACAATAAATTTCTGAACTAAAACTCGGTAACGACATTTTTTCAACACTTTACACTTACGTTCGCGTAAAACAGGTTCGTTTAGTGACCTCTGAATATCATAATTGTCGTATTACAATATACAGTGGCTCCAAAAAGTATTCGTACATTATGTCACAAATAAATTCGTTTAACCCTGAAATTCTGAATCTGATAGAAGTATTTGATAAAACTTTGTGGGTATGTAGATCGTAATAGTATACGTATTAATTAACCCTTTGCACTCGGCTGTCCCCTCTCATGGGACATCATCGTAATCCTAGCATATGATGGTTTCGCAAATTTTCAGACTTTAGTTCAGACCCGGACGTTAAATAGTCATATATGTAAATTTTAATATACGACTTAACTAAACTGAATGAAGTTTAATATACGTGAATCATAGTAAATATTTCGAATTTAAAAATTTTTGAAGTTAGTACCATTAAACGACTAACGGTCACCTCTCGAGTGCAAAGGGTTAATCTCTTCTTTTCATCTAAATGCCATTTTAAAGGGGTAAAACCAGCGTTGAAGTTTCTGAGTTTTCTCTCATTTTTTGAAGATAACTTTGTAATGGTACTTGATGAAGCAAAACCTTTCAAATAGAAAATGTTTAATTTTTAACGCCCTATCGCCCTGCCATAAAAAAAAGAACAGAGAAAAGCTTATATTCAAAGCGTGAAAAATCGTTGAAACTTGAGATTCGTTATCCGCTCCATTACAAAATATTTTTCCGCCGAAAAAATTGCTTCACGCAGAACACACCATGCTCTGCACACGCATAAAGTTTCATTGAAATCAGAATTTCAGAAGTAGATGTGAATTTCCTTGTAATACAGTGTACGAATACTTTTTCGAGCCATTGTATACTTCTTATGACATGTATATTTCGGGGCTACAAAAGGAATTATGAAATAATGAACAACGTTTGGGGACAAATAGTATTTTTAAGAAGTCTGGGGTGTAATCATGATCAATTGATCGGTTAACAAAAACAATTGGTTTTCGCTCGTGGCACAAATTCTTTGCCACGAGTCAGACTCGTGGTTATAAACCAAGGGGTTAACGTTCGACGCGTTGAAAGCGTGACAAATTTGTACCAAGCGTTCTTTTCCCTCGCGAGTTACGCGAGACTAGAATTCACTGTTGTTTCGGTGTTTGATCTTGAGTATAACGTGTTTAACCCTTTCGCAGTTTAATACGATACAGAATCGGGTAAGCCATAAATTACAGCAGGTTAAGTTTCATACGTTAACATAATTATTAAAATTTATGTACGGAAACAATCGAGGTTATACACTTTTTCAGTCCAATGCAAAGAAATGTTAGAAGTCTTGAGAACAACAGACTAGTTATATTTTTAAGCTGCTTCTGTCATCATTTCATTACACTGCGAAAGGGTTGATACAAAATGCATCGTGTCCCATTGTACCGTGTGTTAACGATCGTCCCGAGTATCGAAAGTGTGTATCGATAAAGAAATTCGTTCGTAGGCTCGCGAAGTTCCGCGAGATGAGCGTAAGAAATCAATTGAAACGATTGTTCACAGAAACGTCTCTAACCTTTTGCGCTCGAGAGATGACTGTTAGTCGCCAAATGATAGTTTCGCAAATTTTCAGACTTCATTTAGTTTGTTTATTAATCAGACCCGAAAGTTAAATAATCATATAGGGAAGAAATAAAATAATACTGATTTGCACAGGAAACTACGTTATTTATTCTAATGAAAAAAAATGCAATGTAGTGATACGGCAAGACCTGACAAAGGACTAACTTGGTCGCTAACGGTTTCGTTGCAACGCAAAAAAAAAATTAGACATGGTAGCGTCAACCATGCCCCCTCCCCCCTCCACATGAACTAATTCCTTTGGCCGACATCTATCTGAGTCGTTGCATTCTAACAAATCATATATGTAAATTTTAGTATATGCGCCCCTCGACTTTCGCACACAATTGAATCCTGAAAGAGGGTGCGAATGTTGAATGTTCGAAAGTAGAGGGATGTTAACAAAAATATGCACCAAAAACTGTGTTTTAAAATATTGTTCAGAACAACATTGTAGTCTGATGATTAACCCATTCACTGTCAACTACGAAATATCTCGCAGTAAGCGTATGTATCAAAACTGCCGACTACGAGATATCTCGTAGTGTGTGTTACAATTTAAATTGATTATAAATGGCCATTTGAGATAGGAATTATTCGATCGGATGAATGGAAAATTCATATAATATAGAAAACATATTAATTATCAATTTTTATTAGAAAAATTATAACTTAGACGATTACATTATAACATAATAATTATATATGAATGTGTTTCTTTAAAATAAAATCTTGGCACCCAGGACAAGACACTAAATTTGTCTGGCAATGAATGGGTTAAAGAGAAGAACAGTCCAGTAGCCTGCTCGAATCACGATGTCCCTTCAGAGAGGACATCCGAGGCTTAAAAAGTTGAATTTTTAAAAATGTGCGGAAATCGAGGGGTACCTATATATAGGACTGAACTAACTTACTATTATTAAACGACCAACAGTTATCTCTCGAGTGCAAACGGCTAAACGTTTGTACCGTGTAACGGAGAAAAACCGTGCTTATATCCTATCCAGTGGGTCCCGGCCAGATGCCCGGGATCGAATTCAAGTAACTGAACGATGTAACGTAACTGATAAGTCAGCACCTAAGTATATCAGATCTTATTTTTTAAGCAGCGTAAAAATTTCGCGGGCGTTAAAAAGGAAAGCGGCGTCGTCGCAAGAGCGAGTGCAGCCTTTTGCGAACGCGTCGAAGGAAGAAACCTTGATCAGAATGTCCGATTGTAATTAAATATACTGTAAATGTTGCGTCAAGTGTCGTAGATAGTCGAGGGTAAAAGAAAAGAAGAAAAAAAAAGAAGGAGTATCACCGATATTATAAACGGCGGGGCGAAGAAAATTGTATATTTTACGATATGACTGTGTCGTACTAACGATAAGCTAAGGGAAGAGGGTGAAGAATTAATATTCGTCGTATTCGGTATCGTGTCGCTAGTCAATCGACACGCTATTGAACAATAAAGAAGAGCGTAAACGACTCGAGGGGATGACGATTCGGCGAGGGTGGTGTAGAGAGTAAGATCCGAGTAAATTAATCGTGTCACGAATATTAATTAAATTATTGTACAAAATTGAACGCCGATAGTTTGTAAGGCCTATCGTTTTACTTTTACGAGATCAACAAACCTATGTTCGTATACATACACATATAAATATATTATATCATACGACGTATCTAATACTATCGCGCCGGATCATGTGGCGTCTTAAACTATAGTATCTACGCACACGATTTGTTCACGTTCCTTTTGCATACGAGAGACGAGCTCGAGTTTTGACTTGGCCCGGAATATCTCTGGATTAATCGCGTCTAGAACAAACGGTCTCCGTACATTTTATACCAATCACAGTTTTTTCGAAACAACGACGGTAACAATATCCCCGACAAAACATTAAACCTCCCTTTTTCTATTAGGGGAACCAAAAAGTAATGTCGTTTCTGTCATTCCATTTCTAGAGATTTTGCTCAAAAACCAATTGATTTTTATGAGATCCAGCATTGAAAATTTGCATACTAAATGGCGAAAGGTTGTTGATAATGAGGGTGATTACATCATTGATTAAAAATAAAAACTCGTTAATAATTTATGTGTTTGAGTTTAACCCCTTGATGCATAGTTTTCTTTAAAAAAGTCGACCAAAAGAAATCAATTTTTTTTAATGTAAAAAAACACAGTTTAGAACGTTGTCTTGGCAAGAAAATTGAAAAGATACGAAAATAATCAAAATTTTTATTGTATTGTAAATTTTATTGTCGCTCGAATTATCCCGAGTGTGCACGTTAACACTATTCCTACCGACACTTCACGTATACCTTTTCTTACCGTGAAATTTCCACGTAAGAAATACTACAAATTTTTCTCAAAATATAAACAATGAAAAAAGAAGTGAATATTGAAAAATGTATTACACGTATATTTGAGAAAAAGTCTAAAGTTTAACACTAGGTTTACGAGACCCGTCAGTTTGACGGGTTCCAGACTTTACGAGTAAAATTTGCAAAAATAATAATTATTATTCCTAGCAATTTTTGCCGAGTTTTATCGATGGAGCGATACAAATATACCCAAATCTGTTTCCCTCTCAGTTCTGCAATTTCAAATTCTTTTTCATGTATACCTGTTCCATAATATACGAATACTAGGAATAGATGTACAAGAAACGTCCGTAAATCTAGTGTTAAAGGCGATTCAATTACGTTGTATCTATGAAATTCTAATCGAAATTTTAAAAACGGTCATTCGACCGGTCGTGGTAGGAATAGTGTTAAAGGGGTTAATGTAAGAAAACGACTAATTACTTTCCGGTCTCCCTAATACAAACGGAACGATACATTCGTGTGTAACGTTTAACACAACGTTTCGTCATCATTGTTAACATTATCTCGCAGAAATATCCGCGAGCAACTTTCGCTCGTGAAAATAGATTTCATGTTTAACGCAAAAAATAAATATCATTCCTTATTCCGGAACAAGGAAAAACTCTTGCCGATCTCTCTGTGTGCTGTAGCGGCTGACTTCGATGTCCATCTCAATTCTTCAACCTCGTAACACTCTGAATCGTTTCCGATTTCAAGGCGAGCTAAAAAGGACTCGCGAGGCTACACGAAGCTGTCAGCGTTGCAGGGGCAAGGTGGCAAAGGAAACGCGTTTTAAAGTCAGAGGAGATCAGTCGGCAAACGAGAGCCAATAAACGCGCGGACACATTGTACATTCGTGTAAAGCATAGCGGAGCCTTATTGAGAAAGCAATATGATGCATCCTTAAACAAAAAAAAAAAACAAAAAATAACTGCTTAAAGTATTTTCAAGCTGCTACTTCTACTCGAGTAACCAATTTCTATGCTAAGCAATTATCCGAGGCGTCTTGGATGGTCGACAAAATGGCGGTCGCCTTTTGTGGTTCCGTTGTTGCGAAACTATTAACCCTTTACGCTCGAGAAGCGGTTGTCAGTCGCCAAACGATAGTTTCACAAATTTTCAGACTTCAGTCAGTTTGTTTATTAGTTAGACCCGAAGGTTAAATAGTCGTATATGTAAATTTTAGTATACGACTTAACGAAACTAAATGAAGTTTAATATAAGTGAATCTTAGTAAATATTTTGCACTTGAAAATCTTTGAACTTAACACTTTACCGACCGAAAGCCTATTAATCGGCTTTTACATGCTTAGTCTGTAAATTTTGTGATGTTTCCTTACACGAAGGAAATCGTAAATATACCGTAAAGAAACATTAAACTATCAATTGTGCAAAGAAAATCACTGTAATCAATTCATTAGTGATGCATCCACGCTAAAATGAGCCAATTGGAAGTATGTATGGAATAAGTTGAACCACGAACGGTCGATAAAGCGTTAATATTGTTAGACGGCTAACAGTCGCCTCTCGAGCGCAAAGGGTTAAAACAGAAGCCCTGCGCGATGAAATCGGTCACGAGGATTCGCAGACAGCGATGGAATCGCAAATGCTTTGAATTGAAAGTAAAAGTAAACTGTGTATGATGACAACAGTCCATTTTTCGTGTCGCTGACCAATCTCTCAACCGGCCTCGTCGCGTAGAGCCGTCTTAATGGCGGACCACCGCTTTGGATTGATGTAACTCACGGATAGCACGTTCAAACTTCATGTGTTCTCATGTGACGCACATCTTTTTTAGTCTTCTAATGGTTTACACTGCCGCGTAGCCTTTTAACTGTACTTATACAGGATGTCCCGACAATTGTGGTACAGGCGGGCTGAGGACGATTCCTCGTGAAGAAATAAGTTAAGAATACAGGATAAAAACTTTTCATTTTTGAGGAAACTGAGTTTGAAGGTTTGTTGAGTAGACATGTGCTAATTGTATTTTTCGAGTTGTCAGACTTCTATTTTTACTGTTACACATATTTGCTAACTATTTGCTAAATGTTGTTGCTAGTCTGGTCGGTTTTTACGCAAATTCGAATTTTTATAAACTGTGGTAAAGAAGTGAAACTTAAATAGAAATCTATTTCATTCTCTAAGTAATATAACGTGTACTACACTTGAGATATTCTGAATGTTTTCTTTTTCGTATTATGTACATTCTGTATTTGACTTTTTTGCTAGTCCAGTTATTACAGTAGAATACTGAGTATCCGAATTTTGGTTAGTCGAATGATCAATCATCCGAATATAAGCTTCGTCAACCGTGTATGTATTTAAACGTTTATTTTTGTATTGAACTTTTGTTATTAAGTATTTATTCTTTCGCGTGTGAAACATTCATATTTGAAAATTGGTTAATTTCTGTTCGCATTATAGCGTAATCGAAGATTTGGTCCTTTCAGTCCCTTTATACAAACGAATCTAGCTTCCAATTAATTCAAATTAAATAATCTACGTTCTACTGTATCTACTTTCTATCAATTTCACTATGATTCTTACTATTGTGTTGCATTACTAGATGTTTGGTTGAGATAATTTGATTTATGAATAATAATAATAGTGTATTTTTTTCCAAATGTTTTATTAAAATTTTCAAATTTATTTTTCTCGAAAACGATGACTCGTACAAAAGAGTTTTATTCTGCACTTTCGATTCATTTTTTTCAAAAAGAATCATCCTCGGCCTGATTGTGTGTCACTGCAAAAACACCCTGTATTTTAAGGTAGACAGATGTAAATACTTCACTTCGAGCTATCAAGATTGATTATTTTATTTCGAAAAGTTTTATAGATTATATAGCGTCGCATATGATTCCAATAACAGTATGCATATTATAGAAAACAATGGTAACAAATAAGTTCAACAGTTTCATTCGGATAAAGAATTAAAACGAATGACTCAAACTTTGTAAACACTTATTATTCAGCTGTGTCTTTCGTTGTACCGAAGATCGATAGATATCGTTGTGATTAGATTGCGGATTTTTATGCAAATTCGCATATTTGTGAACCGTATTAAAGACGTTGAGCCAAAACAGAAATCTGCTTCACGTTCTAAATTTTAGTACATTTGCAATACACCAGGCACATTTTTACAAATTATTAATCAATATTTTTTAATAATTTTACAATATTATTTTTTAATTATTATTATTTAATATTTTTTTAATAATTTTACACATTATTATTTAAGGTTTGACGCCTTTTCCCAAATATTAAATTTCTCAATAAACGCATAAAAATCCGTAATCTAGTCATGATTAATCAATAGCCTGCCGATTTTTACGCGAATTCACCATTTGATAAACAAAATTTGAAAAATGGAATCCACGTAGACATTTCTTTCGCTCTTTCAATAATACAATCTGATCTTTGCTGATCTTTGCACACTTTTCAATGTGAATACCAAGTTTCTCATAAATGCATAAAAATCCGCAGTCCATTGATCGGTAAACGTAAATCGGTTATTTTCCGATAATCGCTCGAAACAAACATTTATTTTAACAATGTCTTATTTCACGTTTCTGTCACTATTTAACTTCGGTACAGGTGTGTATTCAGGTTCAAAGAATCAACGTTCTACCGTGGGCGACAACCAGAGCCCTTTCGACCTCGTATGTATGTAAATACACTTCCGAAGATAGTATAAGAATCATTCGTCGCCTATACGATACGATTTTCTCCCACTTAACTGAATCTTTATTAAAGTGTATAAATAAAAAGAGAAGGTGAGCGCGATCCCGGTTCCGACGGCTTCTTCTTCACCACCTGGCGATGGTGGTTGAAACACCGATTATTATCATCGGTCCGGTGACAAATCGAGCATGTAAATATATATCGTGGAAGAGGCGAAAAACAGAAGGGGGCGCAGGAAACGCGAGACGTTCGAGGAGAATGGTAGCGGCGCTCCTTATTTTGGCGTAAACAATAAGCGAATGCGTAGACTCGTTAAACCGAGTAGGAAAGACAGTGGTTATAACGAGTCTTTAGGCCATAACACAGGCCATTAAATATAATATTATAGGAATATTCCAGCGTTATTTTGTACATAAACAACTTTATCAACGGATATTAAGAAGTCATCAATAAATCTATATATAAAAAGTACGAACGACCTGATTTTATCCTGAATAATTTTTCTCCTTCTGGCGTTATCCTAAATGACTTTGTTCAATATGGCGAATCGAACAGAGTATAATGGTACGATATAGCCCGTTATTACTTTATTGCTGGATTAAGAATTGTTTACAGTGTTGCTTCGCTCGTGTTATCCAAAATGTGTAATTATAATTAAAGTAACGAACAGGATACGCGTTTGGATGGTGGTAAAATACGGATCAGCGGAATTATTTTGACATAACATAAAACATTTATTTAACGAAAGATTTAAGTAACAATACACATAGATAGGATTATACAATAGGTTTACCTTTATGTACAAAAGCTATGTTTATATGTACTGAGGCTTTGGTACAAGTATATAGTGTTCTCTTATTGTATACGGATTTAAATTGAATAAAACTAAATAATTAAATAGTAACGAAATATTCGGAATGCCTTTTTTTTTTTATAAATTAACGTAATATATTATTAAAAAATTATTTTTCACACTTTAAAAAAAGAACACATATTGTATAATACATGCTTACAATAGATTTTACAAAAATCTGGAAAATAATACGTATATATATGTGTATATCAACAAAAGCTGTATTTATTACGCATGGCTTGCTTACCGTTTTCTCGAAAAATAAATTTTACATTCTACATCATGAACCGTATCATGTTTATTTAATTTGTATGAAAAGGCTATTGTTTTTTTTTGTTACGAAATCTTTGAATATCATCGACTAACGAATTATATATAACATGTTGTACAAAGCAACTATTTCACATCACACAATAGTTACAAGTTCTTTTCCTTGAATTAATTAGTTTCTTTTGACCATAGCAAAGCTGAGGCCAAGAATACTTGCAATACCAATAATAACCCCTCCTGCAATGGCCATACCGTAAAGACCCTCTGTAAAAAATAAAAAAGCATAATCCTCGCAACAGTTTAAGAAATTAACATTTTTTTGTTTATCTTGAAGAAGCTCAATTGATATTACTGAAAATCATAAATAATAGAAAACTGCACATAATCGGAATCAAAGTATGCAGAAAATGTAAGTAGAATACTGTAAAATCATTAAATCGGCTTTTCTCGATTAATTTTATTAAACATGTAAAATACACGCAGAAACGAAATGGAAAGCATAGCTTCAACATATACTTATATTAACACGTTGAATGCCACGCCAGTTTTACAGGGTTTGCCCGTGGCGCCACGATGAATTTTCTATTATACGATACATATACTATTGGAATATTACCTACAATAAATAAGTTATAGTGTATAACTATTTTTAGATGTTTTATACTTCATTAATTTCTTCACACCATTACATTAACGATGGTAATAATAAAAAATCGATAATTATTGACATTTGTTCAAATTATGTTTTTCTACCAATCTGAACGCGCCGGTTACCGGTGACCCCCGTGGCGCCACTGCCAAGTTGAGTGCCGGTCACCGGTAACCTCCATGGCAGTCAACGTGTTAATACAAAAAGATCTAAGATTTTAAGAGCTTCAATAAATAATAAAATTCTATAAGAGTTATTCTACATATATCAATATCTAAGCAAATACTGATATTATTTCAAATATGAAATAAAAGTATCATATTACCAATACGCAAACTTCCTAATTCCATTTTAAACAACATGTAACATACACTGCTCAAAGGCATAAAGTACTAAATTCAATTAACCAAAGGGAATATAATAACTACCAATCCATGAAAATATCAACATAGCAAAAAATAATAAAGCACAAAATGGTTCGCTCATACTATAAGCTGACTGTAAAAGCGCTAAACCAGAGTTAATAATAATTTTTAATTGTCTAAACCAATAATAATTTATAAAAAGGAAACCTTTTTCCATTTTTTTCTTAATCAATGTTTCCAGGTGTTGTACTTGCTGATTTCCAGGTTCAACCTGAAGAAATGATCGGACATATGCTAAAGCTTTTGTGTATTCCTGTAGAAGGAAAACAATATTAATTGTATCTTATTAATATTAACTGTATCTTAGAAATTATACTGATCCTATAAAATCTTACTTTTATTCTGGCATTTCC
Source organism: Tetrapedia diversipes (assembly GCA_033822845.1). Classification (NCBI taxonomy): domain Eukaryota; kingdom Metazoa; phylum Arthropoda; class Insecta; order Hymenoptera; family Apidae; genus Tetrapedia; species Tetrapedia diversipes. Next base: position 255,462 of record JAOPTO010002182.1, on the reverse strand, counting down.
AATGGCTAAATAATAAAGGCAATCTCGCTTCTCACTATCTCTATGATTGCAGTATAGATCTTCCAATAACATTATTCCTTTTCTGATATCTGCAGGGTATTTGCTTCTAACAAGGCACCATGCATATTCAAATTGTGCTTTCTGTGTTACAGCAGATGAACATACTTGCTCATTGTATACACGTTCAAATTTCTAAAACAAATAGATAATCAATTTTTTAACAATTATACATATTATACAATGCCTTCTATGAACATGTTAAAGTATAAATTTCATTTAAAAAGTATACACTAAAGTAATAAATAAAGTGCAACTACAAAATTTGTTAAACAGAAGTTATAATTTTATATTAAAATAACAAAATATAAAAAACTGAAATTAAAAATAAATTATACTAAACTACATAACCTCTATAAATCTTTGTCATATTTAATACTATTTTAAAATACAAGAAATAATGAAGACTTAATTTCTAAAAGAAAGATCACTAATAAATTAACGACTTATACTAATCTTAATATTTTTTTTTTATGGATTTACCTTCAAATCGTCAGAAGAAACAACCTCTTCAAGAACATCCTCCATCTTTCAATACAAATTCCTGAGAATACTACAAAAAAAAAGATTTGCTTGGTCTAAATACTACGTTAAAAACAAAAAAACTCACAAAGTTACTAACTTTGTTTAGGTAATCAAGCAAGCTGTCAAACACAAAGAAACAAGTACACATATATGCTTTGACTAGTTCAATTACTCATTCGTAAGAATAGCAGAGCGCCATTGCATAGGATCGATTCATCGATTACTAACCCAAATGCGTGATAATGAAACTGTGTGAAATAGGCGGCTGCTAAATAGATATCAGTAGTGTGTCTATCTCAAATTATTCCATGCACAAACAGAAGGATTTGAATGAATTCCGATGAAAACTGTTCGTATACAATACATACAACTATCCTCGTTAATATAAAATTAAAGAAATTAGATCATATTACACAGAACAAAACTGTAACAATAAAAACAATATGTGATAATATATTTTTGAATTGTATGATATCATCAACCATATCTGTCAATGCCAGACTTTAGAAATGTATACTACAAGTCTTTTCACCAAGATGTTACCAAATTGGTGCCAGATTAGTATGCCAAGCTTTATATTTTTTATAATTCATATATAATTATGTAGAAATTATATAATATTACATATGTATAAAACTTCAATGTTTGTTTTTATATAATACTTGACATTTTTACAAGTAAAATGATACGATACATAAAAGAATAAGAAATTGTGTGAAATATTGTTTTTCTTGAATATTTATTACAAAATAAATTATATATTATTTAGTGATTATTACTTATTTATTACAAAATATTTCATTTAATCGTTTTGTTATAGAATATAATGGCATACCCATTACTGTATAAAAATCACCATCTATTTTTTCAATTAAGCAACCACCAAGACCTTGTACACCATACCCTCCAGCTTTATCTCTATAACACACAGAAACAATAGACAATACTGGTTTCATTTAAAGCTTATTATATATAAAAAAGAACTAAATATTTTATATTCACAAGGGTTCTCCTGATTTTATATACATCCGGATTTGTTCCTCTGATATATCACCAAATTTCACTTTAGTAGATTCATAAAAGTTTACTTCTTCATTTGGTGTTTTTAAACATACTCCTGTATAAACTACATGTTCCTTATTTGCTAGACTAAAATCATATTTTAACTCATATTTTAACACTTATATTATTGCCAGTAAAATAATTATTTTACCTTGATAACATTTCAAATGCATCTGATGTACTTTTTGGTTTACCATAAATGATGTTACCCATTGTAACCATGGTATCTGCACCAATTATTAAAGAAGGTGGTGTAGCATCCTCTTTCAATCTATTATATACTTCTTGTACTTTGTATTTTGCTAAGTCTTGTACATATTCTCCAGAATTTTTATATTTTGATCTATCCAAATTTTCATCATACGTTGAAGATATTACTTCTATGTTTATACCCTAATGTATGATTAAGCATAAAACAATATTTAATTATAAATCTATTATTATCTATGTAGAATTAATTGACTATTATAATTTTACTTTATTATTTATACTTTGGTTTTTACATACAATACTTCTGAAAGCAGTATATAGTATAATACTATCTAATTATAAATTGGCAGTATTTATAATTACAGTAGTTATAATTACATTCATAAAAATACCTCTTAGTATAAAAAAAAAGTTACCAGTTTGCTTATTATTTCATATCGTCTAGGAGATCCACTGGCTAATACAACTCTACTTGATGTTAGTGCTTGTAGTGTTTGTTCTAACATTATTTTTCTTATTAAATTATATTAATGAAATATTAGTAAATCAAATTTTGAAAAATTGTACTATTACTGTTTTTAGAATATGTTGAATATATAAGACTTTAAAAACTGTTTAAGAATTTAAATTATGTAAGTATGATTCAATGCTTATCGCCGTTGTTACATGCCATGTGCATTGTTCCCAGATGTCGCTAGTTATCTCTCACTAAAAAAAATATGAATCGATTTATTCCTTAAGTAAATATTCGACGGTGTGAATTAAACGTAACACTTAATCTATTCTAGCAAATAAAACTTTGATCTTCAATTTCACGATTTTTATATTTTTTATTGATAAATACTATTAATACATAGCATTCTTAGAAAACAAATAAATACTTTTCCCTTTCAAATAATCAGTGCATTAAAAAGTACCTACATACGTGTTTGTTACAATTGTAAATTTATATAAATAGATACAAATACACCAAAGGTGGATGTTCTAGAAGATGTTACCGAGTTACGTCGAAATCATTTCACAAATGCAAATGTAACGTGTAACAGGGTATCATGTAATCGTTTTGTCGGACCTTTCAAATTAATATTGGCGAAACGAGCATGAAAACAACGTGCGCGGCAACACGCACTCGTGACGTTCATTAACAACTGTTACGAAAAACTGAGGTGGGAGATAAGAGAAGCGTGAACGCCTCCTTAACTTCGACTGTTTGTTATTGTAAAATGCATTTCGAGCATTAAGTACACGCTTTGCAATCGAATCTTTCACTGCTACAGAAAATTGACAGAGCCCTCGTAAAATAGTTGTGAGAAAGTCGAGTTAAGTCTCGTTTTATTAAGTTCATCGAGAGGTTAGGTTGTATGTTGAAGGGAGACAACAAATTGTTAATAGTGTAACGGATGAGTAAAAGAGGAACGTATTTAACGTAACTTAAAAATATTAGAGCGGGAAGGAGAACTATTTTCTAGGCACAGAAGATTCTAATACATCGTAATCGGTAAATTACGTAAATGCCGCATGCCATGAACGAACCTAAAGGTCAGTCAGTCCGAGGTCTTACATAATCGCAAGGCGAAAGGTTGACCCATCTTTACGCCGTAGTCTTCCAACTGAACAAAGATTTCGCAGCATTTTTTAGCCATACCTCGCATTGTTTCGTTGGTACAATGATCTTAACAGTCGCATTAATTAATTCAGAACGATTTCTCGAGTGGGGGCTTGCCAAGACGCTTACGATTAATCTTATTTCCTTTAGATATCGGAGGGGATGAATGTTTAGGATGAATTTTTGATAATGAGCCAGCATAATTTATTTTTTTTATAATCTATTACAAAGTTAACGTTATGAAAAGTTGTATCATTATATTAAAACGAATTTTCTGATAGCTTTTTAATGAAAATAATTGATTAAGTTTAGAATATATAAAAGACTGAAGCTGTAAAAATTCATGAAACGAGATTATGATTCTGGATAAATAATTTTTTGTGCGTTTAATTTGATAAAATAGAAAAATGTAATAATGTTAATAATACTTTGCTCTTTATTTCGAACTTACTTTAATAATTGACGCGCAGTTACGTTTTTTTTTCGAAAAAATTACACTATCTAATCTATCAAGTTCATGTTTAACTGAATAGATATCATTCAATAGAATTATATAATATTGTCTTTTCATAGACTTAAAAATATATACTTTAAAAAACATATTTCTGCTTGAAATTGTGTATAATTTATTAATTTATACACATTAATTTACATTTGTTTACAAGTCTAATGAAAGTATTATTATACTATTTCCAACTCAAGTTGTTAAACTGTTGATTACCTAGCTGTTCGTTAATTTGCTTGTATATTGGCTTTTTTTATTTCGTGTAGTAACAAGATTTATAGTGTTATGAACAAATTACTTGCACATAATTTTATTCCAAATGTCATCGCGATTGATTTTTAACGAAATAACTTTTTGTTTCGAAAAATCTGGTTTAAATAATGTTTAACTCGCGGAAAAAACTTGAATCGATTACTTTCATTGTATCAGTTTGCATTAATTTTAAATAAACTGGAATCTACGGAAACGTATTGGCTGCTGTTGAAAATGCAAATTACCCGGAATTCTCGAAGATGATTTCATGAAAACAACACGGATTATCTGAAAATCTACATAATCAAAGACTATGACGAGCAGGATATTAAAAACCAGTTATTAAAGAGTATTCATAGACAGAATGCCAGGATAAACGTAGATGATGTATGCTATTGTTACTTCATGCTTTTGCTTTTTTACGGAATCCTAAATAGAAACAAAGATCTTAAGAGAACGAAAGTCACTCTTCGAAAAGAGGAAACTTGTCGCAACCTTGTACAAATCTGGAAGATTCGCCCCTACTCCATTCATATCTGATAAACTTAATATAAAAGTAATTCGTTCAGAGAATTTTCATAATCTCTATTTCGTTGAAGTAAAATGAATCAGATATATTAATCTGATACGAGACATATTTTTTTTTTGAAGGAAGAAGGAGAAGATTATAATCTTACAATATTTATTATTCCTTTTACTTTTAATCGTGACCTCCTTCTTCGTTTATCCGAATCTTCGAAGGATGTTCAATGATTCTAAAATATTGTAAAAATTAAGAGTTACGAAAGTGGTTACAGGCAAATAAAATAAATTACGTTAATAAGTATCAAGACATCTTCTCATACTTTCACTAATTTAACGTAACCCTCCTGGAACCCCCCCCCCCATCCCCCACCCTTCCTTGCCCCACTAGAGCCAAAATTCGCCTCGTTCGCCTAAAATTGATACTAACTATGTAATCAAGGTTAACAGGAAAATATAGTTAGCCAACACGGTTTCGGTTAAAGAGCAAAAGTCGATGGCGGATATTACGTGTTATGCGTAACCGTCGAGTCGACAATTGGAAAAGAAAGCGAGAAGCTTCAGATCGTCCAGTTCGACAGATCTATAGAGAGTGTACTAAATGTGGTGAAATTGATGAATTAGCTAATAAATGAAATGACTGGTATAGGTTAACTTCTGCCTCCGTGTGTACACGCGCGTGTATTAGTGTGCGCGTGGTGAAACGTTGCGTGGGTATCGTAAAAATGATTCGAGTGACCAAACGCGTTGAGTAATTACAAGGATGTTGCACTGCGCTTCTGCATTGGGCATTGCATAAGAATATTATATATATTGAGCACCGAATGATGTTAATCGGGATACAAATTTAATGCTCATCCGTGTGACGACTGCAACTGCGGTTTTTCACAGAAGTGGACGCGTTGGTATTGCAAAACACTTCGTTTTATTGCGATTCTTCGTGCGATCTTATCGTTTTGTTCTTCTGTACGTTTAGAACAAATCTGTTGCACATTTTAACACGTTCAGCGCCCAGCGTGATTCGGCTGAGTTTCTTGCTGGGCCCAAATCCGATTGCTTAGAAAAGTGGGGTAAAAAAAAAAATATAAAAACAGCAAAAATTTTAACTTTTTATTTTTATTTTATGTATTTTATATTTATACAGTATACGGACAAAAGTTTAAGGCCAAAGGACCAAAGAGAGTAAATAGATTAATTATTAAGAAATAACAGTGTAAATAAAATTTGTATTCTATACTAATTAATAAATAGTGTTCTACCATAACGACAATAAAAATGAATAGATAAACAATATTTGGAAACCATAAAATTATGTTTTACATTGTCCTGTAGTCTTAAACTTTTGTCCTCTACTGTATATATTATACTTCGATACTTATTCCATTGAGTTCCTTTTAAAATTCCCATTTAAAATCCTGTTTAACTTTAAGGAAAAGAGCGGCATCCATATTTGGGAGACGAACGTGTTAAACCCGAGGTTTCCGGTATTTTTACTTGCCGTAACGCCTTGGAATACCAAATCGACGATTTTTAATAAGATATTAAAAATTTTTAAGCGTTTCTTGAATTCTATTTTCCTTTGATTTTTTACCCTAGATATAGGGTGATTTGGTTGTTTCGTTGTATTGTTATTTGTGATGCGAGTTACCTTTGCTCATATGTATATTTTTCCCTGATATATTTTTTATAAATACTCTCAAACACTATAAAACACCTATAAAATTCGAATACGTAAAGGGAGTCAAAGAAATGTCATACTTTCGATTACTTTACGAAACAATAACAAAGTGATGGGTCCTGTAAACGTAGTGTTAATTTAATCCTGCAATGACACAATACTTCTACTATTGTAGATTCCACACTGAGGTCTATCACGTTTGATGTGATTTTTGAAAGAAATTCATCGAAATACTCTCAAACTTTTTTACTTCCAAATACGATATTTAGTCAATCAATGTCAATCTATTCTATAAAAGTAGAATTAACGTTCTTACGAATAAAATGTCGTATCGAAATGTATTATAAAGCTAAAATCTTGTTAAATTATTGCATATCAATTCATCATTCATCGCATAGAAGGAACGATCGTCATCTTCGATGATGGTTTCACCAAAATTTTATCAGTTACTTGTTCTACAGAGAGTACATCGAAAGCTTGTAACGAACATTTCCTGTATATCTATTTCTAATATACATATTCTAAGGAATAAGGTATACGTCAAACAGAATTTGAAATTGCAGAACTGAGAGGGAAATAGATTTGGGTACATTTGTATCGCTCTATCGATAAAAGTTAGCAAAGATTGCTAGGAATAATAGTAATTATTTTTGCAAATTTTATACTTACGAAGTTCAAAATCCGTCAAATTTATGGGCCCTGTAAACCTTTTTTCTTTTTTTTTTCGTAGAGGAAATTTTCAAAAGATACCCGACCATCCTGAGGGTGGGCAACCAGATTGTGTGGGATTTTTACCCACTAAAACCTCTACGGTGGCCACCTACAGCAATTGGGGAAGCACCGGGAAGACGAGTCTCGTAAACGTAGTGTTAATTTAATCCTGCAATGACACAATACTTCTACTATTGTAGATTCCACACTGAGGTCTATCACGTTTGATGTGATTTTTGAAAGAAATTCATCGAAATACTCTCAAACACTATAAAACACCTATAAAATTCGAATACGTAAAGAGAGTCAAAGAAATGTCATATTTTCGATTACTTTACTAAACAATAACAAAGTGATGGGTCCTGTAAACGTAGTGTTAATTTAACCCTGCAACGACACAATACTTCTACTATTGTAGATTCCACACTGAGGTCTATCACGTTTGATGTGATTTTTGAAAGAAATTCATCGAAATACTCTCAAACGCGTAGTTTTACAGCTATAAAATTCGAATACGTAAAGAGAGTCAAAGAAATGTCATATCTTCGATTACTTTACTAAACAATAACAAAGTGATGGGTCCTGTAAACCTAGTGTTAATCGCGACTGCCACAAACCTTCTCGCTCGTCTTCACGTCCTTGGGTTACTGCCATTGGTCGCTACATTTTGCAACGTGCTTTCCCGCAGGAATTCGCGATGATTTAGTCCGATGTCGAGGAGAAAATTCGCGTTACCGACATCTTTGAAGGCATCGTATGGCAGAAACTTGGCAGGGATCGTGGTCGGTAAGCCGAGAGACGGCGGTAATCGCCAGGCTGTCGTTATTAAATGTGATTATGCAACTCGAAAAGCGGCTTCAAAGGACGCGCATTATGACACTATGCCACATAGCCGTTTCTATGGGGCGCTACGTCATGCCTCGAGGTGTCTACGTTTAGCATTACAGCTAATACGCTTGCGACCAGGGGCGTATTTCAAACGGAACTCGATCCCGGAACACGGGAGATCTTCCGTTTCTTCTCTCTTCGTATTTTGAGTTCGCCAATTATTTTGCGTTTTTATTATTTTATATTGCGTTCAATTTCTAGCGAAATTCGACGTCGTAATTTTGTTATTAGGCATTCGTTTCAAATAGTGTTCGCTATCGAGGAAACACCTTGTTACTTAACGCTAGACAAAGAGCTAATCGATGTTGAATTCATGTAATAGGTACGATAATTGATCGGTGTATATCAATTAAACGATGAACTCTTAAGGCAGAGGCTTTTTAGAACGGCTACTTTCCTGTTCTATGTTAAAACTAATTACTCAAATTAATAATGGGATAAAATATGTTTGCATAGGATTAAGAAACTCATCATTAGAAAGTAAACATTATCAATATTTATCGAGTTATTATTTAATTCGTTTCTTCTCTTTTTGAAGGATGAAACAATTGTTTAATATTTTTAAATTTAATTAACAGCGAATTGAAGTAAACGAGATGAACACGATTAGGTTTGACATAAATTGAAGGATTAGTATCATAAAAATTGTCTTTTTCTTATTTCCTTTTAAAAGTTTTGTATACTCTTTGTCAATTATTTACTAACGTTTGTTATTTTTTGAAAACGTTAGTTGATATTAACATTATCTTATGCCATCCGAACGGGAATGTAATTGTAATCACTTTCTTGCACTAACTCATTTCTACTTACAGATATACGCACAATTTACTCGATCGTCTAATCTTCTCGCAGCTGACCCTGTGTGCAAGCTACATGATTTGTTCATACTTGCGTGTACACTCCTGTCAAGCAATTGCATCTGTTCGATACTCTGAAACGAAAATGGAATGTAAATTGCACATTTCAAACACACGAGAGGATAGATTCAAATATGAACACACCGCAATGCTATCATCAAATGAACTTTTCTCATTTTCATCCTTCACGATCATGTACCATCACAGAGTAATTACAAAATACTCTAAAACTAATATAACGAAAACAAAAAAAATGAAGAAATTTACGTTATTACTTAAAGTTGTCAATTTACACAGATGTTTACGATGAATATATTTTACACATTACAGGAAACGGATTAAGAGACTTTTCTCTTCAAACGTTGTAACATTCGTATAAAGTCACCCTATGACTTTCTATTGGTCTGAAGTTATTTACCAGAGATTTCGTTCGCCCAAGATATAACGACAGGATTATAAGTAGAATGACGGCAGTCGAAGTCAGACAAGTTTTTACGGTTCGACCAGTTCGCTATTTTCCTCCGTTTGTTGCCGATGGAACGATGGCAATTAATATAAACGAAGCACAGAATTGCAATCAGCTGTGACGGTGTATGCACAGATTTTAATTCAATATTAAACATCATATTTATCACTTTCTCTAGCTTCGACTAACAAGAAATAAGAAGCACCATCGGCCACCTTTTCGTCATACTCGGTAACTTAATCTTTTCCAACTTTGTTAGATAGAAGAATCTTGTTTCGCCTGTGTGTCAACACCATGTACGTGTTAATGATGTCTCTTCTTTGAGCCTTGGTTTCACCATCTGAGATATATACCTTCTCCGTTTTTTCTTTTTCTGCTGAATACCTTCTTTTTTTTTCTCATTAATCACCTTACGATAATTATTTTAGTTTCTTTTCTTTTTCACGCGTATAAAAATTTTTCTCGACGACGAATTAAAGGAATAAATATTAATACGCAGACTCGGGATGGCGTGGATGGTTTTGATGGATAGTTCGAACAACCATAGACGCGTTCGCGGGCCTCGCGAGCGTCTCTCTACTTGACACACCTTCTGTCGCAATAACGAGCATTTTTCTGACCTTTCAGTTGTCATTATAAAGAAAGAAGCTCGGCTGACGCGAAACGGAATTGCAGTTCGTCTGGCTTCAAAGCGGCGACCGACCGCTGTGGAGGACTGAGAACACTGACATTTCAATCTTCAATGAGATACACTGTACCCTTCATTCTCATTTGCTTGTTTAACGATAAAAAAAAAAATAATAATAAGGAAAGAAAAGTATGTTAGGATCGTGCGAATAAATTTATCCCGTGAAATACTATAATACGATTTCTTGCGTTACAATATTCTTTGAGTCTAGAAATAATCAATTTATACACCTATTTGAAATGTAAAATTGTAATATTTCATTCCATGCCCTAGAAATACTTTATTTCCATAAGAATTAACTTCTTAACACTTTATTCAACTATGAAATGTTTGTTTATATTTTTATTTTATTTATTTGCACATAATTCATACCTTTCGGTTTTGAATGACTTCCGGCTACCCTTTTTGTTATTATTTAACACTATTCCTACCACGACCGGTCGAATGACCGTTTTTAAAGTTTCGATTAGAATTTCACATATACAACGTAATCGAACCGCCTTTAAATTTTAGACTTTTCCTCAAATAAACCTATAATACATTTTTCAATATTCACTTCTTTTTTCATTGTTTAGTTTCTGAGAAAAATTTGTAATCTGTCTTACGTGGGAATGTCGCGATACGAATAGATATACGTGAAGTGTCGGTAGGAATAGTGTTAACAATATTGAACCTTAATATAACCTACACATTTAACCTATTTTTCAGTCCTTATGAAATGTTTGTTATTCAATTATCAATGATTATTCAGTGACATCGTTGCTATTTAACCATTTCAATATCATTATTTCTATTTATTTTATAATTACATTGCATTATAATATTTTCTAAACATGTGCTGTGGTTTCTTTATTTATAACTAGAATGAAATGTATTATTTTAGCAATTAAAAATAGAGGGAGGAGAATTTACAATTATCTTCGGCGTATGGAATTGTTTTCACACGACGTTGCTAAATAGTTGATGGTTAAAATAGCATCCGAGGTGTTTTTCCTCTAATTTTTATCCAGCTCTGCTAAAATTAATTCTGAGCAAGACTTTATCTGAGCGATCTGGTCCCATTCAGCAGCCTTTGAAGAACTTGTTACACATTTATCAAGCGCGTGCGCGGTTTTCCTCGATTCTTGGATCATCTTCGAAAGAGATCGTTCATATATCCTATGGTGTACCACACCAAGGCGCATCAATGACACGATGTAAATGCCGGTGCACGGCTGTGGAATCCTGCGAGAAAGGCTGGATACCATCGAGCCGATGATTAATAACAAATCAAGATCCCGGGACAAGCATTAATGTCACGAATGAGTTTCACCGACACCCTCTGCGCGACGATTTCGTACGATATTTCGATGATGAATTGGTTTGTTTCATTTACCGAACGCTCCCGTTTCGATCTTACGCCATGGCACGATCGCGATCGTTCAGCGCAGTTTTTTGAAAGGGTACACTCGCACCGTGAAGACAAGTAAGCAATGTAACGTAAAACATCCATTCAACGAAAATGATTGATTGATGTCTCTAGTTGAAAACGAAATTAGCGAACAGTATAATGTAGGGTTATAAGGAAGAGGAATGGATAATAGGGGAAACGTTAACGAACGCGTGTCAGTTGTGTTTAGTAACATTTCGTACGGTGTATTACAGTAATTTTATTTGGTTCCAACATTTGTAACGTTTTAAAGGAAGACTTATAGTAGGAGGTGTGTTATAGTAATTTTATTTGGTTTCAATATTTATAACGTTTTAAAAAAAGACTTGTAGTAGGAGATGTGTTACAGTAATTTCATTTGGTTCCAATATTTATAAAGTTTTAAAGGAAGACTTGTAGTTGCAGGTATGTCACAGTAATTTTATCTGGTTCCAATATTTATAACGTTTTAAAAGAAGACTTGTAGTTGAAGGTGTGTTACAGTAATTTTATTTGGTTCCAATATTTATAACGTTTTAAAAGAAGACTTGTAGTTGAAGGTGTGTTACAGTAATTTTATTTGGTTCTAATATTTATAACGTTTTAAAGGAAGACTTGTAGTTGCAGGTGTGTTACAGTAATTTTATTTGGTTCCAACATTTGTAACGTTTTAAAGGAAGACTTGTAGTTGCAGGTGTGTTACAATAATTTTATTTGGTTCCAATATTTATAACGTTTTGAAGGAAGACTTGTAGTAGGAGATGTGTTACAATAATTTTATTTGGTTCTAATATTTATAACGTTTTAAAGGAAGACTTGTAGTTGCAGGTGTGTTGCAATAATTTTATTTGGTTCCAATATTTGTAACGTTTTAAAGGAAGACTTGTAGTTGCAGGTGTGTTACAGTAATTTTATTTGATTCCAATATTTATAAAGTTTTGAAGGAAGACTTGTAGTAGGAGATGTGTTACAATAATTTTATTTGGTTCCAATATTTATAACGTTTTAAAGGAAGACTTGTAGTTGCAGGTGTGTCACAGTAATTTTATTTGGTTCCAATATTTATAAAGTTTTGAAGGAAGACTTGTAGTTGAAGGTGTGTTACAGTAATTTTATTTGATTCCAATATTTATAACGTTTTAAAAGAAAACTTGTAGTTGCAGGTGTGTTACAGTAATTTTATTTGATTCCAATATTTATAAAGTTTTGAAGGAAGACTTGTAGTAGGAGATGTGTTACAATAATTTTATTTGGTTCCAATATTTATAACGTTTTAAAGGAAGACTTGTAGTAGGAGGTGTAAAGCCTGGAAACGAAAGAACGAAAGTGTTTAATACGTTTGGTAGCAGTTCTTCATTAAAATTTGAAAGCATACCTCATAATAGTGGAAATAATTATGAATTAATGATAATATGTAATTGAAGAATAATTAATTAACGAGGGATATACGTGGAAGGGTGACTGAACAAAATCTATTGTTATACAGATCATTCGGTAAATATGAGAACAACTTTGAAAATGCGTGTTACAGTATTTTTATGTGAGGTAATTACCAACAGCATATCTGAGTATGTTAATTACTCATATGAGATACCTCCACGAGATAAGGTATGTTACACGTTGAGATAAGACATACCAAAGTGAATGCAAGTAGAATGTGCGTTTGTCATTAAAATCGCAGTTTTAATCACCGAGCGATAACAATCATTCATAATGTTAAGTTGTCAATGATTATTAACGGTACACAGAGAAGGTGAATTAATTCTGTATTAGAGTACATTGTTTTAATTACCTACGGTTATCTGTGGATATTAATATGATCTTCGTCGTTTAGCTTAAACGTAATGCGATTATACGATCGACAGCGTTTATAATTACCTAAGAAGTGCAGTATTGTCAATAAATAATAATATGCAAATTGTATTTGTCTAATGTTACATTTTGCTTATTTTACGTGAATAAATAAAAAGTGTATTAATCTGTGGCGCTATCTTTTGATAAAAAATTTGTTTTATGGTAATACGAAATACAGAAATAATTAGGATTATATGGATATAATTATGATATTAATTAGGATATTAATAATTTAAAAATATAATTAGGATATTAATATGATTAATATTACCCTTTATTTATTAATTTCGAATTCATTCAAACTAGAGGAAAAGAAATTGTTCTTTATAACAATTATATACGAATGCATCGAAAGTTGATGGTTAAAAATTCGATGGAAATAAGTTTATTAAACTTATGTTCTGTTAATTAATGAGTAAAGCGTTAACCCTTAATAAATATGAAATATTTACAAGCCATGAAATTATGTTTCGTGTAAAACCATTGTCTTAAAACGATGCAGTCTATTACGTATACTGTTATGTTCGTTAGTTTCGTGTGAGTTACAGTTAATTGTGTCTTAAATCGATGGTAACACCATTTAATTGTCATAACCACGGAACAATACACCTTTCTCTCGTCACGTGGCACGCAGCGATGCAAATGCGTTCGCATTGCCACAGGAAATGGAGGCCAATAAAAATCTGCTACACCTTTTTGCGTTGGACTCGTCTTACAGCAATTCAACAACGGTTAATCATAATGTGATCAAATCCATCACGTAACGAGAAACCGAAGAAGCATCTTACGGATTACACGTGTTATTCAAGGCTGCAAACGATGAAAAAGAGAAAAAAAAGATTGAAATCAACGATACAGAACGTGAAAAAATTACAATTTCTTGATAAGGCGCGAGGACTTTGATCTAAGATACTGTTCGACAGATTTTCGAACAACGATCGATCGAACGTGACATTCTTTTAAATTATTCACATTTTACAAATTTTTCACCGATATTAAATAAATCAATATCTAACGGTAGACCTTTAATGGCAATTTCTGAAAGCAGATCGTTTGTTTTAACTCTTTGGGGCGCGGTGGGATTAAAAATGTGCCACCATTTTGATGCACGGTAATAAATGGTGGGACATTTTTAGACCCACCTCAAGATATTGCAATAGCTGCATGCGCATAGATTTGTATTTAGTCTTACTTACGTAAAGCAGTTGGTAATACCATTAAAAAAAATGTTTAAATATGTTCGCTTGTGTTTGCAAGTTGCAACATTTTTAGTACTTTGTTAATAAAAATATACCAATCTTTTTAATTTTAAAATGCAACAAAATTTCTATGCAACATGAGTCCTATTTATTCTTTGAAATCCTGTGCTTCAAAGGGTTAACGGTAAAGACACAAAATCTTGACAAAACGAGATGTCACATTTGCTTCAGGCATTTTGTGTAAAATTTTTCGACCACAACTTCGTGCAACGGTGTTTTCAATTTAGTTTTCTATCAAGTTAACGAGCGAAATATGAAAACTGATGAAATTACACGCCTAGTGGTCACCGATGCATTATCGTCGATTGGAACTTACTCGGCAAATGTCAGGGATAAGCAGAAGATCGATGTGTCGGAACGCTGATATTCCAATATCAGCGGCAAGTCCTCGGTAATTCACTGAAATTTCTGTCAAATTCGATTTCGACGACGTTAACCGCACGCTTTGTGCTTTAGCACAGGCCCGGGGTTTCAATATCGCGGTGTTTGACATGTTGCGATTATACCGAACAGCTCAAATGGTAATCATCAAATGTCAGCGTGTATGTCCGATGAAAATGTTTTGTAATTAACTGGAAGAAATTGCAGAATCGGCCAAACCTCTGTTCGCGGCGATAGGAAAAAGTCGTATCGATATACTCGTTCACGGATTGGCATTAGCTTCTAAATTGCTTTGCCGCTGTAAAACTGTTTATTAATTAAGAAAAAGAAGTCGCAGAAGCTAAATCGACGAACGCCGCAAACTGATGCATCGGTTCCAGGAATATACGTTAAATAATGGATATAAATAGTTCTATGGAAATGCACATACATCGTTGCTGCTTGGTGTGTAATAAAAGACTTTCACATTTAGAATTATCAAACATTTCTGCTTTATATAATATTTAAAAAAATACATTAACCGTTTATCGAACAAGGTGGGAATACATTTTGGGACTTTTAGTTCTAGGGTATTCCTTTTCGGGAATATTTTAACTGTTAATCTGCGTTAAAACGTTAATAAAATATATTGTTGTCTAATAAAAGCCGTATTTGTAATAATAATTAATTAAAAGTCTCATATAATTGATAATTAGGGTGGATCTTGAAAATAATCAAAATAAAATTAACTTGATAATTGTGATTAATAGTATGCTAGGGAAATGTAATGTTAACAGACAACATTATGTGTGTAGGTTATATAGTTATGTGTATAATGTAAACGTGTGCGTCGTGTAAGATAAGTAATAATTCAAGGAAACGAAGATTTTCTCCGGTATAATAGAAGCTAATGCAATTGTACATGACCTAGACACTGCATCCCTTTACACATTCAATCATGGCGTGTTTTGTTCGACTTTATAAAAATTCTGAACAAATATCCGGTAGAACCTTGCAGCAAATGCCAATTATCTTCCTACTTCACTTATATCCTTTATGTGTGTTTCTATCTCTGTTACATTGATGCGTCTCTCATTCATCAATGATGTCACTGAGAATCAAACGAAATCAGCCTAATGCCATTTGTGAAGAAAAACATAATTCTTAATTTATTATTAATCTTTTTTCCCTGATTTTCTTATTAAATTCTAGATCACGAAAGTATTTATTGTTCGTTTCTTCGTGTTTTATGTAAAATACATTTATGAATGAGTACAATGGTTTCATTTCGTTTATCTAATAATTTTATTATTCTTTATATATTGTATATTTAAAATGTTATTTTAATTTTTCATTATTATTTTTATTCTTTTTACAAATTTTCTTGTAATTTTTAATTGTAATTTAAAAAGAAATTGATTTCATTTTCATTTGCGCGATAACAATCTTTTATTCACAAAATAATTAAATTATTACTGCATTCTTGTACAACTTTAATCAAGAAAAAGAAACAATCGATTTCAAGTTTTCATTTTCATTTAATCTTCAGCTATTTAAAAAAAAAATCCCATTAATTTCCCATTTGCGTTTTCACATTTTAATCACCACGTTTCAATTACTTTAACGTATTTTTGTCTGTTTACGAACAAAATTCCGTTTCTATTTTACAGTTTTATACCAGTTTTCTCCAACGATAGAGTGGAAAGTGATTCTAAAAAATTCGAAATCTTGCATCGAACTTCCAAGAAGAGGCCCGCCTACTCGCCTCTTCGTCATCGTCGGTTTCTCGAATGGTCTGAAGTTCCCGGATCGTCGGTACCCTTCCGGTCGACGACGGGAAGTGAAAACTCGAAAAAAGGTCCGACATCCTCGTTAATTTCGAAATTAACGAACCACCCTGCCCACCCTGTTACGCACACCGCGTGTCACGATGAAAAATCTCTATCCGCGACTCATCCGAGCGCATTTTTCCGAAGATGTACTGGTCAGAAGAAGTGCATTGTGAAGAGGGCAGGGATGACCCCTTTCACTGTACCACGTTGCTACGGTCGTGTATATAAAGAGGCGAAGCATCTGACGAAGAAGCACAAGTACCAACCCATCTGCATCCTAACCGCTTCATCGCCGGTGTCCGTGTGACAGAGAGATTATGTTCACTATCAAGGTAGGTACTCAGTCCGTAAGACACGCGCCTGACAGTAGCCCGCGAGACTCGGTTTTCATCGGCGGAGATAAGTCCTCTGGCTTGAAACGCGGCCGTGAATTACCAGTAGTGTTAACGCTTTACCGACCGCATAACTTATTGCACACGCACTCCCGATCGGTTCATTTTCGCGCGGAAACATCGCTGATTGCAATGATCTTTTTCGCGAAACTGATAGTTTAACACTAGAACTGTTTCATTGTATTTTTAATAGGATTGTTAATTTTATTATTGGATACAAAGAACTACGATAATAGTGGTATTGAATATCCTTCTTACGTTTTAACACTAGAATTACCAGAGCAGTCAAAATAACCAGTTGATGATTATTCAATGATTTTCTTCGCGTAGCTGATAGTTTAACACTAGAACTGTTTCATTGTATTTTTAATAGGATTGTTAATTTTATTATTGGGTACAAAGAACAACGATAATAGTGATGTTGAATATCCTTTTTACGTTTTAACACTAGAACTACCAGAGCAGTCAAAATGACCAATTGGTGAAAATTCAATGATCTTTTTCGCGAAACTAATAGCTTAACACTAGAACTGTTTCATTTTATTTTTAATAAGATTGTTAATTTTATTATTGGCTACAAAGAACTACGATAATAGTGATGTTGAATATCCTTTTTACATTTTAACACTAGAACTACCAGAGCAGTCAAAATGACCAATTGGTGAAAATTCAATGATTTTTTTCACGTAGCTGATAGTTTAACACTAGAACTGTTTCATTGTATTTTTAATAAGATTGTTAATTTTATTATTGGCTACAAAGAACTACGATAATAGTGATATTGAATATCCTTCTTACGTTTTAACACTAGAACTACCAGAGCAGTCAAAATGACCAATTGGTGATTATTCAATGATCTTTTTCGCGAAACTAATAGCTTAACACTAGAACTGTTTCATTTTATTTTTAATAAGATTGTTAATTTTATTATTGGCTACAAAGAACTACGATAATAGTGATGTTGAATATCCTTTTTACATTTTAACACTAGAACTACCAGAGCAGTCAAAATGACCAATTGGTGAAAATTCAATGATTTTTTTCACGTAGCTGATAGTTTAACACTAGAACTGTTTCATTGTATTTTTAATAAGATTGTTAATTTTATTATTGGCTACAAAGAACTACGATAATAGTGATATTGAATATCCTTCTTACGTTTTAACACTAGAACTACCAGAGCAGTCAAAATGACCAATTGGTGATTATTCATAGCAGCCTTATAAATTTACTGTAGTAAAGCTTCCAAAATTTACTACGATTTTCTGCAGAAAATATAAATGAAGATTTGTTTTCTGTGTATTCAATATCTTTTCTTGTAATTTTCAATTCGATCTCTTCCATACAAATAAGTACATTATAATTGTCGGTAGTTCTGGTGTTAATATTTCTTTACAGTATACATACGATATCGTTCGAAACAGTCACATTCGTGTAAGGAAACATACAAAATTTACAGTCTAATTGTAAGCATTAATAGGCTTGCGGTCGGTAAAGTGTTAAGTACACGGGACACCGTTCGATTCGCGTTAGCTATGGGGGAAAATCGACTGTAACCTGTGACTGTGTTCCTCGTCACCGTGTGCGTTTCCCGCGAATTATTTTCGCTACGTCGAGAACGGGTCTACGGGTACATCGTGGTATTATATTCGCGAACAGGTGGTTTCCATAGGGTGTAACAGTCGTTTCTTTTTGAATCATTTCGAATTTTTCGAGCTCGATTTCACGTTCCGTGGTTAACCATTTGTGTACCATGAGTCACTTTCGAACTCTTCAAATTTCGTTTCGAAAAAACCCAGCGCATTTGACCGATACAATTTGCCAAAACATGCTCAACCTTTCAGACGCATGCACGTCGAATCGCTACTGCTATCAGTAATCCAAGTAATTTTTTTCTGTATTTCATTGTTATAATATATAATTTATAATAATTAAATATTATTATTTAATATTGTTTGTAATAGTATATACATGTATATATATTTAATTTGTAACAAGTTCTATCGCTGTTTTTTCGATCCATAATCAAAGGAGTGTTACTGCGCTCCTCAGCTTTTTTTGACCCATAATCAAATTATTATAATAGTATATATATTTAATTTGTAACAAGTTCTATCGCTATTTTTTCGACCCATAATCAAAGGAGTGTCATTGCGCTCCTCAGCTTTTTTCCACACATAATCAAACGAGTGCTATCACGATTCCCGACTTCTTTCGACCCATAATCGAAGGTGCACGATCCATTCCGAAATACGTTTGTCAACCGTATTTTTTGAGAACCCTTTGGTACGCAAACTGTTAATTAACACTATTCCTACCGACGCATCACGTATACCTAATCCTACCGCGACATTTCCACGTAAGAAATACTACAAATTTTTCTCAAAATATAAACAATGAAAAAAGAAGTGAATATTGAAAAATGTGTATTATACGTATATTTGAGAAAAAGTCTAAAGTTTAACACTAGGTTTACGAGACCCGTCAATTTGACGGGTTCCAGACTTTACGAGTAAAATTTGCAAAAATAATAATTATTATTCCTAGCAATTTTTGCCGAGTTTTAACGATGGAGCGATACAAATATATCCAAATCTGTTTCCCTCTCAGTTCTGCAATTTCAAATTCTTTTTCATGTACACCTGTTCCATAATATACGAATACTAGAGATAGATGTACAAGAAACGTCCGTAAATCTAGTGTTAAAGGCGTTTCAATTACGTCGCATCTATGCAATTCTAATCGAAATTTCAAAAACGGTCATTCGACCGATTGCGGTAGGAATGGTGTTAACGAAACGCGTAGCAGGTCCGTTGAATAGCTGCGGCGAATCGAACGGATGCAGCGTGTGCTCGGAAACGTTTCAAGTCTGCCCTGCATGATGTAATATTGCATTTCACGTTGCGCAATTTTGGTCTCGTCTGTTTTTTTTTTCTCTCCCTCGCTTCGTGTCATCGCCTCGCAGTTGCACGAACGTGATAATGTTTCGCTTCATAATGTTTCGGCGTCGCGACGCTTTGATATTACCGGAATAAAGCGCGCAAGATAAACGCCGCGTGTAACGCGTCAACGAGACGTGTTTTTTTTTTATCGATACGTGTCCCCCGAAAAAAAATGAGAGAATAGGGGAAATGCAAATGCGAACCGTGCTCACTCGGATATTTCCCTTTAACGTTAAAGTTCGTATCGTTGAAACGCGATATTAATGTTACACGTTGTAAACTCATACGTGTCGATGAAAGCTCTGATGCATAACACCGATTCCGTGTAACGCAACTGAATCGAGAATGTTTCGATTTCGAATTTTTCGTAATCCTAAAAACAATTTTTACACACGATATCAGCGAAGTTTATCACGCGTGCGATTTCATTGAACGCGAAAAAAAAAAAGAAAATTCCGTTTCTTATTTTCTCGTTTTCATGATGTTTTCATGGGGGACACGATCGATCGAACTAAACTCATCACACTGAAACGAAACGTTTTAAAAGCCGAAGTTTCTTTCGAAAAGTTAAATCGCGATGTTTTACGGTATTCGGGTCATCTTTCGTCATTGAATTTCGTAGATGTTGACAGATGTTGTTACTAACCTTTCCGCGTGGCTTGTGAATTATGCAGATGTTGTAATAGGATAATTTTAAAAAGCGATTACTTGCCCATGCGAATTCGTTATTACCGTTATGTCACTTAAGCGGTAGATACGAGTTTTCTCTTTCGCTCGTAGCATCTTCGTTACGCAGATATTCTCTCATTAGCAGGCCCAAAGATGTTTTAACACACACTCGAGAGAGAGAACAGATGATATTTCACTAGAAAATTCCTCTTGCAACAAAATTGACCTTAATTTTTGTCTACTTAACACGTTGCAACGATAATGAATTCTAATAACGAATCGCGTATTTCGAAATTTTCATCAATCTTATTAATTTATAGATCCATTTCGAAAATATTCTATTACCATCGAAACGTTTATTGTTCAGAAAATATTAACTTATTTCGCAAAGAACACGAAAACGTTTAAACTGTAGGATAATCGAGGCACATAACACTTGTCTGTTCGATTAGGTGGGTTAGGCAGTTTCATTACTCTTGCGTACTTTTTTTCTCTTCTCAAATCAACGATTCGTTCGCGATGCAGGATTAAAATGGAGACGTTCGAAGATTCTCATTAGATAGTGAATTCTAATAACAGTAATTCTAATAACGAATCGCACATTTCGAAATTTTCTTCAATCTTATTAATTTATAGATCCATTTCGAAAATATTCTATTTCCATCGAAACGTTTATTGTTCAGAAAACATTAACTTGTTTCGCAAAGAACACGAAAACGTTTAAACTGTAGGATAATCGAGGCACACAACACTTGTATGTTCGATTAGGTGGGTTAGGCAGTTTCATTACTCTTGCGTACTTTTTTTCTCTTCTCAAATCAACGATTCGTTCGCGATGCAGGATTAAAAAGGAGACGTTCGAAGATTCTCATTAACGATCGCTGTTGCGATTGCATACAATCAAAATTAACGGAATTCGAACAAGGGAACAGAGGACGGGCGTGAAATTAAGAATAGAATTATCATAACAATTACTAACGGCGAACGCGATTGCGTCACCGTACACTCGTGTCGACACCTTTTTCTTCGAGGCAGGACAATTGCGATGGAATAAAGCGTGACACCAGCGAGGATCCCGAATAGTTTCTTACGCGCACGCGGAGACATTATAGATTCCAATTGTGACACCATCGGCGGCGATAGGTTAACTGGGCCAAATAACTATCTGAACAGGCAAAACGTAGAAAGAAGGTGCGCATTTATTTTTAAAAAATGCCTCCCCAATCGAAACTTTCTGTTTGCAAACGAATGAAAGTTACATCGTGTTTTCGAATATTTTTATCGTTCACAGTTTAGCGAATTAATTTCAACGAGATTGAGATTTCAACTTAACTTCCAGATTAATTTTTTTCGTGTTCAAAGATGGCAATTTCTCGCGAACTTTTATAGTGTACAATTATCGTTTCGCATTGGCGAAGTTACCGATAATTGCATATCGCTTGTCGCGTTAGAGAAATAGCAGCTCGTTCTTAGCAGTCGATTTAATTAGCTTTAACGTAGATGATTACCGTGGAAGTAACGTTCGGAACAAAGCATCAATTTAAAATTAGAAAAAGGAAACAAGAAAAATTTAAGAAGCATTAGAAAAGAGAATAATACCCGTAAACGTGTCAAATCGTCGTAAAACCGACAAGCATAATTGTTTCCCGCAAACAGTAATTCCTTCAATGTTTGTTCGAAAATTCATTCATCAAGTTTAGTATCGTGGATAAAGATTTATTTTCATACTTAACGTTCGTAAAATACTTTCAACAAAAGATAGCCAACGTAACGCTCGATGAAAGCATGTATTCTCTAAAAATTGCATCGGTTACGCGTAACGAAAAAGAAAAAGCGCAAAAAGACCGTGAAACGACACAGCCAGTAGGGAGAAGGGTTGCAAGAAGTGGCCGAAAATGGTTTCCGGTTAGTTTTTTCGATTTCAAATCGAACAGCAATATCGTTGTCGGCAACGCGACGGCGGAACAGAGGCGGAGCAGCGAAATTGACAATCAGCGAACGTATCGAAACGCGTCGGTGCACCTTTCAGACAGGGTCTCCGCGCGGTGATCGTTTGACCTTATGAATGAAAAGAAGAAGCGCCTTCGCGTCTCTCCGGTTCTTTCATAATCCGTCTGATTACACGTTACGCGGCGAGAAGAGCCGGTGGACGCGGCGCGTCATTACTGCCACCGGTAATTCCTCCTCCGTTCCGCGCAACACTTGCGAAATTTTCCGCGCTTTGTCATTTTCACGACCGTGCCCCGTGATTAGGGTCCAAGATTAACAATTTCATCGGCTAACACCTCTGCTGTACATTCGTTCATCCATGGTATGAGATCCTGGTAAGGAATCTTTGGATGTTTTCAACGCTTAGCCGACCGAATGGGGAGATCTCCCATTTTTTCTTTGATAAAGCAATGCCATTGATTCTATTTGCTTTTGTTGAGAAATTCGCACCCTAAATGTCAACCTGATCGGATCAATTTTCATCGTTCGCTTCTGTACCGAAAGCGAGTGGACAAACACCTTTTCTCTACGATCGAACTCTGAACGTTTACTCGAGATTTCTTCTCGATAGACAAATTTTTCGTTAAAATTTTCTACCACCCTGTTTTAGCTCGTCCTTTCATTGGCTCCACATTGTCTTCGAATTGATTAGAAATGGTATCTAACACTCTGTTTCTACAGTTGTAATCGCAATTAACACTTAGCCGAGCGAATGGAGAGATCTCCCATTTTTTCTTTGACAGAACAGTGCCATTGACTCTATTTGCTTTTGGTGTTAGTTAATCTTAAACTAAGTACTGTTCATAAATTTTCCGAAATACAATTTTTAATAAATTCAACATCAGCTTAGGACCACCTAATAACAAAGGTAAATAGAATCAATGGCACTGCTTTGTCAAGGAATAAATGGGAGATCTCTCCATTCGGTCAGCTAAGTATTAATAATCATGTCGATCCCTTTCGTGTGTCTTTCAGATCGCATACGATGATAATCGTATTGTTGATATTTCTCCGCGTTGATAATATTGTAATTTGTTTGTGGGTTCTGTGAGAGAGTCTCCAAGCGTTTGGTACGGTCGTTTAATTTTTGGTTATCACGAGATTTGACGAAAAAGGAAGACGATGGACAGTTAAGACTAGAACTACCGAGATTACAGTGTTAAGGTTCCATATAAGGTTCCATACTTATTTGCATGGAACAGATCAAATTGAAAGTTACATGAAAAAATATTGAATACACAGAAAACAAATCTTTATTTATACCTTCTGCAGAAAATCATAGTAAATTTTGGAAGCTTGGTAAAGTGAATTTGTAAGGTTGCCATGAATAATCATCAATTCGTCATTTTGACTACTCTGGTAGTTCTAGTGTTAAGGGTGATATATTTTTTCTAAAATTTATGCTCTTGTTTCTTGTGACTTGAGTCACTTCCGTCAGCCAATTCTTTTCTTAATTTTTAACAATTTTTGTAAATTCTTCAGATCAAAGTTGTCTTTCTCATGCGACTGAGCTACCCAGTGTTCTCGTTTAACGGCAAAGATGCGAAGAGTACTTTAAATGCAGTTCGAATAGCGCGAGGATCTTCTTGTTCCTAAGTCATTTTATCAAACTAGCCACCAAGAGACGATTACACGGCTTGCTCTCGGTTGATCGTTCTGTATCTCAGTGGGATTTGTGTAAAAAGCCTGAAAACGAGCCCCGATAGCGACGTCCTCTCTAACAACCGGGTTCAGCCAAGAGAAAGAGGAGATTTTTTCTAAAATTTATGTTCTTATTTCCTGTGACTTAGGTTACTTCCATCAGCCAATTCTTTTTTTAATTTTTAACTCAAGTCACTTTCACAACCACAGTAAATTCTTCAGATCAAAGTTGTCTTTCTCATGCGACTGAGCTACCCAGTGTTCTCGTTTAACGGCAAAGATGCGAAGAGTACTTTAAATGCAGTTCGAATAGCGCGAGGATCTTCTTGTTCCTAAGTCATTTTATCAAACTAGCCACCAAGAGACGATTACACGGCTTGCTCTCGGTTGATCGTTCTGTATCTCAGTGGGATTTGTGTAAAAAGCCTGAAAACGAGCCCCGATAGCGACGTCCTCTCTAACAACCGGGTTCAGCCAAGAGAAAGAGGAGATTTTTTCTAAAATTTATGTTCTTATTTCCTGTGACTTAGGTTACTTCCATCAGCCAATTCTTTTTTTAATTTTTAACTCAAGTCACTTTCACAACCACAGTAAATTCTTCAGATCGAAGTTGTCTTTCTCACGCGACTGAGCTACCCAGTGTTCTCGTTTAACGGCAAAGATGCGAAAGAGTACTTTAAATGAAGTTCGAATAGCGCGAGGATCTTCTTGTTCCTAAGTCATTTTATCAAACTAGCCACCAAGAGACGATTACACGGCTTGCTCTCCATTGATCGTTCTGTATCTCAGTGGGATTTTGTATAAAAAGCCTGAAAACGAGCCCCGATAGCGACGTCCTCTCTAACAACCGGGTTCAGCCGAGAGAAAGAGGAGAAAAAATCGCGACGAGGTACTACACGCGTTCGTTTGTATCCTCCGGCAGACCTCTCTGGTTTCCTTCCTTGTCCTCTTCCCTCTGATGACTGGCTTCGTTTGGCCTTCCGCGCGTTCCATTGTCTACGCGTTGAACACGACACGTAGGAAGCGATCGCTTGTTCCAGCTCGGTCATACGGCCAAGGAGAGTCGAAATATCGATTACATTGTTACGAGAATGAAATCTTGTCCCGGATAAGGTTCCATTGATGCTGCATCGTTGCCCGTGATTAGTAATTAGAAACGCGCCACGGGCCGGATTAGGGCGCACGTAGTAAGCCACTAGGCAATTCGATCTGCAACTAACGATTAACATTTTCGTTTACGCGCTGCATTCGGAAGCGGAAGCGTAAGCGTACCAGGTTAATGAAAATTTCAATTTCCCCGAAATCACTTTATAGGAATCTCGACGATCGCATATTCGAAATATCCTTTATCTGTACCAGCTATTCCAATAAGTTCGTTTCTGGTACTATCACCTCCTGTGCCACTAGCTTTTAATTTAATATCCTTTACTTTAGAAACTTATCCACATTCTTTATATTATTTAGTTGGAACATCTATATTTAAAGTAAATATAAGTCATATTCAAAGTAAAAAAATTGCAATACATTCTGTTACATTTGACGTTCTCTCAAAATTTGTTTCTTCTCAAGATTTTTGTTCGCGACATCTTCGCTTGAAGACAAGACATCTTCATTAACACTTAGTCGACCGAATAGGAAGATCTCCCATTTTTTCCTTGTCGAAACAGTGCCATTGATTCTGTTTACTTATGTTATTAGTTGGTTCTAAGCTGATGTTGAATTTATTAAAAATTATATTTTGGAAAATTTGTGAACAGTACTATTTCAAAACTAATAACAATTGCAGCGCTCTGTTGAGGACAAAATGGGAGATCTCCCCATTTGGTCGGCTAAGTGTTAATTGCGATTATAACTGTAGAAACAGAGTGTTAGGTACCATTTATAATCAATTCGCCGACAGTACGTAGCCATCAAAAGGACGAGCTAAAAGGGGGTGGTTGAAAATTTTAACGGAAAATTTTTCTATCGAGAAGAGATCTCGAGTAAACAGTTCAGAGTTCGATCTCAGAGGAAAGGTAACTTAAGTATGGTAAATCTGTCCGCTCGCGTTCGGTACAGAAGCGAACGACGAAAACTGATTCGATCAGGTTGACATTTAGGGCGCGAATTTTTTCTCGCGGCAGATTCACGGCTGATGAGGTTCTTGAATGAAATTACACGTTCCACGGTCGTGCGGGGAAAAACGGGCACATTACACCGGCACCACTTTCGTCCTGCCATTACGCTGTATTTCATAATGTCATTTGCAACTGATGTAACCGCGTCGTGCAGTTTCTAGGCACTATCATCTTCGCTTGCCCTTTGCAGCCGCGCCACACAATGCCACGCCGTCGTCCCCGAGCGTTACTTTCACGAATTCTATGAATATTTGAACGAAAGGTTTGGTGAATGGCGTTAGGGCTCGGCATTTCTTGTGGTCCACGTATTTCCCAGGCGCTACCTCGGTTTGTCAGTCACGAGGGAGGGCGCGGGTTAAAATACTCGTATTCCAATTAAGCTTAATTGGCGCGGATCCCGCTAAGGCGACGTACGTTCATTTTTTTTCATGGTTTTCGGCACGATTCACGCCGTGGGATACGATAAGTGTGTTGCGTATGGTAATTAAGCTAATCGTAGACTTAACTTGGGTTTCTTATTCTTTTGTGGAAAGCGTCTTGGACTTTTTATTGTCGCTACTTTTTTTTAATTAGATGGAAGCTTCGAACGGTCGCGCACAATTGTCCATTTTTAAACTGCTCTCAACTATTTCATTAACCCTTTGCGCTCGAGAGGTGACTGTTATTCAACAGATGATAGTTTCGCAAATTTACAAACTTTAGTTAGTTTGTTTATTAGTCAGTCTCAGAGGTTAAACAGTCATATTATGTAAATTTTAGAGTTTAATATAGGCGAATCTTAGTAAATATTACGAATTCGAACATTTTTGATATTAGTATCGCTAGACGACTAACATCACTTCTCGAGTGCAAAGGGTTAACTCTTAACTATTTTATATTAGTCTTGTTTAAACACCTTGTATACATATAGCGTAAGATTGCTCAAGTCGTACCACTTGAATTTTGAAGAATTACAACGACGACAATGCATACAATCACAACCAAATATACATTTGAGTCAATCAGATGTTCTATCAATTTCGTTATAATAAATAACAACAATATTAACACAAGTTTTGAATAACACGTTTAATTTCTATTTATTTGATAAATCCTAAGTTTTATTCGGATTTTTCCTTAAGGGGTACGACTTGAGCAATCTTATCCTATATATGTATTTATCTTTCATATGAATATTTCTTTGATACGTAAAAAAGTGTTTTTTTTTTTGGAATTGTTTGCTAGATACTGTTCTAACGAGAAATGAAATTGTTTCAGGTGTTAGTGGCGGTCGTACTTTGTACGACAGGAACATTAGCCGCCCCGCAAAGACCTCAGAGTGGCGCGGATAAAGATGCGGTGATCACATCGCAGCAGCTCGAAGTCAACTTCGACGGCACTTACGTCAATAAGTAAGTTCGTCAATGCCAATCACATGCGAGAAAACTCGTGACTAATGGCAGTCCTTAGTGTTCGATCTTAGGCAACATTAATGTGAAATACTATCCTTGAGGGAACAAAATTAGATTAAAATGGCGAGAAACGAAGAGCTGTGCAAAAGAAACACGTTATGTTATTCGTTAGAAATTTAAATTTATAAGAGGAAGAATCTCGAGAAGAGTTTTTATTTATTTTAACTAACTTTTCTGTTTAACTGAACACTAGGTTTACTACTAGAATTTCATGAGCAAAATTTGCAAAACCAATCACCATTATTCCTAGCAATTTTTGCTAACTTTTATCGATGGAGCGATACAAATATACCCAAATCTATTTCCTTCTCATTTCTGCAATTCCAAATTCTGTTTGATGTACATCTTATTCTTTAATATATGTATATTGGAAACAGATATACAAGAAATTGTCCGTAAATCAACTGTTAAATTCTTACGTGAAATTATTTTCTGCCTTCGAGAGAATTCCGTTTCCACTTCTATTTCGTTCGCTAGATTCATGGGAATCTAGTTGCTCCGGATTGCAACTGATTAATTTTTCGAAGGCGCCGGGAAAATAGGGTTCAAAGTTGATGTAACAAGTTGCAAACGAGACCTTTACCGCTTGCTAGCACGCGAACGCATTTACGACGGACAAAGTAATCACAGGCGTTGAAGACAATGGGCTGAGGATAACAGGTATCCGAGTCCAATGGCACTGGCTTATTCACGTGATTCGCAATTGTCGCCTACTGCAATCTCTGTTCTGCATAAGTACATTGTTAATCATAGATAAGAGCTACGACTACCGTGCTAAGTGTTTCTTTCAATTACCGCTGTCGTATCTTTCTTTATAACGCTGTTGGGTAATTGATAATTATTGTTCATTATCTTCGTGCACACTTGTGTTGTATCTAAGTCCTGAGTTCTAATACGATGCTAAATTTGTCGAATCAAATAGAAACTGCACTTAATTAAAATCGATGGCTGAATTTAAATTTTTAATTAAAAATTGTATTTTAAATTAAATTAGAAACATGTAAACTTATTTAAGTGCGAATTTTGAAGATAAATATTGTCCTTAGACACTTACCTTAGTAGTCTTATAATTTGTACATTAAACGTTCAGCAAGTAGAGAACTTAAGTTTGAAACCTACTCTACAAATTATACTCATCAATTCTTCAACTTTTCGAAATATTTCTATAAACTAGTAACGTCAAAGTACAATCATTCTACACAAAGAAGAATATTTAAGTAAAAAAGCTTCATTCGACGTACGAAAAAGAAAGTCTGAAACTTTATCGCCAATTCGACTATCCTATTTGACCCCGTAGTTTTACAAAATTTTTATCGAAACGAATAACGTTGAAAATACCACCTTTCACATTTCCAGCACATCATAAATACGAACTGTTAGGAAACAAAAGTATACAGTACAAGTTACTCGAGTCAAATCGAACAATTCTTCGCCCTTTCCACCCCATTCCATTTTAAATTCATCACGTCTCATCGTTCAGTGCGCGAAATTTAATGCTCTCTCTCTCTGTACTTTCCGATCAGCTTCGAGACAAGCAATGGAATCAGCCACCAGGAGTCTGGTCAGCCGAAGCAAGTGGACAACGAGACGCCGGTGGTTTCACAGGGCTCAGACTCCTACACGGCGCCGGATGGTCAGCAAGTGAGCATCACGTACGTAGCGGACGAGAATGGGTTCCAAGTGCAAGGCTCTCACATCCCCACGGCACCACCAATACCACCAGAGATTCAAAGGGCGTTGGAATGGAACGCGGCTCATCCAGAAGAGGACGACGGCGGTCAACCGCGACCACCTGGCCGAGGTGCGTCCTTTTTCCCTTCCCCTAATGACACTTTAACTCTTCACGACCGCGAGACAAATTGCTCGTTTCCCGGCGCGAGCTGTCGGTGAAATTGATTTTCACACATCGCGTTCACTCAGACGGATTAACCGTTTGCGTACCATGAGCCGCTTTCGCGCTCTTCAGATTTCGTGTCGAAAAAAGCCAGCACATTTGACCGATACAGCAACTTAAAGCGCGTTCACAATTTGTCGAAACGCGTTCGAACTTTTAGACGCATGCACGTCGCATCGCTAATGCTGTCAGTAGCCCAAGTAATACATTTTGTATTTCATTGTTATCTATTACAAATTAATAGTATACACATATATGCGTATATATTTACAGTAGCGGACAATAGTTTAAGACGAAAGGACAGTGTAGAATATAGTTTTATAGTTGGTAAATATTGTCTGTACATTCATTTTTATTGTCACTATGGCAGAACACTATTTATTGATTAGCATAGGATGCAAATTTTGTTTCTCATGCTATTTCTTATAAATTAGTTAGCTTAATTTCGTTGACTCGTTGGTCTTAAACTTTTGTCCGCTACTGTAATTTGTAACAAGTGCTATCGCTATTTTTTAATATATAAGTAGTGTTATTGCGCTCCTCGGCTTTTTTCGACCCATAATTGAAGGATCGTGATCGTGCTTCTTGGTGTTTTTCAACTGTATTTTTTGAAAATTTTCTGGTACGCAAACAGTTAAGAGAAAAACGTTACTAAGAAACGGGAAGGTGCGATTCCATTTCCGATTTTGTAACAAACAATTTGTTTTGATTTCTGAAACGTTGACCGCGGTTTCCGCTTGACAATTGGTTTTAAGTATCGAAAGTGTTTCTCGATGATTAACAGAATTCTCTTTCCGCAGGTTAATCAGCCCAATTATACCTCAAACGTGACCTGATTTCGAGCCAGCTTGCCATGGACAGAACCGACCCTGAGCCTCTGATGCGACCATAAAAATAAATATAGTGTGGTATATTAATCTAGGATTATACATAACAGAAAAAAAAAATAAGGCGCGAGCCAGCCGGTATATAATAACTGTATACATCGAGATCCTTTATCTTACTTGTATAGTTGAAAGTAATGCGCACTGTTCAGCAGTTTACGACAGGATCGTGCCGATGCGCGCACGCTGCTTTCACACGTAAAACGCGAAAAAATGACGACGCTGTCGCGGCTGCGAGAACGCGTGTCGAGTGTCGATAGTATATATTATATATGTATACTTTAACTTGTGATTTTTGTATATAAATAAAAGCGTTTTGCCGAAGAATCTTGTTTTATTGTGTTATGAAGTTCAACGCCTCCACACTCCTACCATTGTTCCTCTTTTCCAAAGCGTAAAACGTGACATAACTGTCTTTTTCTATTTTTCAAACCTTATGTTCATGATTATTAAATATTCCGATGCCATTTTCTAATCCAAAACAACATCTGTATGACGATAGTTTATATATTGTATAACTATACTCATATGCGTAAAACAGATGCTGAAAAACAGAATCTGTATTTGAGTAAGTTATACTTTCAAAAAGACCAGATATACGTATAAAAAATACACATAAATGCTTCATTGAGAAACTTTAACTTGTTTAGTTGTTCTATTCTACTTTACTTTAATACAAGCGTACATTCGGGAATTCTGATATTATTTGGAGTAAAGTACCGATTATGTATTAGCAGAACATGAGCTTCCAAGAGGTGGTAAGTATTAACAGAATAGGTAAGTAACAGGAGAACATGATCTACAAACAGGTGGCACACGATTTCGAGACTCATAAGTATGTTCTGAGCAAAATCATCACTTTGTGTCAGAAGAACAGAATCTAGAAAGAGGTAGCACCCGATTTCGCAACCCGTGCGTACGTTTAGTGTAAAACCATCACTTTGTATCAGGAGAACATGATTTACAAAGAGGTGGCACGCGATTTCGAGACTTATACGTATGTTTTGAGCAAAATCATGATTTTGTATCAGGAGAACATGATCTACAAAGAGGTGGCACGCGATTTCGCGACCCGCGCGTACGTTTAGTGCAAAATCATCATTTTGTATCAGGAGAACATGATCTACAAAGAGGTGGCACGCGATTTCGAGACTTATACGTATGTTTTGAGCAAAATCATGATTTTGTATCAGGAGAACAGAATTTAGAAAGAGGTGGCACCCGATTTCGCGACCCGCACGTACGTTCAGTGCAAAATCATGATTTTGTATCAGGAGAACATGAGTTAGAAGATGGTGGCATGCGATTTCGAGACTTATACGTATGTTTTGAGCAAAATCATGATTTTGTATCAGGAGAACAGAATCTAGAAAGAGGTGGCACCCGATTTCGCGACCCGCGCGTACGTTTAGTGCAAAATCATGATTTTGTATCAGGAGAACATGATTTACAAAGAGGTGGCACCCGATTTCGAGACTTATACGTATGTTTTGAGCAAAATCATGATTTTGTATCAGGAGAACAGAATCTAGAAAGAGGTGGCACCCGATTTCGCGACCCGCGCGTACGTTTAGTGCAAAATCGTCACTTTGTATCAGGAGAACATGATCTACAAAGAGGTGGCACGCGATTTCGAGACTTATACGTATGTTTAGTGCAAAATCATCATTTTGTATCAGGAGAACATGATCTACAAAGAGGTGGCCCCCGATTTCGAGACTTATACGTATGTTTTGAGCAAAATCATGATTTTGTATCAGGAGAACAGAATTTAGAAAGAGGTGGCACCCGATTTCGCGACCCGCGCGTACGTTTAGTGCAAAATCATCATTTTGTATCAGGAGAACATGATCTACAAAGAGGTGGCACGCGATTTCGAGACTTATACGTATGTTTTGAGCAAAATCATGATTTTGTATCAGGAGAACAGAATCTAGAAAGAGGTGGCACCCGATTTCGCGACCCGCGCGTACGTTTAGTGCAAAATCATCATTTTGTATCAGGAGAACATGATCTACAAAGAGGTGGCTCGCGATTTCGAGACTTATACGTATGTTTTGAGCAAAATCATGATTTTGTATCAGGAGAACAGAATCTAGAAAGAGGTGGCACCCGATTTCGTGTCCCGTGCGTACGTTTTGTGCATAATCATCACTTTGTATCAGGAGAACATGATCTACAAAGAGGTGGAACGCGATTCCGAGACTTATACGTATGTTTTGAGCAAAATCATGATTTTGTATCAGGAAAACAGAATTTAGAAAGAGGTGGCATCCGATTTCGCGACCCGCGCGTACGTTTAGTGCAAAATCATCATTTTGTATCAGGAGAACATGATCTACAAAGAGGTGGCACGCGATTTCGAGACTTATACGTATGTTTTGAGCAAAATCATGATTTTGTATCAGGAGAACAGAATTTAGAAAGAGGTGGCACCCGATTTCGCGACCCGCACGTACGTTCAGTGCAAAATCATGATTTTGTATCAGGAGAACATGAGTTAGAAGATGGTGGCATGCGATTTCGAGACTTATACGTATGTTTTGAGCAAAATCATGATTTTGTATCAGGAGAACAGAATCTAGAAAGAGGTGGCACCCGATTTCGCGACCCGCGTGTACGTTTAGTGCAAAATCATCGTTTTGTATCAGGAGAACAGAATCTAGAATGAGGTGGCACCCGATTTCGCGACCCGCGCGTACGTTTAGTGCAAAATCATCATTTTGTATCAGGAGAACATGATCTACAAAGAGGTGGCTCGCGATTTCGAGACTTATACGTATGTTTTGAGCAAAATCATGATTTTGTATCAGGAGTACAGAATCTAGAAAGAGGTGGCACACGATTTCGTGTCCCGTGCGTACGTTTTGTGCAAAATCATCACTTTGTATCAGGAGAACATGATCTACAAAGAGGTGGCACGCGATTTCGAGACTTATACGGATGTTTTGAGCAAAATCATGATTTTGTATCAGGAGAACAGAATCTAGAAAGAGGTGGCACCCGATTTCGCGACCCGCGCGTACGTTTTGTGCAAAATCATCACTTTGTATCAGGAAAACATGATCTACAAAGAGGTGGCACGCGATTTCGAGACTTATACGTATGTTTTGAGCAAAATCATGATTTTGTATCAGGAGAACAGAATCTAGAAAGAGGTGGCACCCGATTTCGAGACCCGCGTGTACGTTTTGTGCAAAATCATCACTTTGTATCAGGAGCACATGATCTACAAAGAGGTGGCACCCGATTTCGAGACTTATACGTATGTTTTGAGCAAAATCATGATTTTGTATCAGGAGAACAGAATCTAGAAAGAGGTGGCACCCGATTTCGTGTCCCGTGCGTACGTTTTGTGCATAATCATCACTTTGTATCAGGAGAACATGATCTACAAAGAGGTGGAACGCGATTCCGAGACTTATACGTATGTTTTGAGCAAAATCATGATTTTGTATCAGGAAAACAGAATTTAGAAAGAGGTGGCATCCGATTTCGCGACCCGCGCGTACGTTTAGTGCAAAATCATCATTTTGTATCAGGAGAACATGATCTACAAAGAGGTGGCTCGCGATTTCGAGACTTATACGTATGTTTTGAGCAAAATCATGATTTTGTATCAGGAGTACAGAATCTAGAAAGAGGTGGCACACGATTTCGTGTCCCGTGCGTACGTTTTGTGCAAAATCATCACTTTGTATCAGGAGAACATGATCTACAAAGAGGTGGCACGCGATTTCGAGACTTATACGTATGTTTTGAGCAAAATCATGATTTTGTATCAGGAGAACAGAATCTAGAAAGAGGTGGCACCCGATTTCGCGACCCCCGCGTACGATAAGTGCAAAATCATCATTTTGTATCAGGAGAACATGATCTACAAAGAGGTGGCACGCGATTTCGAGACTTATACGTATGTTTTGAGCAAAATCATGAATTTGTATCAGGAGAACAGAATCTAGAAAGAGGTGGCACCCGATTTCGTGTCCCGTGCGTATGTTTTGTGCAAAATCATCACTTTGTATCAGGAGAACATGATCTACAAAGAGGTGGCACGCGATTTCGAGACTTATACGTATGTTTTGAGCAAAATCATGATTTTGTATCAGGAGAACAGAATCTAGAAAGAGGTGGCACCCGATTTCGCGACCCGCGCGTACGTTTAGTGCAAAATCATCATTTTGTATCAGGAGAACATGATCTACAAAGAGGTGGCACCCGATTTCGAGACTTATACGTATGTGTTGAGCAAAATCATGATTTTGTATCAGGAGAACAGAATTTAGAACGAGGTGGCACCCGATTTCGCGACCCGCGCGTACGTTTAGTGCAAAATCATCATTTAGTATCAGGAGAACATGATCTACAATGAGGTGGCACCCGATTTCGAGACTTATACCTATGTTTTGAGCAAAATCATGATTTTGTATCAGGAAAACAGAATTTAGAAAGAGGTGGCACCCGATTTCGCGACCCGCACGTACGTTTAGTGCAAAATCATGATTTTGTATCAGGAGAACATGATCTACAAAGAGGTGGCACGCGATTTCGAGACTTATACGTATGTTTTGAGCAAAATCATGATTTTCTATCAGGAGAACATGATCTACAAAGAGGTGGCACGCGATTTCGCGACCCGCGCGCACGTTTAGTGCAAAATCATGATTTTGTATCAGGAGAACATGATCTACAAAGAGGTGGCACGCGATTTCGAGACTTATACGTATGTTTTGAGCAAAATCATCATTTTGTATCAGGAGAACATGATCTACAAAGAGGTGGCACGCGATTTCGAGACTTGTACGTATGTTTTGAGCAAAATCATGATTTTCTATCAGGAGTACAGAATCTAGAAAGAGGTGGCACCCGATTTCGTGTCCCGTGCGTACGTTTTGTGCAAAATCATCACTTTGTATCAGGAGAACATGATCTACAAAGAGGTGGCACGCGATTTCGAGACTTATACGTATGTTTTGAGCAAAATCATGATTTTGTATCAAGAGAACATGATCTACAAAGA
Organism: Tetrapedia diversipes; assembly: GCA_033822845.1. Lineage (NCBI taxonomy): Eukaryota > Metazoa > Arthropoda > Insecta > Hymenoptera > Apidae > Tetrapedia > Tetrapedia diversipes. Next base: position 219,723 of record JAOPTO010002182.1, on the reverse strand, counting down.
GGTGGCAAGCGATTTCGCGACCCGCGCGCACGTTTAGTGCAAAATCATGATTTTGTATCAGGAGAACATGATCTACAAAGAGGTGGCACGCGATTTCGAGACTTATACGGATGTTTTGAGCAAAATCATGATTTTGTATCAGGAGAACAGAATCTAGAAAGAGGTGGCACCCGATTTCGTGACCCGTGCGTACGTTTTGTGCAAAATCATCATTTTGTATCAGGAGAACATGATCTACAAAGAGGTGGCACGCGATTTCGAGACTTATACGTATGTTTTGAGCAAAATCATGATTTTGTATCAGGAGAACAGAATCTAGAAAGAGGTGGCACCCGTTTTTGCGACCCGCGCGTACGTTTTGTGCAAAATCATCACTTTGTATCAGGAGAACTTGATCTACAAAGAGGTGGCACGCGATTTCGAGACTTATACGTATGTTTTGAGCAAAATCATGATTTTGTATCAGGAGAACAGAATTTAGAACGAGGTGGCACCCGATTTCGCGACCCGCGCGTACGTTTAGTGCAAAATCATCATTTAGTATCAGGAGAACATGATCTACAAAGAGGTGGCACCCGATTTCGAGACTTATACCTATGTTTTGAGCAAAATCATGGTTTTGTATCAGGAAACAGAATTTAGAAAGAGGTGGCACCCGATTTCGCGACCCCCGCGTACGTTTAGTGCAAAATCATCATTTTGTATCAGGAGAACATGATCTACAAAGAGGTGGCACGCGATTTCGAGACTTATACGGATGTTTTGAGCAAAATCATGATTTTGTATCAGGAAAACAGAATCTAGAAAGAGGTGGCACCCGATTTCGCGACCCCCGCGTACGTTTTGTGCAAAATCATCATTTTGTATCAGGAGAACATGATCTACAAAGAGGTGGCAAGCGATTTCGAGACTTATACGTATGTTTTGAGCAAAATCATGATTTTGTATCAGGAGAACAGAATCTAGAAAGAGGTGGCACCCGATTTCGCGACCCGCGCGTACGTTTCGTGCAAAATCATGATTTTGTATCAGGAGAACATGATTTACAAAGAGGTGGCACCCGATTTCGCGACCCCCGCGTACGTTTAGTGCAAAATCATCATTTTGTATCAGGAGAACAGAATCTAGAAAGAGGTGGCACCCGATTTCGCGACCCGCGCGTACGTTTAGTGCAAAATCATCATTTTGTATGAGGAGAACATGATCTACAAAGAGGTGGCACGCGATTTCGAGACTTATACGTATGTTTTGAGCACAATCATGATTTTGTATCAGGAGAACAGAATCTAGAAAGAGGTGGCACCCGATTTCGCGACCCCCGCGTACGTTTAGGGCAAAATCATCATTTTGTATCAGGAGAACATGATCTACAAAGAGGTGGCACGCGATTTCGAGACTTATACGTATGTTTTGAGCAAAATCATGATTTTGTATCAGGAAAACAGAATCTAGAAAGAGGTGGCACCCGATTTCGCGACCCCCGCGTACGTTTAGTGCAAAATCATCATTTTGTATCAGGAGAACATAATCTACAAAGAGGTGGCACGCGATTTCGAGACTTATACGTATGTTTTGAGCAAAATCATGATTTTGTATCAGGAGAACAGAATTTAGAATGAGGTGGCACCCGATTTCGCGACCCGCGCGTACGTTTAGTGCAAAATCATGATTTTGTATCAGGAGAACATGATCTACAAAGAGGTGGCACCCGATTTCGAGACTTATACGTATGTTTTGAGCAAAATCATGATTTTGTATCAGGAGAACAGAATTTAGAAAGAGGTGGCACCCGATTTCGCGACCCGCGCGTACGTTTAGTGCAAAATCATCATTTTGTATCAGGAGAACATGATCTACAAAGAGGTGGCACGCGATTTCGAGACTTATACGTATGTTTTGAGCAAAATCATGATTTTGTATCAGGAGAACAGAATCTAGAAAGAGGTGGCACCCGATTTCGCGACCCCCGCGTACGTTTAGTGCAAAATCATGATTTTGTATCAGGAGAACATGATCTACAAAGAGGAGGCACGCGATTTCGAGACTTATACGTATGTTTTGAGCAAAATCATGATTTTGTATCAGGAGAACAGAATTTAGAAAGAGGTGGCACCCGATTTCGCGACCCCCGCGTACGTTTAGTGCAAAATCATCATTTTGTATCAGGAGAACATGATCTACAAAGAGGTGGCACCCGATTTCGAGACTTATACGTAGGTTTTGAGCAAAATCATGATTTTCTATCAGGAGTACAGAATCTAGAAAGAGGTGGCACCCGATTTCGTGTCCCGTGCGTACGTTTTGTGCAAAATCATCACTTTGTATCAGGAGAACATGATCTACAAAGAGGTGGCACGCGATTTCGAGACTTATACGGATGTTTTGAGCAAAATCATGATTTTGTATCAGGAGAACAGAATCTAGAAAGAGGTGGCACCCGATTTCGCGACCCGCGCGTACGTTTTGTGCAAAATCATCATTTTGTATCAGGAGAACATGATCTACAAAGAGGTGGCACGCGATTTCGAGACTTATACGTATGTTTTGAGCAAAATCATGATTTTGTATCAGGAGAACAGAATCTAGAAAGAGGTGGCACCCGTTTTTGCGACCCGCGCGTACGTTTTGTGCAAAATCATCACTTTGTATCAGGAGAACTTGATCTACAAAGAGGTGGCACGCGATTTCGAGACTTATACGTATGTTTTGAGCAAAATCATGATTTTGTATCAGGAGAACAGAATTTAGAACGAGGTGGCACCCGATTTCGCGACCCCGCGCGTACGTTTAGTGCAAAATCATCATTTAGTATCAGGAGAACAGAATCTAGAAAGAGGTGGCACCCGATTTCGCGACCCTCGCGTACGTTTAGTGCAAAATCATCATTTTGTATCAGGAGAACATGATTTACAAAGAGGTGGCACTCGATTTCGCGACCCCCGCGTACGTTTAGTGCAAAATCATCATTTTGTATCAGGAGAACATGATCTACAAAGAGGTCGCACGCGATTTCGAGACTTATACGTATGTTTTGAGCAAAATCATGATTTTGTATCAGGAGAACAGATTTTAGAAAGAGGTGGCACCCGATTTCGCGACCCGCGCGTACGTTTAGTGCAAAATCATGATTTTGTATCAGGAGAACATGATCTACAAAGAGGTGGCACCCGATTTCGAGACTTATACGTATGTTTTGAGCAAAATCATGATTTTGTATCAGGAGAACATGATCTACAAAGAGGTGGCACGCGATTTCGAGACTTATACGTATGTTTTGAGCAAAATCATGATTTTGTATCAGGAGAACATGATCTACAAAGAGGTGGCACGCGATTTCGAGACTTATACGTATGTTTTGAGCAAAATCATCATTTTGTATCAGGAGAAATGATCTACAAAGAGGTGGCACCCGATTTCGAGACTTATACGTATGTTTTGAGCAAAATCATGAATTTGTATCAGGAGAACAGAATCTAGAAAGAGGTGGCACCCCGATTTCGTGTCCCGTGCGTACGTTTTTGCAAAATCATCACTTTGTATCAGGAGAACATGATCTACAAAGAGGTGGCACGCGATTTCGAGACTTATACGTATGTTTTGAGCAAAATCATGATTTTGTATCAAGAGAACATGATCTACAAAGAGGTGGCAAGCGATTTCGCGACCCGCGCGCACGTTTAGTGCAAAATCATGATTTTGTATCAGGAGAACATGATCTACAAAGAGGTGGCACGCGATTTCGAGACTTATACGGATGTTTTGAGCAAAATCATGATTTTGTATCAGGAGAACAGAATCTAGAAAGAGGTGGCACCCGATTTCGTGACCCGTGCGTACGTTTTGTGCAAAATCATCATTTTGTATCAGGAGAACATGATCTACAAAGAGGTGGCACGCGATTTCGAGACTTATACGTATGTTTTGAGCAAAATCATGATTTTGTATCAGGAGAACAGAATCTAGAAAGAGGTGGCAACCGTTTTTTGCGACCCGCGCGTACGTTTTGTGCAAAATCATCACTTTGTATCAGGAGAACTTGATCTACAAAGAGGTGGCACGCGATTTCGAGACTTATACGTATGTTTTGAGCAAAATCATGATTTTGTATCAGGAGAACAGAATTTAGAACGAGGTGGCACCCGATTTCGCGACCCGCGCGTACGTTTAGTGCAAAATCATCATTTAGTATCAGGAGAACATGATCTACACAAGAGGTGGCACCCGATTTCGAGACTTATACCTATGTTTTTGAGCAAAATCATGGTTTTGTATCAGGAAAACAGAATTTAGAAAGAGGGGGCACCCGTTTTCGCGACCCCCGCGTACGTTTAGTGCAAAATCATCATTTTGTATCAGGAGAACAGAATCTAGAAAGAGGTGGCACCCGATTTCGCGACCCGCGTGTACGTTTAGTGCAAAATCATCGTTTTGTATCAGGAGAACAGAATCTAGAATGAGGTGGCACCCGATTTCGCGACCCGCGCGTACGTTTAGTGCAAAATCATCATTTTGTATCAGGAAAACATGATCTACAAAGAGGTGGCCCCCGATTTCGAGACTTATACGTATGTTTTGAGCAAAATCATGATTTTGTATCAGGAGAACAGAATCTAGAAAGAGGTGGCACCCGATTTCGCGACCCGCGCGTACGTTTAGTGTTTTGTGCAAAATCATGATTTTGTATCAGGAGAACATGAGTTAGAAGATGGTGGCATGCGATTTTGCTATCCTTGAGTATGTTTTGTGCAAAATCATGGTTTTGTGTTAGGAGATCCACCTCTTTCTTGATTATGTCCTCCTGATACAAAATTATGATTTTGCTGAAAACATACGCACGAGTCGCGAAATCGAGTGCCACTTCTTTCTAGATCATGTTCCCCTGTTACGAAATCACGATTTTGCTGAAAACGTATGCCCGAGTCGCGAAATCGCGTGCCCACTTCTTGTATCTCTTGTTCTTCTGACACAATTGGCACTTTTTTCCGTAAGTCCAAATTAAATTCTGCTCTGAATCATTGTGTTGTATGAGGAATATTTATGTTAGTAGGAGATGGAATTCCGTTTCGCTACTCTGGCTTTCATGCGTTTCTTCTAAAGATACTTCTTATTGTATATCGAAGTGAATCCATCTTTTATGGGTCCTCACATGATGTAAGTTTGTCAGATATTTCGAAATATGTATTTCTTGAAACCATCTGAAGCACGCAATGTGATAGTTCGAATCAGAAAGGTTTGAAAAGATTACAAAATTTCTAGTGTTCATGATTAAGCCATGATTCATTCGGCATTCGCCCATGGTTTATTCACGAATCTCGATCAAAATACGTGTTTCTTAAGCTGTCCATTTTTGTCTTCTGCGCTCCAAAGTGTGTTGAATATTCAAATAAATGGAAGACTGATGATGCGATATTTGTCTCAACGAATCGGCTTGTGTGGTATTTTAAGACTGTATAATGTCTTGTGTGAAATATTCAGAAGTCCGTGATTATGCTCATTAGAACTGTGTTTTCTTTGACAAATCATATTTCAGAAGTACGAACAAGTGACGTGAGGAAGGTCACTGTAGTTTACGAGATTTTATTATTTGCTCACATTATTGTTATGTTACGTTTTTAAAGTAGTGCGTTCACGTTAATTAGCATTGTGTTTGATGTTCGGTGTTTTTCACTTTAATCGTTTTACGTGAATTTCACATTCCATTATATTTAATTTTACGTTATAAGTATGTATATTAATATTTAGATTATGAATAAATTTCTATTATGTTGGATTTGTATTATGAATAGAAGAAGATGTTTTTGAAGTTACGTAATTATACTAAAATGGAACAATATCAATAAATTAAATAGTAAATTTATACACCTTGTATTATGAATACGTTTTTCTGATAGATTTATTTCAAGAGTAATAGAAATGTCTTTCATAAGAAATAATTGTGTTACTGTATTAGATCAACTAGTATGAATAGGATAACCTTTCATAATTACGAAGTATATTCGTTTTATTTCTTGAAGCTAGAATAGCATATAAACTTTTATAGTTTTCGCGCAATCGAGTAAAAACAAATATTTGTTTGGTATAGCTTTACATTTGTTATACTGAAATAGAGGGAAACATAGAAATAAGAATTTATTTTATTGATATGCACCAAAAAATACGAACGTAAAAAGCAATCCGTACAATTTTTGTATAAAAGCTAGTATAACAGTAACTGATTTACTGAAGTGCATAGAAAGTTGAAATTAACGAATATATTATTTAATAAAATCGTATTAAAAAGGTTGCATTAACCTTTTAAAGAATAATTTTCTTCGTTCCCAGCAATAGTTCATGTTAATTTACATCATTAATTATAATGTACAGGAATACATAAACCTGTTTAACCATCTTACATTCTTTTTAATCTTACCTACATAAATTCCGTTAAAATATGAATACACGTTCTAAATAATATGCATAATAGCATAATTTCTAATACCACCTAGAACCGTTTTACCTTAAGCACATACAAATCGTATCTTTATGTAACAAATAACTTTTAATCGACTGTACAAGATTGTATTTAAAAAATAAATTTACAACGACGATGTATCTGAAATATTTTAACGACCATGAAAAATAAAAGAGTAAAAAGAGAACGTTAACTTTTCACGAGAAAAGAAATTATTTCGCACGAAGAATGTTAATTTTAATCCAAAGGCCATTCTGTATGTATTATTTCTCTCGAGTCCCGCAAACTATCTTTTATTATTGCTCAAATAAAATATTCGTGGTTATTACTCGTTTACCTTGTTACAGACAAACAACGCAAGCCTCCCTTTCTGCCCGTCGGTATAGTAATTACACCTCTTCAGACAAAGCGCCTCAAAAGTAAGGCGTGCGAAACGATGAGTGACGAATAATTTGTACATTTATAGTAAATACGTATACACGGTAACAGCTAATTGGCGATGCAGGCGCGGATTGATTACAGGTTGTTCGTCCCATAATCCAGCCGGGAAGGTTTCCTTTAATACGTGATACCGGTCATACGAAAGCCGAACCGGTATCACCGAGTGACATTTGAACGCAAAATGTCGGTGATAGCGGAGAGTTACTTCAAACTATAAAAGGTGTACGCGATGGACGTGTGCACGCCAGTAGGATTTCGCGCGTGGCACCTGGAAAATCACGAATCGAGGTTAGACCAACAAGCAGCCATTACTAACAACGGAATCGATCGGGCTCGTGCCTTCATTTCACCCGCTATCCTTCGCGTACTATTAACATGCATGCGGTTTTGCAGCTTCTTGCGCTGTTCGTACGCCGTTCGCGTTAATCGAATCGCTAATAGAACAGCTTAATCGAATTAAACGCTGACAATGGGGTAATTACTTAATCAGCTAGATCTACGATCGGCCATTCATCATAATTCTAACGAGATACGACTTCGACAAGCAAAAGCGAAGCTTCCTAACGCGCGTTACATTAAAAACTGAAAGATGGAGAGGCTCGTATATATACTAAACTGTTGATTGATTAACCGTAGTGTGACGTTAGGTTAAAGAAAATAGACGAAGAAAGTATCCCAGGTGTAAGTACCACGCAAAACTTCTTCCTGCTTTTTTTTTTTAAGCAACCTTCTCGGAAGTTTCGCTTTCAGCAATGTTATACTCGATTAGCTGTCAATCTATAGAATATCAGTCTATAGAATATAGAGTCTCAATATCAATCTCATTTATTAGTTTCATTGTTTAACTAAACGATTCTGAAGAATATTAGCATTAAAGGGCAAGCAAACAATCAAAACGAATTTTGAGACAATTTAATATTAATGTTAACCTAATTATTAATTCGATTGTTAAACGTTACAAAATCTTTTCGCTAATCTCTGCTACAGGCACTCGTTATGTACTCTCTCATCGGTCTCATTTATTAGTTTCACCGTTTAACCAAACAATTCTGAAGAATATTAGCATTACAGGGCAAGCAAACAAGCAAAACGAATTTTGAGACAATTTAATACTAATATTAACTTAATTATTAGCTTAATTGTTAAAAGTAACAAAGTCTTTTCGCTAATCTCTGCTACAGGCACGCGTTATGTACTCTCTCATCGGTCTCATTTATTAGTTTCACCGTTTAACCAAACAATTCTGAAGAATATCAGCATTACAGGGCTTTCAAAGAAGCAAAACGAATTTTGAGACAATTTAATACTAATGTTAACTCAATTACTAACTTAATTGTTAAAAGTAACAAAGTCTTTTCGCTAATCTCTGCTACAGGCACGCGTTATGTACTCTCTCATCGGTCTCATTTATTAGTTTCACCGTTTAACCAAACAATTCTGAAGAATATCAGCATTACAGGGCTTTCAAAGAAGCAAAACGAATTTTGAGACAATTTAATACTAATGTTAACTCAATTACTAACTTAATTGTTAAAAGTAACAAAGTCTTTTCGCTAATCTCTGCTACAGGCACGCGTTATGTACTCTCTCATCGTTTGTCTGTCGTGCTTGATGGTAATGGCGCTGGCCGTGGACAATCCGATTGCCATCGTCAGTCAAAGCCAAGATATCAGCCCGGACGGCAGTTTTTACTCGAAATGGGAGTCCGCTAACGGGATCGCGTACGAGGAACAGGGTACCCTGAAAAATGCTGGCCAGAAGGACACGGAGGCCGAGGAGGTTCGCGGTTCAGCCTCGTGGACAGCGCCAGACGGCACGAAAATCAACCTCGGCTGGCTGGCGAACGAAAATGGTGCCACTTTTCAAGGGGCGCATCTGCCAACGCCACCACCCACACAACCGATACCGGTGCTCATTCAACGAGCTCTCGACTGGATAGCCGCACATCCTAACAAAGACGAGAAGAACAGATTGTAGTTCTCCGCGACGTCTCATTTTTATCCGTGGAAAGTCCTGTGAATGTCCTGTCAACTGCGTGTTTTGTGCTCTTTTCCCTGATCGATTCCAAGGAGTTATACCTTTTCACAAGAGGGTTCCATCGGGATTCATTGAAATACGTTATCCTCGTGTAAATCGAACGAATAAATTGTGATACAGAAAATTTGCGTAAATGTAACATTCGAACGAGAGTACCGCGAATTTTGCAAGTACTGTTGTTTGAAGGTATAATAGTTTGTGAAAAACGTTCTGCAAAAATAAATATGTGAAAACCTGAATTACCTTGTGCTTTCTATTATTTTATTTTATATGAAACCTTTGTTCTTTATTATTTTAGTATGAATATTAATTAACTATTTTATTTATTATTAAATTTTCATTATTTATTATGTTATTTAATATTAGAATAATATTAATTAACTATATTTTGATTGGAAATTTGGGATAAATGATGTCCCATTTTGAATTGAAATATTTTGATAATACTATCGTTAATATTGTAAGTATTAAGATTTTATTAAGTGGATCGCAAAACAATTTGCATGAATTTCATTTCACATGTTCAAATAGATAAAGTATATAAGTTAATTTACTTGCGCCGTATAGTCTTCTTTTTAAACCTAACATCGACATCGTTTTCCTTATGATTGGAAAGACAGAGAATTGAAAGGTAAAGACCACACATGACTAGGTGTTTAGTATTTCATATTAGTGGGGAGGACGGAAAAGTTGTGGATATGTAGAAAAGATTGGGAAACAGTTGCAGAAGAGAAAGTGTTAATGAAAACATAGCAGAAAAGGAATGGCGGCCGAAGACGCTATAAATAGACATAAAGCCTTGAGGTTATTAAAAACGAGTAAAAAGATTATGTTTATTAATGTGTGGTTAACGCTATTCTAATTACGAAATTTCTGAGTTTTCTCTAAATGCTCACAATTTATCTCCTCTTGATGCCTTTATAAAAATGCATTCCCAATGAATTTTAATTAGGTATCTTAATAACATCTTTATAACAACCATTTCAAACTGCATTGGGATAAAAACAACATGTCATTAATTAACTCTTTAACTCCAAGCAAATGTTCTCAACCGTTCATATTGCAATTCATTTTTCGTTATTAACCTTTCGAGTCTCATTTAAATCAATTTTAAACCTAAATCAATAATTTGTGATTAGATCATCGAACTATTGCCAAAATTATATACCTTTAAACATTTAAAGGAGTTTAAAGGAGTTCATTCACAACCATTCAAGAAATTCGTCACGGATTCCCAGTCAGGAACAACGCGATCCATCCGTTATTATTTTGTCAAACATTTAACACTTCATTTTAAAGGAGGTCAAAACGACCCAATTTGTAATTTTTCGTAGAAACGTGGTAAACTTACTGTAATGCCTACATATTTGAAAATTTCCAATGATTTTTACTATGATTGCTAAAATTTGTTTCTCTTATATTGGGTACAGGTAGCCCTCCTACAACACGGCATCCTATAACACAGTTTCGTTATAACACGATAAGAAAATTGCAAAAATCTTTGTGCAACACTGTACTTCTAGTATAAGCGAGGGTTGCCGTATTAACCGTTTGAGTTAATAATTTAACATTAAAAAAATTACAAGGCCTAAACTTAGCTGAAAATCTAGTCATTTTTCTTCACCTTCCGCTGAAAGAAACCGAAAATTCAAAAGGGAGTTGCAAAACTATTTAGCTCCACACCGATGAATTTATAGCGACCTGGTAAGAACCAACAAACAAAGTGCAATTATAGATTTTTTTAAGGGGGAGAAACGTGCAAAAATAAACTGAAATAAACTGAAGGTAATATCATTCTACCGAAAAAATGTTCTCGATTAATTATACTGAGCAATGACAACGGAGAAATTTATTAAATTAAAATAATATATTTGTTGTTTTTTGTTTTGTGTTGTACATACATTTTTAAATTTTTGATAAAAATGAAGTTGTTTATGTAGAATTAAAAAGAAGAAGTTGTTTTTAACAAGTTTTCGTAACCCCCATTTTTGTACTAACTCTGGGTCTCGTACAACACGGTTTCACACAACACGGCATTTTCAAGGAACCCATCTACCGTGTTATAGGAGGTTTACCTGTACTTTTTTCTTTCAATTTTCAATTTGATTTCTTTACCCCCAATGAGTATATTCCAATCGGCGGTAGTTCTACTGTTAAATTCTTAAACGAGGTTTACGATTAAAAATCCGAGTCGCGATCCCAGCCTGTTCCACGATAAATGACCGACTCGAAGGAAAAAGGGGAACGTCAGCGTTGCAACTTGTCGCGAATCTCGGCGAGACGACGTGCGGATTTCGCGGGCGCGATCTATTTGCAAGCGAAATAGGGCGCGACAGGTGCAACGCGATAGCACGGAAGTCGGGGTCGAAGGTTGCCGTTGCGGCGAAGGAGACAGAGAAATATTGCGTAAGTGTCGGAGTACGAAAGTTGCTCGTTGCAGCAGCTGCATCGTCGACGCCGACGACGTCGTTGTCCTCGTTCGTTTGGATTACACGCGCCTTGGGGTAGACACGAAGAACCATCCGCTCGTGTAAACAGCTAGCGCGCCTATTTACGGATTATTTCGCTAAATTGTTTGCGTTGCCGCGGTTGCAATGAAAATAGACCGGCTATGCGTCACGACACGCGGAAACGGTGAAGTTTCATAAGTCGCGGCTTGTTAACCCTTTCGCTACGAGCGTCGGCTATAGACGGCATCCGTGCTACTACCTGTGCGCACCAGTGTCGTCTTTTAGAATCTACCATTCTGAATGAACACTCAGTCAACCGAATTGGGAGATCTCCCATTCTTTCTTTCTATCGTCGATTCTACTTACTTTTGTTACTAGCTATCACGTTGAATGCCATGGGGGTCAGCGGTGACCGGCACTCAACTTGATGGTGGCGCCGTGGGGGTCACCGGTGATCGGCGCGCTCAAATTGATAGAAATCCATAATTTAAAATCTTTTTTATTTCCCAATGTATATTATCACTTTGTCCCTTTCCAGCTATCTAATTTCAAGTATGGTTTTTGAAATAAAATTATAAACATTTGTGGCCCACCGGTGGTCCACGCCGGGTAGAATGTGTTAAAGTAAGTAAAAAGAGGGGGGTTCGGCTCGATATGCAGCCCAAGACACTTGGCCCTCTTAATTATTATTAATTTCTTCTCCTATTTATTTGGATGTCGTGTCTTTTAGCATACACGACAGGTCGATAAGAAACATGTGTAGACGACAAGAATGGAAAAGGTAACACAGAGCAAAGCTTAATGGAGGTAGTTGGATAAGAAGTAAGGAAGATGATCGGTGAAAGTTGTTTATGATATAGATTCAGAGTGACACGTTTGTATTAAAGCGTGGGCGGTTGTTCAATGAAAGGAGTGCGATAACACCGGATGGAAGGAATAAATGAGGAAATTATTCGAAACTGAAACATACAAGACAAAAATTCACTCAAACGATATTTCAATACGAAACAAATTACTGCATGAAATTATATGTGGAATACGCCCTTGTATATTCGTTTACAGTTATTTTAAGAATTGTAACAAAAGACGTTAAAATCACGAAACCTAACTATTTTCAATAACTAGTATAATAATATAAATTAGAAGCGGTTTAAAATTAAAATGAGAATTAAGAGAGAAAATTAATCGAGGAAGAAATAAGTAATAATAAAATTGATCGATGTAAAGAAGGGAATGACGAGTGAAAAATAATTTACGACAAGAAAGATAATTATACAACAGAAACGAATAACTGGTAGCTCTAACAAATTACATAGATGCTGCACTTGTACATTGCCGCAACTTAAACAACAAAAGATATAAAAATAATTTATGAATACGTAAATGACTAATAAAAATATCGTTGAACGTTAAACTGCATTATTCTGATGGGCACACTCATACGAGTTATTGCATTTATTAAAAAATCTTGATTTTATAATTGTAAAAGAGTAGATTCAGATAAAACTTCTCAATACAGGTAAACTGGAGTTCAGTGTGTCTAAAGGACAAACGAGATGTGAGACAAATTGACAAATATATTACGTTATAAAATGAAACAGTTTAATCTGCGCTATAAATATTTACAGCTTGTAAACGTACGAGTTAATGATATTTTCAAGGCATTAAGCAAGAAGGAGAGTTTCGTGTGCTGCGCAGAGAAAGACACCGAAATATATTCGAGGATTCGTCTTTGTTTAAAACTTTGGTGATTGATTTATGATTCCTGACGGGTGCTGTAATGATGCCTTTGAAAGGCTATCGGATGAAGATTAAAAGTTTCACCGATGGCTCTGGCAATAGACGACAGATGGTGGAACGACCGAGCATTATGTAATTCCATTGTAAATGTGGAACAGATTCCGGGTACTAAAATAAAAAGGAATGATGTTGTCAGCTGTGAAAGTTCAACGAAAGTTTCAGGCATAATCAATTCCTCAGTCGTCGAAGGAGGAGCACCGACGTGTGAAGTTGACGTAAAACAGCTCGAGAGAGTTAGATAATAATACGTCCCGTTAATTAGCTAACATGTGTACATATTAAATCAGCAGTTCATAACAATTAATTGCTCGATGGTAGTTTTATGACCTGTACCTTATTTGTTACTTCTTATGTAATACAAAATTATTGAATTTGAAATGCAAAGAATTTCACAAATTATTATATTTGTGAACATAAGCATCGATATCGTGATTTTACATTATATTACATTTAAACATGTGATATTTTTTAGAGGAACAATTTAATAAACTCAGAGAAGAATGATTATTGTTTAAAAGTTCTATAAATCAGCAGTTCATAACAATTAATTGCTCGATGGTAGTTTTATGACCTGTACCTTATTTGTTACTTCTTATGTAATACAAAATTATTGAATTTGAAATGCAAAGAATTTCACAAATTATTATATTTGTGAACATAAGCATCGATATCGTGATTTTACATTATATTACATTTAAACATGTGATATTTTTTAGAGGAACAATTTAATAAACTCAGAGAAGAATGATTATTGTTTAAAAGTTCTATACTCACTATATTCACTTTGGTTTTGTACTAATGAATACGATGTAGTGTTCGAAATAAAGATAAAATTTAATTACGGCTTCAATATTTTATCACAATATTTCTATAACACAATAATATAATATAACTAGGTTTACGGGACCCGTCAATTTGACGGATATCGGATTTTATGAGCAAGATTTGCAAAGACAATTACTATTATTCTTAGGAATTTTTGGTAACTTTTGTTAATAGAATAGTAAATGTTATTTTGATATTTTTAGGATATTTGTTCGGGAGCACCTAAAACCCCAACTCTGGTTTAAAAAAAAAATTTTCAAAAACCTTCCCGGGGATATACCTAATAATTTCCCAAATTTTCACGACGATCGGATGTATGGTTTTCGAATCTATCGAGTACAGACAGACAGACAGACACACACACACATTCATTTTTATATATATATAGATGAAACAGATCTAACCAATTCTTTCAATTTCAATCTCGATTAGTGTGCTATTCGCTATTTAATGCCATTTCGCTCGATTCTACCCGAACATAATATTCTGCGTTGCAATATTTTGCTGCTTTATTTACAAGGAAGTGCATCAAAAGGTGAACAGGTCCTCATTGTCCGCGTGACCTGCGCCTTTGAATAAATTACTTCCAGGGCGTCCTTTATGTCGGCGGGTTCGCGATTGATTAACGATGGCAAGTCAACTCTAACAGCGAGCACGTGCTTAAAACGTTGTACTACGCCGTGCTGAAACTTTCTATCGTAAATCAGCGTGCTCCTTAGAGAGCACGGCTCGAACGGGGACAGATCAAGTTCCTCGAAGAAAAAGTTCCTTTGCGCTCTTCCAGAATGCAACACGGGATTCGTGTATTATACTTACGGGTCCCGAGCGCAGCGGGATTATTTCGACGGCGCGTACCGGACTGATATGAATAATTGGAGCGGAATCGTAAATAATGACAGGGAAGTGTCAACAGGGAGGTAGAGAGGGGGGGGGGAGAAGGTAAGTTGAAGTTCGCGTGCAGTTGCAGCGTAACTCTGCAGCCGGCGGACTGCATCCCTGGCCAACTTTGCCTGACCTACCTTTTCCTGAAGCGACCATAAACTAGACTTAATCCGATCTGCGTTTATATTTGACCCGGCCGACAGTTTCGCTTAGACTGGACAAATTCCTGGACCCCAAAGAATAAATACAGGATTCGTATGAAGTTTCGATTAAAGTTGAGGATGACAGTTCGGAAAGCTTGTTTTCTCAAGCAGACAAACAAATTATTAACGCAGTGCGTCATCGAAGTTTCAAATTCACTCTAATGTGGTATGGGTGTAAAATTAGATGAAAGTAATTTATCAGTAGCTTGAGTCATCAATAAAGAAATGAGTAATTTAATTAGGTACACCTTTCATGTTCCTATCTTCAAATAGTTTCGTCGAAAGTTGATCATCCAAGGTAAAAGATTCGATTATTCCCGTGAAAACAATGTTCAGATCGATAATCGAACAAATTATTAGCGCAGTGTGTCATCAAAATTTTAAATTCACTCTAATGTGGTATCGCGTAAAATTAGATGAAAGTAATTTATCAGTAGCTTGAGTCATCGATAAAGAAATGAGTAATTTAATTAGGTACACCTTTCATGTTCCTATCTTCAAATAGTTTCGTCGAAAGTTGATCATCCAAGGTAAAAGATTCGATTATACCCGTGAAAACAATGTTCGGATCGATAATCGAACAAATTATTAGCGCAGTGTGTCATCAAAATTTTAAATTCACTCTAATGTGATATCGCGTAAAATTAGACGAAAGTAATTTATCAGTAGCTTGAGTCATCGATAAAGAAATGAGTAATTTAATTAGGTACACCTTTCATGTTTCTATCTTGAAATAGTTTCGTCGAAAGTTGATCATCCAAGGTAAAAGATTCGATTATACCCGTGAAAACAATGTTCGGATCGATAATCGAACAAATTATTAGCGCAGTGTGTTATCAAAATTTTAAATTCACTCTAATGTGATATCGCGTAAAATTAGACGAAAGTAATTTATCAGTAGCTTGAGTCATCGATAAAGAAATGAGTAATTTAATTAGGTACACCTTTCATGTTTCTATCTTGAAATAGTTTCGTCGAAAGTTGATCATCCAAGGTAAAAGATTCGATTATTCCCGTGAAAACAATGTTCAATCGTTATCTCCGATATGATCGATAAACAGACAATACCGAACGAAACCGCAGAATGTAATACATTCCATGCGTTTGTAAATCGATAACAGAACTTAACGTCGATCGAGAAATTCGCGAACGATCATGGGTAAGCAAATAAATTCATCATGTCTCTTGAATTGCAACATTTATTCCGTATGCATCGTAAAATGTACCCGGCAACGATCATCTGTCGTTGCCCGATGGTACATGCTCGCGTCTGCATGCGTTACAATACACGATACACGATGCATATAATAATACGACACATAGTATATCGATATAAAATACAATACATGTATACATACGTATATATATACGTTCATAAAAGTATGCAATAAATATTTACAACAAATTGAACCAGAGTGAGTACGCGTTTCGTTAGAGCTTGAGGGGGCGGCAAGAGGCGACGACTGGGCGACTCATCGTAAAATACATATGGTGGAAGAAAACTGAATGCGGCTCGCTGAGATCACTGACGCGATTCACGTCCTATCCTTTATACTTGGTTCTGGTCCTCTTTGCTCGGGTTCGCCGCTATCCAGTCGAGCGCTTTCTGAATGAGCTGCGGTATTTCCGGCGTGGTGGGCAGGTGAGCGCCCTGGGGCTGGAAACCGTTCTCGTCCGCCACGTACGTCAGCGAGATCTGCTGGCCGTCGTCGCTGGCGTAGCTGAAGCTACCCTGCGCGTTCATCGCCTCGGTCTCCTGGCCGGCGTTCTCCAGGTGTCCCTCTTCCTGCGCCTTGATCCCGTTCCCGGCCTCGTAGCTCCATTTGTACGACCCGTCCGGGTTCGGGCCCTCCTGGCTTTGGCTGACGATCGGTATCACGTCCTCCGCGGGGGCGGCTGCCGTGCAACCGATTAGCGCGATCACGACTATCTGTATATACAGGAAATGATTCGATGAATAGATTGATGGATCGTAGATTTTCATGGTCGCGTCCATAACGATTTTTAAATCGTCGAAGTTTCAGCAGGGTGAATGCATACTTTTTGATTTTTATCTGGGAGCCCATAGAATTTTGCAGACCTTAAATTTAAACGCATTACAACGAAATTGTAACGATTGTCTTGTTAATATTTATCTGCGAATTAACGTTCCACGATTAACCCTTTGCACTTGAATTTAATATGACCATGAATTACCGCCAACTTGGAATTTATTTTTTATTCAATCAAAGCAAAACCTATCCAATACGTTATTAGCATACTTAGCTGTAACATTTCATGAGTACAATTAAAAAAAAAAAAATGAAAATTCCACGGTAAAACTTGTGATGTCGCATACGCTGAGACATACGATATGCAAAGGGTTGATACTTCGAGATTGTGAAAGATTCCAACGTAAGTGTTAGACATTTTGAAACACCCAATCACGATATCTTCATAGAATATTTTGTATAATTATAATTCCGTGTTCGGCGTTTGTCAATTTTATGTGAATTACGCGGGACTCTGTTTAAACGTTTTACACGGACAATTCTCCGGCTCTCGTAAACGAGATCACTAGCTCTCGCGCGAACGTTGAACCGGCAATGCTAACACATTTAATTCAAGCGATTTCAAAGTTTGGTCAAGTCCTTAACGCGATGTCGGTCATTATAGCCGGGCGGTAAAACAAACACGGCAAACAATTCTCGCGTAAAGACGTCACGGCAGATGGACCGAGCATCGAGAGTTCACGCGCGCGCAAACTTTCACGTACCGTGTGTACGCGTGTGTATCCTCGATCGGTGTTTACGTTTATTGCGTTCAAACATCTATAAATTACGTCGTGGAAGATTGATTTCCGCGTTATTACGCGATTCTGCGGGGTGCGATTCAAACGGTGTAACAGGTCACGTGTCAATTCGAGAAATCGATCGCGAGGTCGCCTGTCTGCGAGTATTCAACGCGAATGATCCACATTGTCGAAAACGAGAGAGCGAACGCGGGAAACTGGCCGCAGTAGTTGATATCATTTCGAGTCAGCCGCGATTCGAGCGGTAGTGCGACAGTTATTAAGTCAGACGTCTACAGCGGAGCACACCGAACAACGTATCGATTCTTTCAGCGTTTGCCGATCATTGAAACGTTTCGTTCAATCGTCAGAATTGCCTTCCGTTCGCCCCTCATATTTATTCCGTAATACATAAACAACGATCAGAACGCTGACTTTAAACCCGTATTCGATAAACATGCAAATAAACGATGATTGAGACCGTTTTCGGATCGACGATAAAGACGAGACGAAATTAACCAATCAATTAACTGACAGCGAAACGATCTGCCGTAATTCAGATCGTGCAAGCGTTAAAACGTCGACAAACCTCAGCACGATGCATAATTTAGACGTTCTTAATGCTTAGCCGACCGAATGGGGAGATCTCCCATTTTTTCCTTGACAAAGCAGTGTCATTGATTCTATTACTTTTGTTATTAGTTAGTCCTGAGCTGACGTCGAATTTATTAAAAATTGTATTTTGGAAAATTTATGAACAGTACAGGTTCAAGACTAATTAATAACAAAAGCAAATAGAATCAATAGTAGTGTTTTGTTGAGGACAAAATGAGATCTCCCATTTTTTCCTTGACAAAGCAGTGTCATTGATTCTATTACTTTTGTTATTAGTTAGTCCTGAGCTGACGTCGAATTTATTAAAAATTGTATTTTGGAAAATTTATGAACAGTACAGGTTCAAGACTAATTAATAACAAAAGCAAATAGAATCAATAGTAGTGTTTTGTTGAGGACAAAATGGAAGATCTCCCATTTTTTCCTTGACAAAGCAGTGCCATTGATTCTACTTACTTTTGGTATCAGTTGGTCCTAAATTGATGTCGAATTTATTAAAAATTGTATTTTGGAAAATTTATGAACAGTACAAGTTTAAGACTAACTAATAACAAAAGCAAATAGAATCAATAGTAGTGTTTTGTTGAGGACAAAATGGGAGATCTCCCCAATTCGGTCGGCTAAGTGTTGAACGTTACGGCGTGCACGAGATGCCTCGATTCACGTTGAATCCATCGGTATCCTCGAAGGATCGCGAAAGCTCCATGCTCCTCTCTACATTCACCCTACTTACCTCCCGATCGTTCGCGCGCGTTCGGTTGAACAGCCGCAAGGAATTCTCGATACGTCCCCGAAATCGAGCGAGTCGCGGAGGGCACAAGCAACGGTGTCACAGTTGTCCCGCGTTACGGATCACGGCACAGAAACGCGAACCCGACGGCACTCGACGAATCCCCGCGGATCGAGAGGTCACTCCGTTAAAGGCGTTCTGATCGAAGCATGGCCGGAAGTCCGTGCCAGGTTCATCCCAGGTCTCCTCCGTCCCGAGCTTTTCCGGCGGGCCGTTTCTCTCTTAATTTGCGCTTACCAGTGACGTGTACATGCTGCAGCAGTAATCGCTGATGGGCAAGTGTTTATCAAGCCCCGCAGCGCTCGTCGTATATATACCCCTGGAGGCATCACCAATACGACCGTTTGGCCAGGTAGCGATGCCCACCGTGCTCCTGAGAGGACGCACATGGGACACGGCGACACAACGGCGGACAGAGAGGGACGGCTACCGGGGACAGAGAGGGAAACACGGTGACACAGAGGCAGGGGGACCCTAAGAGGGGTTACATGGATCCTCATTTAACGCGCTGGAATATGTACGCCAGTGTGTGCATGTGTGGGGAAACGTACGGGGACAACAGCACACTGTACATCACCCGGAGAGAGACTACCTTCCCGGGGATCAGCATGTCACACTGCGCTAAATGTCATCGGGTCCCCGTTAAAGGATGCTTACTCAATTGTCATAATTTCTTTAACGGCGTGCCACTACGCCGCGACGTAGCCCTACGGAGGAACGTTTGTTAGGGTGGTTTCGTGGATGACGCCGTCGACTCTCGTTACCGAAACGTGTAATTGAAGGTGGGAGAGGTTAAGGATGATGATAGATGGGGATCTGTATAGTATCTCTTGCTCTCTTATTGTTGAACTTCTGGCTTCTGAAGTAAAAAGTTTGTACCCTGGGTTTCGATGTAGGTAATCTGGGCGTTGAGATAATAATAAATGATAGAAACGAAGAAGAGATTGTTTGGTGGTACAGGTGTTTTTAGGTTTAAATTAAAACGCGGGCGTTTGGATTAGTTATTTAAAGTGGAATGGGAGTAGAGTGCTTAAGTTGTATAAATTAATACAGATAGATAAATTTTAATTTAGTTTTGCAAGTGATACGAGAGATATGAGATATGTTTATTATTATTATTTTATTATATTTATATTATTTTTATTATTATTTTATTATATTTATATTATTTTTATTATTATTATTTTATTATATTTATATTATTTATATTATTATTATTTTATTATATTTATATTATTTATATTATTATTATTATTATTTTATTATTATATTTTTATTTTAAGAGATTTATGAGATATTTTAACATAACAGATTAATCTACATTTATTACAGGATTCAATTATAAGTTTTGTAAATGTATTTTAATTGATATCAAACGTAAATCGTGAGTAAATGTAAGATTAATTTAATTTAATTTAATCTAATTTAATTTAAATCTGATGAAATTGAAATTTCTTTGTTGATAAATACGATTCGTTTTGATAATCCAAAAACTGAACAGCTCAATCTCATGACGAATACTAATTAAGGAAGTTTCAAGGAAAAGATAGAAAGGACACGTTTTCTACGCGTCACAAAAATCATAATTACGTAAATTTGTTACATACACGGTTGCTTAACCATTCATCGATACCGATCTCAATCATTCGGTTTTACGAGAGTTAATGTTATTGACTGGACGACGAGATAAATCGTTGCAAACGAACAATCATCCGAATCTTCCTTCGGATCTAGATTTAATTGCAAAGTTAGGATTACGTTAACGATAATACCGCTGAAGGATTTAAGATATCGTGAACGTGATAAATAACACTGTGTTATATTCCGAATCGTCGTATCGCTAATCTTTCGTTATTAATTATAGATTGGGCAAGCAATTTCGTCGAGGTTTGAACAGTTCATTATGCAATTAATTTTCCAGTTAAGTGAGCAAAACGACTAAATTGAACGTAACACACGACAATTAAGTTAGAATTTTACGTAAATGATACTAATTACATAACACGTAATAGCACGTGTTCATTTTTTCCCGGCTTTGTTTAAACAGCATTTAACGCACACCTCGTTGTATCACTTTTATCTCGCTTATTTGCATTGTATCCCGTTCCTCTAGCATTATTCCAGACATTTCACTTTCATTCGTTCTGCATGAAGCGAAGGTGGTTTGCAACACTTTCTGTGTATCTTTATATTCTATTTTAAACACACCAGTCGTGTCCCTATTACCTTGGATTAACCGTGGGCATGCATCCACTTAATCAGTTAATCAATATCACCCGATCGGAATGTCGAGAGTGTTGGATGGCTATCGATGATTATTAATTGTTTACATATTAATTATGGTATTTTTTTCTATTTTGTATACCGGTTGGCTTTGCATCAATAACAGTCCCCGTTAATTTAACCGTTACCGTACCCGTTAATAATTGACTTGGCATTTGAAGTCCACGGTTAATTAACAATACGGTCGAACGATGAAACGCAAAGGATCGTAAGCCTATCAAATATTTACCTTCACGGTTAGTCCTTTACAACGAGGTGTACAGAGAGTTTCGAAGAAAAATGAACGGACGTCTTGTAGTAACGTAGGTGCAAGCGTAAACAGTTTAAAAAGTAGCGTGTAATACTGGTTGGTCGCATTAATCATATCTCCACTTGTAGAAGAAGAGCTTTCATTTTTCCTTATACAATAGCCGGACCCGGCTGTAATCGAGGCGACTAATAAATCATCCGGTCAAATCGTCCAAAGGACGATGAATTATATACCAGAAGATGTTATTCTGTTTCTTTTATGGAGAACACAAGGAGTACGCGTAGATGCAATAAATTCTCGTTTCCTTAGGAATGTCAAGTACCCTGTTAGAGGCGACAGTTGCGATTGTGCGTGATTCACTAAGGCACGTCATCGATATCTATGAACAATCTTCTTTACCTGATGCTTCTGTTTGGATACACTTTTAACTGCACAATGCAACAACGCCGAGAAAAGCTACCTGCTGGTCTTTCAACGCGGCGGAAATAACCTTTTGTCATCCCCTTTTGTATTCTAATTCTACGAATAAGATTGTTCGCGACGGTCAATTTTCGAAAAGTTTACGCGGGTGAGAGCGGAGCTTTGACTTTGAAATATTTTTGCTTCAGACTTGAAAAGTACGATACAATTTTTGTAAAGACGAGATTGTGAAGAATACTATAAATTGATTTTTAAAATACTTCCAAAAAAAAGTTAGAATATTTGGTTGCAACAGCATTTAAAGTTCTTTTGTTTTCTTTGATTATCTATACATATATATATATATATATGAATGTGTGTCTGTCTGTCTGTCTGTACTCGATAGATTCAAAAACCATACATCCAATCGCCGTGAAAATTTGGGTATATCCCCGGGAAGGTTTTTGAAAATTTTTTTTTAAATCAGACTTGGGGTTCTAGGTGCTCCCGAACAAATATCCCAAAAATATCAAAATAACATTTAATTGGTAATTATTAATAATAATAAATAATCTTGAGAACCTTTTTTCTACCATAATAGTAATTGTTTTGGCAAATTTTGCTCATGGAGCTCAAAATTCGTCAAATTGACGGGTCCCGT
The DNA here is from genome assembly GCA_033822845.1 of Tetrapedia diversipes. Taxonomy (NCBI): domain Eukaryota; kingdom Metazoa; phylum Arthropoda; class Insecta; order Hymenoptera; family Apidae; genus Tetrapedia; species Tetrapedia diversipes. The sequence goes on along the minus strand of JAOPTO010002182.1, from coordinate 196,866 downwards.
AAACCTAGTATCACGTAAAAAGTAGCCGGGATTTAAATTTGTTTACTCTTCTAATAATTTTACTGTAATTTACTGACGACTCTTATTTTTATACAAATTAAATGAAAATTTTGAAATTGTAAAAATTTGCTTCTTTCGTGCAACGTACATTTTATATTTCAACAAAAATGTTGGAATCAGAATTAAAGCTCTACTTACTGTACGATAAATGTTTTTCAAAAATCCGATTTCAAGAATCGAGAATCTCCAAAAAATAAAAATTTTATATTACGAAACTCAAGTAAACTTTTACTGCTTGAATTGTGAAATTTTTAGAAAGCACTGCGTAATAAAATTAATGAACTACAACATATCCTGCTCACTTACCTTCCTGTCATAATGTATACGTACCACGTTATTCAATGCTATTTCCAGCGAAACCTATTGAAGCTGAAAGAATACACCTGTTGTGTGATAGACCATAGAATTTCTACAAAAGGCCAAGGCGAGTAATTGTTCGCAGCAACCACAGCGGGGCCGGTAGCCCACTGTGGAACTCTAGAAAAACAAACAACGAAAGTTGTAAATCATGGTACGCCCGCGTTTCACTAATTGACACGTTAAGATGGGAACAAATAGTCAGCGGGTTCACCAGATGCCAGATAACAGTGTGGCGAATATAGGGGAAAGTCTGTCGCGATATGTTTGGGCTTTTAATTAGCTTGGTTACGTAATATGATCAGGGCACACAAAACATGTGCAAATAAATATCAACTCGTGAAAGTAACAAACCAGAGGTAATATCTTTCAAGAGTGTCGAGCTCTATTGAACCTGTGCCGGTCGAAGGGTTGAACAAGGAGTTGCCCGTACATTTGCATGCTCATACCTTGTTACGTCGTTGAAAACAGAGTTTTTGTGGTGCAGTCGAATAGAACCGAAGAATTTTTCTAACGAACAAATATGCTTGAAACAAAAGGATAACGTAGCTTTCAGTCCCCAGGATTATCTTGTACAGTTTAAACAAGTTAAACGGTTTTAATATGTGGCTCGTTAAATGAACTTTGAATGAGAATTAAAAGTTTGTTTAATTAGAATTATTACGGTACAATTACAATAATTCATACAAACAAATTGTGACACTTACACAAAAAAATAAACATTTTCCCTTTTACATTCTCAATATTAAATATATAAATTATGTCCTTACACAAAATATAAACATTTTCCTTTTTACATTCTTAATCTATATATATATATATATATATATATAAATATAAATATAAATAATATTATATATATATATATATATAAATAAATGTGTGTCTGTCTGTCTGTACTCGATAGATTCAAAAACCATACATCCAATCGCCGTGAAAATTTGGGAAATTATTAGGTATATACCCGGGAAGGTTTTTGAACATTTTTTTTTAAATCAGACTTGGGGTTCTAGGTGCTCCCGAACAAATATCCCAAAAATATCAAAATAACATTTAATTAGTAATTGTTAATAATAATAAATAATCTTGAGAACCTTTTTTCTACCATAATAGTAATTGTTTTGGCAAATTTTGCTCATGGAGCTCGAAACCCGTGAAATTGACGGGTCCCGTAAACCTAGTATTAAACATATTAGTATTTTGTTTTCAATTATCACAATTATTACCTATACATAGTTTCTATGTTAATTTGTCTAGAAACAGAAACATAAAATGATTTATAGGCGAACTATAGAATTACCAGGCAATACAGTGTTGCAAAGGTTACTCTATGTAACAAAAGATATATAAAACGTTAAGTGTTTGGAATATAAAATAAATTAGATAAAGAATAAAGAATGCTTTCGCGCGGAAAGATCGAGAAAGGGTTAACCCCTTGACGTACTTTGACGAGTTTGACTCACGATAACAATATTGGACCAACCACGAGTAAAATGTTTTTGATTCCCAAAATGAAGATGGGACCACATACAGTGGCTCCAAAAAGTATTCGTACATTATGTCACAAATAAATTCGTTTAACCCTGAAATTCTGAGTCTGATAGAAGTGTTTGATAAAACTTTGTGGGTAGGTAGATCGCAATAGTATACGTATGAATTAATCTCTTCTTTTAATACTCATACTTAATTTTTAATACTCTATCGCCGTGTCATAAAAAAAAACACAGAAAAGCTTGTACTCAAAGCGTGAAAAATCGCTGAAACTTTGAGATTCGTTATTAGCCCTCTCAAAAGATATTTTGCCGTCAAAAAAATTGCTCCACGCAGAACACACCATGCTCTGTACACACATAAAGTTTCATTGAAAACAGAATTTCAGAAGCAAATGAATTTCCTTATAATACAGTGAACGAATACTTTTTGGAGCCACTGCATACTAAAAACAGTTTGACATAGGAGGTAACGAATGAAACATTTGAAACCTTCCACCGGTTGGGTCCGGATTTCCTCGAGCTAAATGGTTCGGCAACGGGTTAATCGTACGAAAAGAATTTCACGAATCACAAATTTATATCCACACAAATTCGATCCCTCCGTGACATTGAAATTCGATTACCGTCTCCGCGTACATCTTGTACATTTTTACGCGACGTTGCTCGAAGTCGCAGAAATATCGTGTACACGTGTAACGAGAAAGGGATTATCGAAAAATACACCGCTATAATTTTGAACGGGAAAAGTTCAAGAAACGCGTCGCGAAGGGCCCACTTTGTATTCTGCGCGCCGGCGTCCGTGACTCGTTCGCGGAATAACTTCTTCCTCGAGAATTAATACCCGGACTTCGGTGGAGTTGAATTCACCGTTTGTAAATTACACCACCTTGAACGTCAGCCCACGCGGGCAACGGGCCGCCATGAACGAAAACGGCACCCGTCGATGCGAACGGATCCTCGTGAATTTTCGACCGTCTAACGAAGCGAGGGAATTTTTATTTTAATTGGTGATTAAACATGCTCGGTGGTCTCTCGTTATTCCGCTGCGGCGAAGGCTTTCACCGTTCCCTGTCCCGACCTTTTTTTTCCCCTCTGCGACCTGTCAAAATTGGTTCTCGATGTTGTCGAATCGTCGAGAACTTGGACAAGTAATCGCTGCTGTATAAAAATAAAAAAAGACTACTAAACCTTCGACCGATGATGTCACTGTATATACTATTAGTAATCGAGACGGGATGTCAATTCGACGTATTTTAATCAAGGAATATTTACTTTGCTTGAGGTTACTTTATTTTGGTGTGATTATTTTTGTTCGAAGGCGAACGCTTTCGCGAGGAATTTAAATTTTACTGAAAAGCACAGAACGCGCACAATATTCACGGTAAACTGCAGGTTATAATATTTAAAGGGTGAAACGAGTAAACATTCGCAGTCTGTTAATATGGATTTGCTTATGGCTTGTTGGCATTTAATTAAAACAGTACTTCCGGATGTAACGTGCGATTTAACTTACTGTACCATTGGAGTGACATAATGGCAACTGAAGCTCGAGAATGTTTGTTTAATTACAATTAACATTATGATTTACTTTATTCGTTTCAACGAGCTTGTATTTTATTGAATTATCCAGTTCAGGTTATAATTTTCGTATTCCGTTAATTGTTGCACTTTAATTGCTTTTCTTTAATTTTTTTAAAAAAGTTTCAAGTTCCCGAGGAATCATTATTCTTCTAGAAAATTAAAAATTAAAAATTGTAAATCAACACTATTCCTACCACAATCGGTCAAATGACCGTTTTTAAAAGTTGAATCAGAATTTCATATATACACCGTAATTGAATTGCCTTTAAACTTCAAACTTTTCTTCAAATATATTAGGTCAAGTAATAAGTAACTTTCGATGCAAGCCAAGTAGAATCTATTGTTTGTTATCTACCGGCTATGAGTTGCCATGGCAAAAAGTTTTTGTTTTCACTATATAGACCAGGCTTTAGTTAGTCTTTTATGAACTGTTGTGTGTGATACACGTTACGTTAAACTGCTTTTTTTAATCTCTGAAATGGAGAGTTAAGAAGTACACATTCGTCATGTAATGCATTGGGAATTTGAACAAGGATATAGTACTAAGGCGACAGCTGAAAAAATATGCAGTGTATATGGTGAAGACTAATAACTGATCGGGCAGTTAGAAATTGGTTTATAAAGTTCCGTTCTGGAGATACGACCTTCAAAGACGAACAGAGGGCGGGACGTCCTTCCGACTTTGACGACAACCTTTTAAAAGCAATATTGGAGCAAAATCTACGTCAATCAATAAGAGGTATAGCAGAAAGGTTGGATACATCACAATCAACTGTTAACCGTCACCTGGAGAAATTAGGGAAAGTCAGCAAGTTAGGAGTATGGGTAGCTCACAATCTCAGTGAACAGAATAAAGAAGATCACATGTCAATCGCCACAAGTCTGCTCTCACGGGTAAAAATTAAGCCTTTTTTAAACAGAATTGTAACAGACGATGAAAAATGGGTTACCTATGAGGATATAGTCCACAAAAGACAGTGGCTTGATAAGGATCAACCATCCCTATCAGATCCGAAAGCAAATATCCATGGCAAAAGATTTTATTGTGTGTATAGTGGGATTGTCAAGGAATAATTCACCACGAATTGTTGAAGTTAAATTTAACGGTTACTGCAGATAGATACGTACAGCAGTTGCAAAGAGTGCAAGAGAAACTCCATGAAAAGCATCCTGCACTCGTCAATCGCAAAAACGTCATTCTTTTACACGACAATGTGCGATCACATACAGCAAGGGTGACTCGAGAAAAAATTCTTCAGCTTGGATGGTCTGTTTTACCACAACCACCTTACTCCCCGGATCTTGCCCCAACAGACTACCACATTTTCTGTTCTTTATAAAACTTTTTGAATGGAAAAACCTTCAATTCTGAAGAGCAAGTCAGGCAGGCTGTCAAAAATTTCTTCCAGTCCAAACCAATCACATTTTACAAGGAAGGAATTGATAAACTGCCAGGAAGATGGGCGAAGGTTATATATAATAGTGGTGAATACATAATAAATTAATATAATATTGTTATTTAATGAGAGCAAAATAAGTGTCTGATAAAAAAACGGAAGTTACTTATGACTCGACCTAATACATATAATACATTTTTCAATATTCACTTCTTTTTTCATTGTTTATTTTCTGAGAAGAATTTGCAATCTGTGTTGGAATAGGTATACGTGAAGTGTCGGTAGGAATAGTGTTAAACAAGTAATTCGTCTTTTGGTGAAACATTGAATAGCAGTAACTGCAGTCAATCATGCGTCATTAGCTGTGTAAAAAATCGTATTGATTAAAACGCATTTAACGAAACGTCACTGTCACTTTCAGCGAGGGTTTAGCGTGGTTCAAGGAAGCGACTAAAATGAAATTACGAAACAGTTCTCGATGTTTGCATACACTAGTAACACACTGTTTTTATTTTTCATCATACTTATCGTCGCTTTTACCATTATTTATTAACATCCCTTTTCTCTTCGACGCATTCCTTTTATGTCCCGCGGCGTTCGGCGAAATTACGCAAATATTTACTAAATGCAAGAATAAAATTTAAGAGTCGATCGTACATGGAAAGGTTATACGTACATGCACGTAAACATATAATACTCCACTGATGCAATAGTTCGAGCATTATCTTGTCCTCCGAGGGAACAACTAACACGTATAAAGTGATCAAATATACTTGCGTCACGTCACGTCGTCTCTTTAGACTTGCGCGTTTTCCACGCGACTTGCTACGGGCACGATTAATAATTTCCTGTGGCCCTCCGGCGATCGATTAAACGAATGACAAAACTGATATTAAAAACAATAACGGCTGTTATTTATCACTTTTACATACTGTCGTTAGTCGATAGTCATACACATAACTCTTACCTGTTTTCCTATCACGATGCTCGTCCTACGAACTCAGCTGTGGAATAAATTGTAAAATTATACAATGTACGATTACGTATAGTGCATAGCGCACGACAAATGTCGTGGCGTAGAGTTAACCGTAATGTAAAATTAAAAATTTTACACGATACGTATAAATTTATAACATATTACGGTATTAAGTATTTATAACAATATTTTTCGCGATATGAAATACTTTTCTTGAATTCTAGTGAAAAAATTGATGTTAATCGTAATGTAGAATTAAAAGTTTTACACAATACGTATAAATTTATAACATATTACAGTGCTAAGTATTTATAACAATATTCTTCACGATATGAAATACTTTTCTGGCATTCTAGTGAAGAAATCGAT